>JANAVB010017399.1:5688273-6010773 GCA_029216955.1 Iris pallida
AAAGTATTTTTCCTAAACAGATTTTTTTCTAATAAAATCTAGTTAAAATTTTTTTTTTTGTAATTTCCAAATAGTTTTCTAGATAAAAATATATTTCATATTAATTATTTCTTTTCAAAAATCTTTTAGATTAGAAAGCCTCAATCGTGACTAATCATCCTTCCCTATTTCTCGTGAATTTCGGACCCTTGTACATCAATCATGGCTAATGGACTACTCGGACTTGTCGGATCATCGCACCACTCCAGGTCCACTACCAGACAAGATACCTTGCTTTTACTGTTTAATTTCTTGCTCAATATCATGCATATTTTATTTTTTATAAGTTATTCTTTCAAAACCATATGTAGTTGCAAATTACTATACTTTAGTTTTTTTTATGCATTTGGCCTAGAGTTAAGGGACCACCTTTGTTTGTGTCGCATTCATTGGCCCGACACCTGTGTGCCACGATGTCACATGTCTCATATAGATTCGGACTTGTGTACCGACCATACATCGGTGCGTACAGGACGAGCATTAGGATATAACTGCTAATATAATTGCCTAGAAGACTTAGCGGTTATTAGAAATATCGTGGTGTGGATTCAGCAGGAGTAGTGCATGGGGAGGGGGAAGACAGTTATTAGGTGCAGGGACTTTTACACATTTACTTTTCTCTAGCTGTCATTAGTGACTCAGTCGAGCTAGTGTGCCGTGTATTTATTTACTTTTCTCTAGATGCTACTAGTGCCTCGGTTGAAACACAAATGTGCCGTGCATTTACTTTCCTCTAGCTGGCGTTAGTGACTCACCCGAGAGACTAGTGTGTCGTACATTTATTTATTTTTCTCTAGATGTCACTAGTACCTCGGTTGAAACGCTAGCGCGTCGTGTTTCTAGTCTCGGAAGCCCTTGTGTGGAACGTTGTCTTCAAAATGCATTTTCACATAGAATGGTTAAGGACCTTTATTTGTTTAGTCATATATACTTTTCTGTTGAGCTTTTATTATTCAGTTTAGGGTATGATATTATGTGTCTTGTTACGTCCCTCTGAGGACCTGGTTATCTCTCCAGGTGTGTTCATGTCTTCCGCAGGTTTTCTAGCCGAGGTCGTGATCTTCTCCATTTATTCGAAGATGACGCGTCTTGGATCTATCTTGCTACCTTCGTCGATACTTTTGTATATCATGTACATCTTCTCTTATTTTGTTGGTAGTGGATGTGTCTCCACCACATATTGTATCAAGACTATCCATTATATGATATCTTTATTTCCTTATTCTGTGGATGAGATTAGTTAGTTGTGGTTTACTGCATTTTACAGCTTATGTATACATATGAGACCCATGTATTTTATATGTATCAGCTAGCATGTCTACGTTCCTAGTCCTACGTATTTTGGGACTGAGGCGTTACAGTGTCATAGGTTAGTGTGCCATATTACCTTGAGTAGGATACTACTTGTTAGTAACTTAGAATTTAGGATACTAGAAGTATATGTTAGATAGTTAGATGTATATAGCTAGTGTCCTAAATATATATTTTAGTATCTTAGAGATTAGGATACTAGTATGTTAGAGTGTTAGATACAAGTTAGTATCTTAAAGGGATAGTAAAAATCTTGGAGGGTAAATGAGAAGTCTAAGGTATTGACAAGGTAATAGAATTTACCTATAGTCTAAGGGTAAGGTATTGGTAGGATGTTAAGATAGATGGGTAGATACTAGTTTAAAGAAATGGCAGGATCTATTAGCCTAGGATAGTGAGTTATCTACTAGTCTAAAGTAGATGGAGTGTTAAGGTATTACCTAGATATTTAAGCTATTGATATAAGATACCTATAGAGATAAGGTAAGTGGGTTATCTTGGTAGGTAATGATTAGAAATATGGTATTTGACTTAGATTTGACCATGTTTGACCAATGTTGACTATTTGGCTTAAAGTCAACTGTAAGTCAACATTGGACCAAGATTGGACTAGAAGTTGACCAGTTGACCAAAAGTCAACTGTGAGTCAACCATTGACCCAGTTTGACCTAGATTAGATTAGAAGTTGACCAGAGTTGACCAGTTGACCAAAAGTCAACTATAGGTCAACCCTTGACCTTGTATGATCTAGATTGACATTGTTTGACTTACCTTGACCTAGTTTGACTTAGTATGACCTAGTTCGACTTTGTTTGGCCTAACATGACCTAGTATGATTTAATTTGACTTAGTTTGACTTGGTGTAACTTATAAAGTTTGACCTGGTGTGACTGAGTTTGACCTAGATTTGCATAGCATACACTAGAAATCATGCCAACACAGTTAAACCCTATTTAACTCATGTATATCTCATCTTTAGGTCTGTGACTTCACTCGGAGCCTCGATACATTGTTTACATTTTTCACCAGATCTCTGGCGAGTATATTCTCTGATAACTTTTTTAATTTACGATAACTGTTATAATTTATGTACTTAGTGTAGATATACTTGTTTTTGACACATTGGTCACACGGATTGGTATTCATGGATTCCGACATGAGATGTTATTCTTTGTTATCTTGGTATATTGTGCAAGCCCCTTGTAGTTTTTGTGCAGTATGGACCGATTCTCGAGGAGACTTGCTTCCTTATCGTAGAATTCCGTGTCGTAACGTGTTTTGTTTGGATCCACTCTACCAGTCGGGGACGGGAAGTATTAGCACAGATGTGTGGTCATTATCCGCCTTGTTTATTTCTTGTAGACCTTGTGAATGCCAATCCTATACTTCACGTATGATTGGCTAGATCATTAGACCTTGTTCAGACCCAAGCCGACCACATATCGAAGCTAGTATTCACACACTTAGATAGATGATTCTTGATTCTTGTACACGCCATAATCAGTTTTACTTGCCTTATTCTAGCTCTAGATTCACAGCTTACCTTGCCATGATACTTACATATACATTCATGATTTCTTGTATATACTCTTTATTTACAGTCTTGTAGCTTTTATCCTATCTTGTGAACTGTGTTAGTAGATTGTGCTTGTTCCATCCTGACTGGATATGTTGACAAAATTTTACAGATTATGGTGAGTAGGAGTGTCCTACCTACTACGGTCCCCATTACGTAGTTGGCTTAGACTTGGAGACCCTAGTTCAGCAAAGGTTAGCTCCAGCCGATGAGGCATTAGAGTAGCTTAGCTAGATTAGTTTAGTACTGAACTTTGTCTCCAGATTACACTTTGGCTTGTTATTATTTAGTCTTTGTATTTGAGATTGTTGACTCTGAGACTTTGGACTTGTATTATTCTGTGTTGGACTTTCAGGATGATATTTTATATCTTGTTGTCTTTATCTTTCAATGTCATCTTTTCTTCTTAGAATTTGTGATTGAGTATATTATATTGTCATTGCTTGTCCTCCGTTCGGAGTTGACCATTCTCGATAGGTTTTGATATTATAACTGTTGTTAGATAGTAGACCTACACAGCGTTCTACGCCGTTTCTGTGGCGTAGGCTGGGACGTTGTCTCGCACTCGTGTCCTTACTCCGGGTGCGGGTCGTGACAGATTTGAACATGCGTCTTCCATGCCGGGGCCCCGTTGCTACCACTAGACCACAACCCACGGACCATTGCATGTTATTTGGTTTAATGTTCCAAATTTTTACACACACACACACACCTCCCGCACCTCCTATGTGGTTCGATCCGAAACCGTCCGTCTAACCAAAGACGTTATACCTCTCATCGCTGACCACAAAGGCCAGCCGAGTTCGATATAGCAACTTATCAAACATTTTTTAATTATGTTAAATTTGAAACAACTTTTCACAACGGCCTCCAAAACCCAATCTAAACTTAGTAGTGTTCAAGTCTTAGAGACAGCTGTTATTCAGATGTAATTTTATGTGTAGTTGAAGGTTGAATATTTATATCTAGATAATTTTTGCTATTAAGCCTCTTCAAATGTTTCTAAAATAGCATTTATAGTTTAAGGATCTAATCTTTTTTGACCATATCTATTAGTTCACTCGCGAGAAATTTAATAGTTTAATATCTAATCTGTTGGAAATATTCGGAATGCTTAAGAGCAGAATCTTAATCTTCCTCATTTATATCATTAATTCATATATGTATTATTTAAAAATGTCACTAAATAGAGTATTGTGGTTTTCCATCCAAAATCTGCAAGTTAACAAGTGGAAAAGATCACCTGAGCCTTACAAAAGCTTAGAATCATCAAATCGAGCATTTAACTAAAGGCTGTTTGGTTCAGTGTAACTGGACTGTGAAGTGTGAAAGTGGTTGAATGTGTAGGTAAGTTTTACACTTCTACCGTTTGGTTCAATTCTGAAGTGGGGACAAGAAGGGTGCAATAATTGTTTTTCACTTCTTGTCCCCTGCATGTCGGTTGCAGCTCAAGGCTAATCCATTTTCATTTTTACTTGCGGATGTGGACGAAAGGGACACACTGGCAACAGTGGAAGGTCATTATTACTTAATTTTTTAAATAAATACTATTAAAAAATAACTATTAATTTTTGTTAGATAATAATAATTTTATTATTGTTATACTTCACTTTTTATACTTTTTCATCTCCTTTACAAACATCTAAACACGAAAGTGTAAATTTTGCCACTTCCAAGTTATAAAATATCATATATCTAAATATTTAAAGTAGCTCTAATAGACAAAAAATTTGATGAAACATAAAAATATATGCATTTTATTCTACCAGACAATAACTTCAAATGTAGTAAATTCTTTCTTAATACATTTTCGTTCCTCGTGGTCGATCATTTCGCTTCAAAACTGAATAGGGAAGGTGCAATGCGGCACGTGGAGAACAATTGCTTTCAACGTTGGAATTAGTTTGTTCTTTCTTCGCTTCCTCTACAGAAGAAATGTGAAACCCGTAAATTTTTATTTTTATTTTTATTAAAATATGTGTGTTTTCTAATTAGTTTTTCAAGTTATTATTCTTTTCAAAATTAATAGCGTGAACTTTTAATTTCTTGGCTCAGACTCAGACCCAATACTGAACCTAAAAATTTTTAGGAATTACCAAATTTTAGTTACAATTTTTAAGAGAATGGTTTATTTTCCCTTCAATCCATTCTTAACCCATTAAGAAAACATTACAAAACCCATTTAAACCAAAGCCCATCTTTCAACAGCCCATTGCTTAAGTTTATTTCCTTAAACCCATTTTTTTTTTATATATCAAACCCTTTAAGACCATACCCCTTTAAATCCTTTAGCCCATTATGTTAGAAACTATTATTCATATAAATTTGCAAAAAACCATTTTTTCCCGTTATTTTCCTTAGCCCATAAGTCTTTGGATGCTTTGACTTTAAGTTGTTTGTTTAGTTGAGTGGAAAGAGAATAACTCTTTCATTTACTGTTGGGTTTTATTCAACCGAAGGAACTTCGGTTTCAACTTTGTAGCCGCCGCCTCTTCGCCTTCCGGAACCGTCGGCCTCTCCGATTTCTGGCCGGCGCCATCAAGGCCGGGTGGCCGTTCATCTTCCTCAGATGAGTAACCCTCCCCTTTTTCCTATTTAAACACTCCTCCTTCTCCACTTTTCCCCACACTATTCCATTTCCCAAATTTCTGAGGAAACCCCTTCTCCGGCAAGCTTTTCCCGGAGTTCCCGTGGCCGATCCACCCTTTCCCGGCGAGATCCCGACCGGCGCCGACCCTCCCCGGGGCCGCTCAACCCGATCTGCGCAGGCCCGCCGCTGTCCCCTGGCCGGCGCCCGACCCCCGGCGACCTGCTGCCTCGCTGGCGTTTGCTCGGTGACTGTTAAGTCCGGTTCCAGTACTGAAGTTGTGACCGTTCCGTTCCGAGATCCATTTCAAAACCGTTGTCGGTACATTCTGACCCAATTGCTTTCTTTTAGTCTGTGATGATAATGGTCCAACCTAATTCCAGTAGGAATTCGGGATTTAACAAACGTAACATTTACGTTGCCATCTTTTCCGAAGTTTCTTCGGAAATTGCGGAATTTGTGTTCTGTTGAATTTGGTTTAGTTCTTGTGTTGCTTCTGGATATATTTGAGTTTTCGGAAGAAGCTCTGGAGAATGATTAGAATTCTGGGAGTTATGTTTCCTTTCGATCTCGGGATTTTCGAGATTGGTTACGGAAAGCTTCCTCTTTCTATATGGTGGCTTGTTTGCTGTTGGTTAATTCTTTGGGATTATTTCTTTGATTAAGTTCTGTTGAGTTCAGATATTTCGGATAGTTCTGTTGGGATTTTGGCTCTTAAGTTTGATTGGAAATTTTGGTATTATGCTGGTGTTAGCTTTCCTTTGGGAAGTTGGCTCTTTGAAGTTCTGTTTTGGTGCTGGGTTGGGTTTTGGTTGAGTTTAATATGTTGGATGAGTTTTGGAAAATACTATTCTGTGGTTATATATAAAAATTGGAGTTTTCGGAAATTGTTTTGCAGGTTTACGGCGTATTCTCAGTTTTTTGGGTTATCCCGAAAACAGAGGGAATGCTGCCGAAATTTTCGGGAAAATTATTAAATGATTTTCAAAATAAATTTTCGGTAAAATATTATTTATTAATATTTTTGGGCGACGACCACATTGGTCAGTGGGCCCCAGCGAAATGCAAACGCACCGGTACGACCGGACGTTGAGGCAGAGTAGCTGAACATGACGACTGGACCAGAGTCTGAGACTCATATATTTTATATAATTTAAATTAGCAATTGTTAGTTTTATTATTTAATTATAGGTAGTTTTCAAGACTAACAAGTTTCTTCTTATTTCAATTTGTAATTAAATTTGTAAGGGCATAACCAGGCCTGTAATTAATAGGAAGTAATTTTATTTTATTGGGTTGTATGAACGCGTAGAATTAATTTTAAATATTATGTTTATTAGAAATTCACGATTTTCTCATTTAAAGAAAATATTTTATATATATAGTCATAAAAGAAATACCAATCTTTTTCCAACAAATTGGTAAATTACGAGTTTTCCGAAATAGAATAGAAATTGGAAATTTTCTTTAAATATAACCCACTAGAAAAACGTGCTTTGACGGTGATGTTGGTATTGGTTAATGTAAGACTAAAATTAACTAGGAAAGACAAATAGAGAATTGTAACTAGACAGTTTGAGTTTGCTTCTGAAACAAGTTCCCGAAATGTAGGATTTCGAAGAAGAGCGTGACTATTCCAAATTCCGAAGTACCAACTTTTCAAACCAAGAAAATAAGGCAAGTACATTTTATGTAGATTTTACAATTATTTTCACAATTGTTTCATTGCAAGTTTAAACCACTGTTTACACGAACTCCTTCGGGAGCATTGATCGTATTGTTGGGGACTGGGGGAATAGTGTACTGGATATGACCAAATCCAAACTTAGGATAATGAATGTGTTAGCTTTCCCCTCTTCACACGGGGACAAGCCATACCGTATCGCTAGGATACAAATGTACCCAAACCGGTCATATCTTTACCTATTCACATCACTGTACTGTATTATTTCAAAACTGCTCATCTTCAAACTGTTTAAAAATGCATGATTTTAATTGTTAAAATTTGCATGAATTGTACTTTGCTCCCTCCTGACTGGAGACCAACATTTTAGGTGATTGTGTCGTCGAAGATCTGATGCCTGTTCTCGCAGAACCTGGAACCCAAGAACAGTAGAGCTGGATAGTAATTTATTAACCAATGTATCAAGTATAATTGCTGTATTAATGGTTGTTGTATTTCAAAATTTTAAATTGAATAAAAGATTTATATTCGTTAGAAATTTTTTATCTGCATGTGTTTCACTACTGAATACAGCTTACTGTCGCCGTCTCATCAACGGTGCAGGCTGGGCATGATCCGATTCGACCCAAGTATTTGGGGACCGGGTCGTGACAAGAAACATTAGTTTTGATATTTTATTTAATTGTAAATTACATCTCTCACTTTCTTCCATTATTTGTTGGGTCCAGTCTGAATTTGATATAACTTATTTGTGGAACCCAAATCTTGTCATATATTTGATTTGATTTGATTTGATTCGATTTAGACGTCCATAATTAATGTTGAACTATTTAAGGATTTTCTGTTACCTAAAATATGGTTTATTTTAGTAATAGAATTTTAATATGGTTTCTCAACTCTCTCTCTCTCTCTCTCTCTCTCCTCTCTCTCTCTCTCTCTCTCTCATATAATATATATATATATATTATAATATATATATATAAATGGGATATGAGCCATAAGCTCATACTCTTATATGAGCCATCCCAAGTGGCTTCCACGTGGATCAATAAAAATATACTGACTTTGAAGGAAAATTTAAATAAATAGAAATAAAAGATCTCATAAAAGATTGATAAATAATAACTTACAAAATCTTGCTTAGGAACTTACCAAATATGTTTGTCTACGAATTTAAATAGCAAAATACCATTTTTTCCTTGAAATTAAAAATAAAAATAAATTAATATTAACAATAATATTAACGTTAACATTAACATTAAAATTAAAATTAATATTGACATTAACATTAACATTAATATTAACATTAACATTAATAACATTAACATTAAAATTAATATTAACATTAAAATTAATATTAATATTAATATTAACATTAACATTATGGGACCTTTTATTTCTATCTTTTTAAATTCCTATGCAAACATATTGGTAAGTTTCTAGGCAAAGATATGGTAAGTTATTATTTATCAAATCTTTTATGGGATCTTTTATTTCTATCTATTTAAATTTTCTTTTCCAAGTCAATATATTTTTATTGTTCCACATGGAAGCCACCTGGAATGACTCATATAAGAGTACGAGCCTATGGCTCATATCCCATTTTTTCATAATATATATATATATATATAATATTATATATATATATATATATATATATATATATATGGAAAAATTTTCAATACATGAATGTATCGATACATAACAAAACAAGTGGATTGAGAAGTGTGAAATTTATATTCTTGACTTGGAAGTTAACCTGATATAGCAGGCCATATTAACCTGGTAACTTAATATATGGACTTCATTGAAAAAATTAAAGTAGACAATGACCTACAATAGCAAGTTTACCAATCGGTCAAAAGTGGAACATTGTATTAAATGATGTTTCCTACTATAATCATATTACAAGAAAGTCCTTTTAATAAGAACCATTGGATCAAAAATGAATGGTCCATATTTGTCATGTATCGATACAATAAATAATATTTCGAACCACTGGGGCTCAAACTTCCGACCACTTGGGCCGCATGCATCTCTCTTAACCACTAGGTGTATATATATATAATATATATATAGATATATATATATATATATATATATATATAGGGATGAGGCAATAGAAAGTTCATACTTTACTTTAATTAGGGCTCATCATCCAAGACAACAGGAACAACATGAAAAGAAGATTTGTGCGGAGAGTCGTCGTCTTCGTACAGGAAGATCGCTACGGGTAGGGTAAGTAATTTGAAGTTGTAATCTTCTTCTTTCTACTTGAACGTAGTGAGGGTTTGAACATTTGGGAATATATATATATATATATATATATACATATATATATATATATATGGAAAATTCTACAATACATCCGCTGGAAATGGATGTATCGATACATCCGAAATCTGGACCGTTGGATTTTAATCCAACGGTTCAGGTTTAATTCAGATAAAATAATACAGGAGACATCATTTAATGCTGATTTAGACTTCTGACCTGTTGGTAACTTGCTTTAGCAGGTCATTCTTCACTTTAATTTTTTCAATGAACACCCTAAATTAACTCATATTTACTCTCTCAAAATTCCATCCAATTTAATCTGAACCTTTTTTTTTGGGTTACAGGCCATGGTAGTCGTGGTGGTGCTGGTGGTGGTGGAAAGAGAAACGGAGATGAAGAAGGAAATAAGAAACGGTTCGGATCGCGTCGAACGTCGTCGAGCACCCCTAGAACAACGGGAGTACCAGCTGCGCCGAGAAGAATCGGTCCGCTTCGCGTCGGACGTCGTCGAGGCCTCCTCGAACAAGGAGAAGTACCAGCGGCGCCGCTCTAATTTTACTGTCCATGCCATTGTCTGAAATTTTATTTTTTATTAGGAGTACCAGCTGCGCCGAGAAGAATCGGTCCGCTTCGCGTCGGACGTCGTCGAGGCCTCCTCGAACAAGGAGAAGTACCAGCGGCGCCGCTCTAATTTTACTGCCCATGCCATTGTCTGAAATTTTATTTTTCATTTAACAATTTAATATTTTGTTAATAAAGCTACATGTCATGGTGTGGTGGTGAACTGAGGAAACCTGCTTCTGAGGTCGGGCGGATTATTTTTTAACTTTTCTAAAGATAATATTTCGAGGAGAATATTTTTTGGAAAAAAATGGCCATTCTCTTTGCTTTTAACACGGAGAATGGTACATTTAGGACGGAGAATGGTACATTTAGGACGGAGAATACGGAATGGCCATTCTCTTTGCTTTTAATATGGCGAATGGACGGTGAATACGGCGAATGGACGGAGAATAGCCATTCTCTTTGCTTTTAATATGGAATGGACGGTGAATACGGCCAATAGACGGAGAATGGCCATTCTCTTTGCTTTTAATACGGCGAATGGACGGAGAATGGTACATTTAGGACGGAGAATGGACGGAGAATACGGCGAATGACCATTCTCTTTGCTTTTAATACGGCGAATGGACGGTGAATACGGCGAATGGACGGAGAGAATGGCCATTCACTTTGCTTTTAAACACGGAGATGGCCATTCTCTTTGCTTTTAATACGGCGAATGGACGGAGAATGGTACATTTAAGACGGAGAATGGTACATTAAGGAAGCCGACAAAAGCTCGTTCTCTCAAATCTCTTCTTTGTGTAATTAAATCCAAGGAGGACACAATCCCTAATTTTAGTTATGCTTAGCAGAGTCTGCTTAGTTGTTGTAAAATTGTGGTGTTGCTTCTGTGGCACTTTCATCTTTAATCTCATGTTTTCTATGAATATGTGTTATGTTTGATTTTGATTTAGTAATCTTTCCGTATTTAGTTTTTTTGTTTCATCTAACAATTTAATATTTTTGTTATAAATCTACAGGGCATGGTGGTGCTGGAAGGAGAAACGGAGATGAAGAAGAAAAGAAGAAGTTCCGGTTCGCGGTGGACTTCGTCGAGTTCCTCAATCAAGCGGAATTAAACCTCTTATAGAGTTCCTTAATTGGAGTTGATCACGATAACCTTTTGTAATTTTCAAACGGATAGTAGAATCTTCCTCGAGCCCTCCTCAATCAAACGGCTAGTAGAATCTTCCTCGAGCTCTCCTTAATCAAACGGCTAGTAGTTGTTTGCTAGTCTCGAAATTTATTTGTCTTTCCATCTTCCTCACTTTTTGTACTTCTCTCTGCTATATATACAATAGTTTTCTTGTTTCATAGTACATTATTCTGAAATACATAGAATAGTTTTCTGAAATACAATAGTTTTCTTGTTCTCAAGATGTCTACTCGTGTGGGGAGAAATGTAGAAGACGTAGAAGATTGGATGCCAAATCCAAATGAAACCTTCATTCCGCGTTTGTTGCGCAAGATTGAACAACATCTGTCGACGATTTCAGCTGATGTTGCAAAGATAAAAATTGAACAAATGAAGTTATCTCGGCGTTTGGATAAGATTGAAGAATCTCAAGCTTTGAAGGAGGCATCTTCATAGAGCATTTAATAATGTGAAGGTGGTTTCCGTTGAATCTTCTTCCGAAGAGGAGGATGTGGAGCTGCAGTCTCGTAGTAAAGCATTGGACCGATATCTCGCATTGGACGCTATAGAAGAAGAAGAAACTGACTTTAGCAGTCCTTCTAAAAGAATGCGTCAAAATTTACAGCCGGTCACACCATCACAAAAATTTAATAAGGGGTTCAACCTCGAAGCCTAGCAATTGTACTAGTGTTTCTTCGAGATATTACGACTATTTTTTGCAGATGATAGACCTGACGAGTAAGTAATATGAGTTTTGATTTAATTCCAACAGTTTTTTTCTCCTAATTTATTCGTTTCTTTTCTTAGAGAAATAATATCATCTTGCAACAAAACCTATGTGTCTCGGTGGGAGATGAAGACCTTAGCTCCTTTAACGAAAATTACCAATGGGTATGTATAGATAGTATATTTCTTCTTAGATGCATCTATGTTTACTTCGATTCCATCGCTGACATTTTTAATGTTTTATTCAGATTGTAAGTATTGTCTGCTCTTCTCAGCGCGGAGGAACGGAAAAGAACCTCCAATAAAGCTAAAGTATGGTTTTTACCAATAAGGATGTCGGTGAGTGAGCATTTTATTCTTCAATGCATATGCATTAGCAATTTTCTCGTTTGTTTGTCCTTCGTAATGTATAATTGATGTGTATGTAGAAGCCACGTTACCTCCATCCGTCAAAAGGCCTCATGAATTATGAAGAAGTTTAAATACTTCAGGATTACATGGGATCTTTAAGCACTTGTAAAGAGGTATTAATGTATTTATGTTTAATTATTAATCCTAATTTTCTGAAAATTTACTAATTTGTTTTACCTAATTATCCTGATTCAGATATACATACCCATTCATTTGGGCGAACACTATACTCTTGCAAGAGTTGTGTTTAAAAACAGGACTGTTGAAATTTGGGACTCACTTGCATCTAAAGATGATCCGATTCAAAGCAGAACAGTTATAAAAGAAATAGTAAGCTCATATTTATCAATTTTATGAATTGGGTACAAGAATACGCATTATACCAATACATATTGTTTTTCTGGTAATTGTAGCTTTCAAATTTGGATATCTTCTCGAAGAAGAGATTTTGAAGCTGAGAGATGCTAGGTTCAGCTTTTCTACTTTTGCAATAAAACGTCCTTTTATGTTCCCCGCCAAGGCAATTTAGTTGATTGTAGAATTTTTTAATTGCATTCATGAAAGACCGATGTAGCCTGGACTACCGTTCTATCGATGTAAGTATGAAAATATGTCGTCAAAAACTTCAACTTTTTAGAGCAATATTTTTGATTTTGTTTGTTATATGCAGTTTGATGCGGAAAAGGAAAGACGCATAGTTGCTGAATGGATTACAACTTCAGAGCACAATGAAGAGCTAAAAAGAAGTCCAATCTGGTTGAATATGGAAGACGATGATTTTTTTTCTTCTTCTTTTATATTTAATGTATGGAAAGCCCTAATGTATTATGTTCATTTGTTTTGTTGAGTTGTAATGAATTTTGCCAAACGGCTTCAATTCTTTTTAATTAAGCAGAAAGGAGTATTTTGTCCTTCCATCGAATGACATTTTTGCCCTTCTAATTAATTCAAAAACCCCCGAACCCTTTTATTAAAAAAAAAGAAAGGAAAAAGAAAACCGTTTCGGAGCCTCCTCTTCTTCCATACTCCACTCTGTACTCAAACCTAGATCATTCTCCTCCAAAATCTTCAAACCTTCCTCCCCATTCGCAATATTCACACCATGTCGACATCAGCGGCAGAATCATCACCGGCAGCATTACCAAATAGAGAAGATGCACCAGTTACAGAAAATCCAAAAGCGACAGGAGAACAACGAAAACCCTATTCTAAGAAAGTTGCAAAAAAGAAAAAGGAAAAGTTGCTAACAAAAAGAGTGCAAGAAGAAGTGCAAACAGAAGGTATAACTTTGATTTTATGTTCGCAAATTCTGTATATTTCAAGGAAAATGACATTCTCCGTCATAAAACGCATTTGAATGTTAAATTCTATTCGCCGTTTAATTTGGAACGGATAATGTCATTCTCCGTCTAACTTGAAACGGAGAATGCCGTTCCCAGTGTTAAAACCCAAAAGAATGGCCATTCTCCGACCTAATTTTTGGTTTTTTTTTTGTTTTGCAGAAAGAAAATCTGTCAGGAATAAGGATTCAAGACTTTTCCGTTCTACCTTCAAGCCAATGCTAAATCTTATGGAGAAGGTCAATCGAGATGCTGGCCGTTTACCTGAGCCAGTTATTGGTTCCTTGAAGAATACCGGTTTCTGGAATTTTGTCGAGATTTTCTACCAAAACAGAGTCCACGTCTCCGAAATGGCCAGGTACGGAAGGGCTTGAGAATTTAATTGCAAGTTACACAGAAGAAGAAGATGGCGTCGGGTGCTTTGAATTGAGCACCACTGTTAAAATCGCGCCAAGCGTCAAGGATATGGCAGTCATATTCGGTCTACCGCTGAATGAAGAAAGCGTTGATGATGTTTCTTACAGAAGATTGATAAAGGAAAAAAACAACAGCAGCCCACACCACCAGCATCATTGAGCCTGTGCAGAGATCATTTCACAAGATTGCTGGCTAATACTAAGGGCAAACACTCAGAAGTCACGAATAAGGAAGTGAGAGACAAGTTCTTTGAATGTTACGACGGCTTCGTGGCGGAGATAACGCTGTTAATCCAGATAATTTGGCCAAGCTAATAATCTTCCACTTGTGCCAAACTGTATTCTTCACAAGTCTGGCGGTTCAAATTTGCCGTACAGATTCTTGGCCTTGGTAGACAGTGTGGACGTGATCAACAGTATATGCTGGCCAAGGTTAATCCTGGCATATGTAATGGATAGCTTAAAGAGGAGTAGAAGCAAAACTGAACAGGGGGATTACTCAATGGCTTTCCACAAATTGGAAGGTTGCACAATATACTTCCTCTATTGGTTTACAGAACATAGTAAATTTGTGGAAAGGAAGTTCGCCCCAATTCCTGATTACCCAAGATTTTTCACATGGAATGGGTACGATATCTCAAACTTCCTCAAGGCCGAATATCACAAAAAAATGAGATCGAAGATGATATTGGAAGATCTGGTTATACTGTTGGGGAAGAAGAAGGGCACAAAGAAGAGGAGCCACCTATAGAAGAAGTTGAAAAAGAGGGAGAGGAAGAACACCAAGAAGCAGGTGGGGATAATTTTGATGAACAACGGATAACACCGCATCATGAAATGGGCGCTGTGATGGACGACTCAGCAAAGGAATTGGAGGATTTGAGAAGACATCATTCTGATATTCCTGCGCAGAATGAAGACGAACAAGAAAAGTTGAAAGAGATGGAGGCACAAGGAGCGCAGTTACGTGCAGCCAACTTTGATAATGCCATACTCAAAGAAAAGCTGAAAGTGCTCCAGGCAGAAGAAGAGCAACAACGTGCAGTCAACGTTGTGATGGAGGGCTCTGTGCATGAACTGGAGGATTTGAGAGACATCATTCTGATATTCTTGCGCAGAATGAAGAACTCAAAGAAAAGTTGAAAGAGCTCGAGGCACAAGAATCACAACAACGTACAGTCAACGTTCTGATGGAGGGCTCTGTGCATGAACTGGAGGATTTGAGAAAGCAGAATTCTGTTCTTAAAGCGCAGAATGAAGAACTCAAAGAAAATTTAAAGAGATGGAGGCACAAGGAGCGCAGTTACGTGCAGCCAACCTTGAGAACGAGAACTCAAAGAAAAGCTGAAAGAGCCGAGGCACAAGAATTACAACAACGTGCAGTCAACGTTCTGATGGAGGGCTCTGTGCATGAAGGAGGATTTGAGAAAGCAGAATTCTGTTCTTAAATCAGATACATGCACAAGGTAAAATCTTTTCTATTTCAAATTCCTGATTTGTAATCTTCCAGGAGAATGACTATTCTCCGTGTACTATAACACGGAGAATAGTCATTCTCCGTGTTATTTGGAACGGATAATTGCTATTCCATATCATGTCGATACTGGAAAGGTTATTCTCCGTGTAATTCCAAACGGAGAATTCTATTCTCCGTATTATATTATACGGAGAATGTCATTCTCCGTGTTAGGTTCACATCATACTTTCATTGTTGTTTGTTTTATTTCAGTGCGAACAACCAAACAACTCAGAGAAACAAATGAAAGGCTCGTTGAGGAGAAAGGGAGCTTCAAATAAGTTGAATCATTTAAGATTGAAGCCAATGAAAAGGATTGCAAAATTAAAGATCTCGAAGCCATGGCTAAAGTACTTCAAATGAGGAGTTACAAGCTGCTGCTGAACCTGCTGCTCCAAGAGAAGTCGAAGAAGAGGAGGATCGGGGGGAAAGAGGTTAATTAAAAGCATACAGTTGGAGAGGCTAATAAAAGCGGAAGGTTAATGACGCTACGAAATCCCGAGAAGACGCCAAAATGGCTGAATTAAAGAAGAACCACGTCATACTAAGGAAATGCGATGAACTCTTACTTTGGAAACATGCGGATGAAGATGAAGAAACAATACATCGACATCGTAATTCCCAGAAAGAATTCTCCAAAGTATGTATTCTGAACCCTTTTTTTCGTCCTTTTTTTCTAGACTTTTTTCACAATTATGTAATGAGAATCTATATTTATTAATTAATGTAAACTAAATTTATGTGCAGTGATATGGTATACGAATTTTTTCCGGAAGAGGGTGAAAATGAAGTTTCAGTCCAACTGTCGGCAGTAGACATGCAAGACATACTCAACTATGACGACATGGAGCATGGCATACTGGACATAATAATAAGAAAGATGAGAGAAATTCAAGGCAGTAAAAGGTGTGCCCCGTCTAGTTCGAAGAAGGTGCCATTGATCCAGAAAAAAAAGCCGGCGGCCCAATCACATAAGTGGTCTGCATTCATGTCGGCCCACACATTGGTAGTATTCAAACAGAAAAATCCATATTCATGTGTACACCGATGAAAATGACAGAAAAAAAATTACTCATGATATTGTGTATTGTTTTTGGGAAACAACGACCGTCATTCAACGTGTCAATGAAGAAACCGCAAAAACCCGGCGCCTGTGAAGACATCCAAAAGTAGAAGACTTCGTCATGGGTTTGGAGGACGACATAGAGTTGTTATTGATCCCACTTTTTAATGCACCATCAAACACTATACTCTGCTCACATTCAACTTTATCTCCTACGACTGGACACACTACAACTCCTTGTTGCAAACCACGTACGATACGTGCAAGGTGGATGCAGAATTAACGAAGAAAACCTTAGAGCCTATCGTCAGGAGAAAAGTTGATATGATGAGGGAGAGATGCCCGGCGAAGAAGGAGTATGAGAGCAAAGTGCTGAATTGTTCTCTAAATTGCCCACAACAACGGGCACCCAACTGCCTCTTGTACACGGCGTATTATATTAAAAGGTTGACGAATCCTCCCTTCGAAATATCGGAAGGAAATGACAACGAAACTCACCAGAAGATGCAAAAGATGAGGTTGGCATGGGCTAAGGAGTTGCTTTCAAGCAAATATGTAAATCGATCTAGCAATGACATTGTAAAACAACAATGTAATTATGATGTAATTGGGCAAGGAACTTCTGTCTTTTATAAGCTCTGCTTTTATAATATAATCATTTTTGAATTACATTTACATCGTCAAAACCACGAAAAGTTTGACTTTTATTACATGAAACAACTCGAACTCATGCGCCAAAAGGGCAGTGGGTTCCTTAGCCTCAGGATCTATCTCTTCGACATGTTCCTTGTTGAAGAGGGGCTTTGCACGGTGCTCTCCCTCAAAACAAAATTCCTTGAGGCAGTGGGTTCCTTTGCCTCAGTGAGTTCCTTTGCACGGAGGATGAACGATGAAGTGACTTGCCTCAAGGAGTCATGCTACGGTTCCTATGCTCTGACCATGCACGATCAATACCATACCACGCGGACACGAACTGAAAGACGACAGAGAACAACACTCCTTGACAGTTGAAGTTTTCAATTGGATTCCTTGAAGCAAAACACTTCATCGTGCATCGTCAGAGGAGTGTTGTACTTTTGGACAGTGCAAACTTCTGTCCCTCTTACGATGTGATGATGGGGAACAATATATGCATCAGAACGTGTGATTTTATTCCTTACATCTATAAACACCTTTTTAGTGTAAATTGCGGCAAATTTACCTTCTATTACGGCCATGCTATTTGATTCACAACTGGTGTTGAGAATTTATCATTGACATGCTTACCCATATGGCCGTAACGTAAGGCCGCCAAACCGTGGTCACAATTTTGAAGGGCCTTCCAAAGTGGCAGCTTCTCATTCAAAAACCTTTTCAGAAAAGCATTCATAGATTCACATCTATTTGTTGCTGTAGAACCGCCAAAATAATTACCACGTAGGAATGTGTCCGCCCATCGCTCCCTCGTTCTGTACAATGCAGTGGTCCACTCATTGTTTTCTAAATTATAATCTGTTAGCATCTGCTGCCAACGGTTTTCAAATTCTTCGACTGAATAGTACCTGTTTAGAAAACATGGACATTAACTAAAGTTGTGATATTGTAACAACAACATACGTCAAAGTAAAGTAGCAAGTGTGCTATGTACCTTTTAATCAGAAGACTCAGTTTATTGTGAAAACCCTCTCGGTGTACATTTTTGGCAGCATTGTTAAGGATATGCCATGAGCACGTTCGATGAACTACGCTGGGCATTAAATCCTCAATTGCTTTATTCATGGATCTGCAACCATCCGTGAGAACTGTCAATGGTAATTTGCCATTCATACACTCTAGGAATTTTTGCAGAACCCAAGAATAAGTCTCCGCAGTCTCATTGTGGATCATTGCAAACCCAAACACACAAGTCATCGCATGATTGTTTGTACCCACTAGAACCACCAACGGCATTTGACTTCTATTGTTTTATATGTAGAATCGAATGCTAGTGAATCTCCAAATAGTTCGTAATCGAATCGACAAGAACCGTCAGCCCAAAAGAGATGGGTCAATCTGGAATCTTCGTCTACCTTGTAGTCGTAGAAGAAATCTGGGTCACTATTCTCCTTTGATTGAAGAAATGTAAGTGTTGTCGAAGCATGAACATCGTCGAGTGCTCTACTATCTCGAGCTAGAACGTTGTATAAATCCTTTCTCGTCCATCCAACATTATCCCAGCCACCTTTCCTCTCGACAAGTAAATTCCATATCTCTCCAGTCCCCATCCCTGATTGCTTCATAAGCTTAATTTCTTCCAACTCTGCGGGTGTTATATTACGATGGGATCTCAAGAACGCTGATTCATAATTACTCGCCAGGCTATGGTTGTGAAGTACATGAAATTTTTTGACGGACCACATCTTTGTTTTATGGGTGTACCCAATACGAAAAATTGCTTTACAACCAGTTCTGCTTTCACTTCTTGGCTCACGAACCCTGTTTGGAGCTTCCTTGTATTTCTTGTGTCTGAATCCCGCATTCGAGCAACACCAACTACGGATCGTCACCATACCAGATTTGTTTTTCTTTACCTCGTTCTTTCTAATACTGAAACCATATGCTTTTGAATAAATTCGGTAGAATGTCCCTGCTTCTTCAATAGAGTTGAACTGTAGGCCAACAACATCTTCTTCTAAGAGCATGGTTGGATCTTTATTAATGTTGGCAGATTGCAATATTTTTTTCATTGTCGCTGCATCGAAATCCAATGGAGATTCATCGGCGTCCCTAAGAACAGAATAAAACAAAATATACATGAGAAATATATGTAAAAATATAACGCATTTCTTAAATCCATTAGAAAGGGTGATGCGAAATAACATTTCGTTGTTTGAGTTGATGTCTTCATCTTGTTCTTACTGTCTCCTAAGCTAACATCTTCCAAACTTTGCTCATCTTGCGGCAAATCATCTGACAGTCCTCTTGAATGGAGGATTTCTTCATCGACTAAATCTTCCCCACGACGATCACTTTCTCCATGTGACGTCGACATTGAAGAAAATAGTGTGTGTTAGAAACCAGCAGAAGAAACGAAGGACAAGAAACAATAGAAGAAGAAAGAGTAATGATATTATCGTACCTCCATATTGACCCTCTATATATAGCCCTCCCATCTGATGTGGCATGTTAAATAAATGAGCTTCTTAGCATTTTCCTAAATTAATAGTGTGTCATCTGACATGACTGATAACAACCCAATTTTCTCCATAATAATTTAACGTTAATATCAAAGTTATTTTAGTGTTAATATTAATTTATGTTAATATTAATGTTAAGGTTAATGTTAATATTAATATTATTGTTAATGTTAACGATAATATTAATATTAATGTTAATGTTAATCTGGAATATTAACTTTAATGTTAATTTTTATTTTTAGTTTTATTTACAAAAAAATTTGCCACGTCAGCTGCCAGATCAACATGTCACGTCAGCTGCCACGTAAGGATGGACAGTTTGAAAGTGCAATTTGGAGGTACAAAAAACATTATGCAGGAAGAAACAACTTCCAGCAAGGCAACAACACAACCTTTTCGTCTTCATTGTAACTCCGCCACGTGGCCCTCTTTTGATGGCTCATGAAAAATCTTGAGTGATTCTAGGAGCAAGCATAATTTTAAGGAAACAACTTCCAACAAAACTTTCTCGTCTTCTGGGTACGTGCCTTATTAAAATGTGTAGCTAATAACGCATGAGGAAGCATGCAACAGCAATCTCCACGTGGCCCTCTTTTGTAGGATAACACATGCATCAGCATTTAATGCTACGAAACCCTATTGTCTTGTTAATTGTTATGTATTGTGTATCCTATGTGGCATGAGACAGAGCCGCAGAAGACAATAACTTGCATAGGCGGCTATATTCAAAAATGACAAGAAGTTTAAAAAGTCATCTCCAATGCAAAAAAAGTATTGAGAAGACAATATAAAGTAATTTTTTACGACTTCCAAGACAACCTTTGCTCTTCTAACGATATGGTGTCAGTGTTTATTATTAAATTGTGTAGAATAACGCATGCAGAGCATTTAATGCTACGGGACCTGTTGCGTTAAGGAACACAACATGTGAGAAAGAACCCGAGAGAGATAGAGAGAGAGAAAGAGAGTGTGGGAGATGGGATAAAGAGGAAGGATCGAGCTCGACTAGATTTTAAACTTAAAATTCAATTTTTGGTTATCATTACTAATAACTAGTTGGCACGTACTAGTTTAGACGAACACTAACCAAGCCCCGAGCAACGTGACATCAGCTAGCTAGGTTTCTAATACCGTGGCATTCATGTTAATTTAAACATTTACAATATTATTGAAACTAATATGACTACTAAAATTAAAAATAGTTTTGGATTTAACATTTACTTCAAACTAGTTAAAGTTAAAATTGCATTCTTTTTTATTTAAAATGTAATTGGAACTACAATTAATACTAACATTCGCTTGTCCCATAGTTTAAGTCGTATTTCCCTCGATGCTAGGCTTGGCGTAGCCCTTGCTTGTCAAGTCGTTGCACGAACACATTAGAAAAGAGTTTTGTTGGGCTATCGAAGTATAGCAAGCACCGTCTCGTGTCACGTGCATTTGTTAAGCAGTGAAAGGGTGTGAAGGCCACTGGCAATGTCAAGACATCACGGACTATAGCTGGGTTAGACGACGACCCTTTTGCTGCGGGCCGAATCGGTCCCTTGGCCTAGGAATGGATTGGTTGAAGGAGCAATACACAAGAATAGACTGCCATAGCTGGGTTAGACGACGACCCTTGATTCTCGACAGGTTGTAATATCTAACTGTTGTTAGATAGTAGAACTAGACAGCGTTCTACGTCGTTTCTGGGGTGTAGGCTGGGACGCTGTTACGTTATGGAATGCCCTTACTCCGGGTGCGGGTCGTGATAGGGTGCGCGAGAAAGGAACACTGTCGATATTGATTCGGTCGGGACCGATAGGTCGGGATCGATTGACTCGATCGAACGGGAACGGTTGAATTAAGATCCATTCTCTCGCCTGAAGTAAACTCAATGTGAGTGGCTGACCCTCCTCTTCTCGACCCCCTTCCTAGGTAAATTGATAATGTTGTTGCGAATGAAAGGATAAATGCAAGGGCGCAAACACGGGAAAGGGATTGAGTTTTCAAAGATAATGTAGGCTATGTCTTAATAACTAAAAGGAAAATATGTCTTCGCACGGTTATGGACAACTTGTCGACAACGTAGTTTCCTCGATCAGCACAGGTTTAGCGAGGACTTGCATCGGAGCTAGCTACTTGCGTTGAAAGGACCCCGATTAACAAAGCTATACGTCCAGGATGGTTCCAGAGAAGCCATTCCATAACGTGACAGCGTCCCAGCCTACACCGCAGAAACGACGTAGAACGCTGTCTAGTTCTACTATTTAACAACATATATAATATCAAAACCTGTCAAGAACGATCAACTACGAATGGAGGACAAGCAATGTCAATATAATATACTCAATAACTTTGATATTGTTGCGACCGTCCAGTGTACGTATTTATGTATGGTATTTATGGTGCACATCATCTTAATTCAACCTAGTAGTTCAAAGGAGGGAATTATGTATGGTATTTATGGTGCACATTATTATGACGGGTTGCGACCGTCAAGTGTTGTGATAAGCTATGATATCAGTAGGTTTGGGATCCTTCGGATATTGGTCTAGCAACCTGTATCGAAGCGATCATAGTCTTACACATAAGGATGCCAAAGATGCATTACGGTGCGAACCGTCCATGGTCATTGCGTGATGACAAGCCAGGGTCATTGCTGCGACAGACCATGGAGAACTTGCATCAGCTAGCTATGACAGCAGTGGAGAGAGGTGCACCGGCTACAGTTCAGGGAGCACCATGACTCCCTAGCAGATCACATATCGCTCTAATAATTCAAATCACATTTTACATTTATTGGTCCAAGGGTTGTAACTCGGCTTCAAATGGTTTCCAAGTCGCCTATATCTTTGTCTTGTATTTCATTATAATGTCTCTTATAGTATTTGTCAATTCATATGGAACTTCTGTTGGTGTTTGTACTTGCTCGTTTTTCTGACAGGATACCGTTGACCACGTACTCGTGCCCCTAATCAGGGTGCGGGTCATGACAGAAACACCGTGACCTTCATATAGATAGGGCCGGTGGGCTTCGGCATTCCAAGCCTTAACACGTTCAAGCAACGCTTCGCCGCGGGCCATCCATTCCCTGCACCCTGCATGAAGCTGGTGGGGGATCAGTACGTTCGTCCTCGCATGTACTGAAGCAAAGATCTTCTTTCCAAACCGACATTGTAATATTTATGTTGAATCATGCAACTTAGCTTATGATCTTGCTATGTTCTCCTTAGGGTCAATTTCATGGCTTATTCGAAAGCATAAAACATGTTATCATAGCAAGCATGTTATCGAATTTGAATAGGCAAGCAAGCAATCTCGTGTTTGATTCGTGGCGCGACTTACCAAGTCGACGCACTCGCCCTTGCAACCGACGCAAGGTGAATACGCCTATCTGTTCTTCCTGTCATGTTATAGTGCCCTCTATTCGGATCCATCCATGCAAGATACGTATACCTTTAAATTGACCATGCAACGAATCCATCCATGGCAATAGTCTTTAGTCCATTTGACCATGCAACAAATCTTATATTTCATACAACCAAGCAAGTTCGCTTATCTCTATTTCAATTGGCACAACGCCCTAATATTCTCAACGAACGCCCGAATCAGGGTGCGGGTCGTGACAGAAACACCGTGACCTTCATATAGATAGGACGTAACCACGTACTCGTGCCCCTAATCAGGGTGGACGTAACGACGTACTCGTGCTCCTAATCAGGGTGCGGGTCGTGATAGAAACACCGTGACCTTCATATAGATAGGGCCGGTGGGCTGAGATTAGCGCTGGGTGCAGGCGCAGGGCCTGCCACCCTTATGCATATGTTTAAGTTTACGGTTGGTTGGTTGAGTGAAATGATATGATTTCTTATGTAAAGTTCTAACCTTGCAGGCTAGGCGAAATGGGACATAGATGAGCATGATCACAATGTTTATGTTAAGATTATGTCTAACTGTATCTGCCGCAGGGACACGGTGGTGGACAAGTTCAGGATAGGTTCGGCTCGAGGCGGGGCTCGGCTTGGACTTCCAGATGCATGGAGTCCTTAGCGTTCAAGAGGAGCTACCGCATTGGCGTTCGGACTTGCGAGATGTTCAGCCGAAGACTACTTGTTGGCTATAAAGAGGCATAATGTATGGAACAATGTACTCCTTTGTGAGCTAGAGAGATCATGAGCGTTGTAGCCAATTGGCATGATGAGTTGGGCTATTCAGAGCATTAATATTAAATCTACATTGGCTTTTCTGTTAATTTAAAATTTACAATATAATTAAAACTAATATTACAAAAGTGCTATTTGCTCCCAAAAAATTTGGGTGATACCATCTTCCATTATGTGGCATATGACATGGTTGCTAACATGACAGCTGACATGGCAAAATTTAACAATAAAATTAATATTAAAATGAACATTAATAGTAAATAAATAATTTTATATTAAATTAACATTGATTAATATTAACATTAATATTAACATTAACATTAGCATTAGCATTAACATTAATATTAATATTGACATTAACATTAACATTAAAAAAATTTGGGTAATTAATTTTTGGGGTTAAAATTTGCCATGTCAGCTGTTATGTCATCTGCCATGTCAGATGCCACATAATGGATGATGGCATCACCCAAATATGTTGGGAGCCCAAACGACTAATTGCTAATATTAATACAGTGGCATTACCGTTATTTCCCAATAGATTCGTGACTTGTTCGGACACACCCCTCCACGAGCGGGTTACATACACCCGCGTAAACGAGGGTTAAATAGCCTTTTCCAAAGAAGAGAACCCATCCGACTAGAGAGAAACAAAGGAAAGAAGAAGAAGAACAGTCGCAATGGAGAGGAGCAAGATCAACTGCAGCGGATGGGCCGTCATCCCTACCGAGATTCTCTCGATGATACTGGTACTGTCGGGGATGCCGGCGGACGAGGTAATGTGCAACGTGGCCCCAGTTTGCCGTTCGTGGTGGAAGGCGCTCAACGGTCCCTTAGACTATTGGTCCAACGTCGACTTGGTACAGTGGTGCCGGAGGACCCAGAAAACCGCTGAGATTAGTTTGACCATAATGAAGCTCGTGGCTCGCAGTGAGGGACATCTAGGGTCCCTCTCCGCATACAAGCTCGACGAAGCAGCCTTCTCTTTTGCATGTTTAAGGCCAGTGCAAAATTTTATTTGGTCTTATTCTAATACTTTATTTTTTCTATTACAAAATTTTACGTATACTTTTGTTAATTTCTATTGATGTTTTCCCATTTTTATAATACAGTGGAAAATTTCTAAGGGTTCTGCACATTCCGAAGTACGACGTGAGTGATGAAACTTTCGTGAGACACTTGGAGTTTCTCCCTGTGCTGGAAGAACTCGACATTAGCTACTGCCTCTACATCACGTCGACTGGAATAATTTCCGCCGGAAATTATTGCCGCCGTCTGGTCAAGCTGAGTAGGAACATGCCCCCTCCGGATTTCATGCTCAGGAACATGTTCGTGCTGGACACGAAAAACGAGGCGGAGGGAAAGGCCGTGGCTGATTCGATGCCGCGTCTCGAGCACCTACATATGGGATTCGGCATGTTCAATGGAGACACGCTGCGATCTATCATACGCAACTGTAAGGGTCTTCGCCTGCTCGACATACGTGGGTGCTTCAACGTGATCTTCGACGACGAACTTTGGAAAATTTGTTATTCAATTCAGACGTTTAAAAAACCTTTGATAATGTAATCCCAGTACCAGGAGAACCTGTGTACGAGTGGTATAATGAATTAGATACGATCTATCATTACTGGGGTTAATGGTGAAAACACTAGCATGCATGCATGCATTTCTTTATACTCCCTCCGTCCCAAAAATATAGTCCTATTTCTATTTTCACCAAGATTAAGAAAATCCAATTAATATGTCCAACAAAACAAAATCTCTCCAATATGCCCCTTATAGATGTTTTGAATTTTGCTTTTGTACTTATTGTGATCTCTAATTGGGTAAATGAATGCCATTAAACTTTGGAGACAATATTTTGGCAAATTTTATTTTGAATTTTGGAGGCAATATAAACTAAAGTGTCTTTTCAGTATCCATCATTAGAGCTCAAGTATATTTTCAAAATACAACTCTTAAATGCATAGAGAATTGTAGAGTTTATCTTGATATAATTGCAGTTTAAATAAGGCTAAAATTGTAAATTACTCCACAAACCAAAAAGGAAAGTGAGACTATATTTTTGGGACGGAGGAGTATATATTTTTCACTAGTCTACATGCAAGATATTTTTTATGAGTTCGATTCTCCATTTTGAGCAAGTTTTACTTTTGTCAATACTAATTTTTAACATGATTATTTTTTTTATAAATAAAATGGACTGTGATATAATGACGCCGAAGACGGCTCACTTCTGAGATTTCGACATTTCCCAACACAGATTTTACCATTAATACAACATCTCAGTGTAATCATATCCAAGAGATTTCGCCATTTTCCAACACAAATTTTACCTTATTCAAAATGAATTCTCCGTCCTATATGGACCATTCTCCGTCCTACATGTATCATTCTCCGTCCAACTTTTCGCATTCTCCGTCCTAATGTACCATTCGCCGTCCTAAATGTACAATTCTCCGTCCTAAATGTACCATTCTCCGTGTTAGAAGAACGGAGAATGGCCATTAACAGCCAAACAGCCAAACTAATTCATAGCCTTCAAAACCAATTTATATAGATTCAAAACAAAACTAAACAGCCAAACTATTTAAAATTCACAACCCTACACAACAGTCCTAAATGTACCATTCTCCGTCCTATATGGACCATTCTCCGTCCGATATCTATCATTTTCCGTCCTACATCTATCATTCTCCGTCCTAATGTACCATTCGCCGTCCTAAATGTACAATTCTCCGTGTTAGAGGAACGGAGAATGACCATTAACAACCAAACAGCCAAACTCACGAGCCTTCAAAACCAATTTATATAGATTCAGAACAAAACTAAACAGCCTGTCACGCCCCAGTACCGAAATACGGGAACGGACTAGGCCAGCTACTCCATATGAGGTACGTAACGTCATACGGCGATCGTGGCTGTCGAGAGACTAGGGGGTACATGCTACAATCAAGTCTCCTATGGTCCCACAGAGTTCTATGTCTCAATCAATCAAATCATATCAGCAAATAGATGAACATTAAAGATAAAGCAGTAAGACGTCCCTGACGCTTCATCAAAATGATCATGAGAGACTAGCTTTATAATTTAGCTATCTCAGAGAGTCAGGAGTACAAAATTATACACAGCTGCAGTCTGTTTAATTACAATTATGTACCGATACAAAATATCGAGTAATCCGGCTAACAGGTGCCGGTGGCTAAACGCCGCAAAAGTATAAGCAGGAGTGGTGGAGAAGAAACCCACTCGAGTCCCCGAACTGCCATGCTCCTAGTATGCACCATGGATGTCAGGGAGGAAGATCGTGTCCTCAGGCTCTGCTACGGAATCTGGCCAAACAAAACCAGCGGGGTCAGCCCCGAATAGCAAGTACCGCCAAAGGGGCACAAGAGTTAAGATAAAACCCAGTTATAATGATAAGAATAAAGCTTATGCTGCGGCTATAGGGTAGCGCTACATCGTCGGACCCATCTGGCACCCTTACAACCAAATAAGGATAAAAGGTGCCACATGGAGCCGGGACGCGTCGCACTCTATGACCTTCACATAAGTTTACAGATATAAGTAAGAAGATCTCCTGGTCGTGACTTCGGTCGACAGACCATCGCAGCACGATAACCAACCCAACAATCAAACAAGAACATGGGTTGGATCACGTACCGCGGTGGGCCATGTTCCTTAGTCATTCACAGGAGTAACACATCACAATCAAATTTGAGGCTTCCGTTCGTAACTTCGGTCCGCAGCCTGTCATAGTACGATAACCAACCCAACAATCAAATAAGAACATGGGTTGGATCACGCACCATAACAGTCCGCTTTCCTCAGTTACTCGCGGAAGGTAAAAGAAAAATACAAGCAAGTCATTTTCACGGCCAGTCAAGTCTACGAGTTTCTAGTATGGCGAGGTTATCCTCGCATTAATTATCAGAGTCCTCAGATCGTATCTTTCCAGCAAGGCTAGCCAACCCAGGGGTTCGCGTAGACATGTATGATTTGAGCACAGGTCCCTCGTAAGGCTACCTTGCTAAAATATATAATATGTAGCAGGAATTAATCGGATACAGTCATCCACTCGTTGCAGATGACACAGTATCCGTGGAGACCAGCCGGCGCGTCAAGACAATATCTCAAGGCGGCTGGTGTAACACGATCTCGGGATTTGCCCTTCCCATGCATCTAGTATATTTAGTTGCCTAATTTAGCCCTAGGTGAAACCTTGGATCCTCATGCTGTGGCCTGCATGATCATCCTCCTAGAATGTCGTACCGTAGTACGAGTACCCCAAGTGAGGATCCATGCCGATCAGTATGTCAACATGTTCTACCCTCCTTAGTGTAATACAACATTGCAATGCGCCACGTGGGATTACGAGTCATTTGTCAAGCATGAACGAGAACCGGGACATTCAGGCACATGTAGCGAGTAGGAACACTTTGTTCTCCAGGGTCAGATTCATGCTCAGGACAAAAGGCGTAAGGATATATCGCATACACAAACCAATACATATACACGTATATAAGCCAAGGTAGCATGAAAAATGGAAAACCAGGGACAGGCTGACTAGGTACTAAGGCAAGGTCGGCCAACCAACGCGGGCGCGTCACCTCCATGGCGCGGGCGCGTGGCGGGCGAGGGCGCGGTCATGAGCGCGGACGGCCATACGGGCGCGAGAAAAACGGCCGGGCGCATGACGACCACGCAGGGCACGGACACGCGAGGGCGCAGACTGGTGCTGGAACCACGCGGCGCGGGAGACCACGCGGGCGCAGGCACCACGCAGGGCGCAGGGGCGCGTCCTCCCATCAGCGCGGCGCGGGATGCGCGCACGCGGAGGGCGCGGACACAGGGGCGCGGGACCTCCCATAAGCGCGGCGCGGGATGCGCGCGCGCGGAGGGCGCAGACACAGGGGCGCGGGACCTCCCATAAGCGCGGCGCGGGATGCGCGTGCACGGAGGGCGCGGACACAGGGGCGCGGGACCTCCCATAAGCGCGGCGCGGGATGCGCGCGCGCACGGAGGGCGCGGACACAGGGCACTATTCATCTTCTTCCCCTCAACTGAGAGGGAAGAACCATGAACCCTAAAAAACTCCAAAAATCATAACTAAGTCAAATCTTAACCAAATTTCGATTTTCAAAGTTCAATCTTGAGTAAAATTCAATTCTCTACAACATAGAACCATTAAAACTTGAAAATGATGGAGTTTAGTAGATCAAAACCAAGGAAAACCGAAAATGTTTAAAACTTAGATCTACAAAAATTAAAGCTTCCAATCAGAAAATTTCGAGTTCTAATCTAGTAGAGAATGAGGAGAAGAACAAGTTTTGGTAAAAATTTTGAAGTAAAAATGAAAATGATGGATCTCTCCCTTGTGCAAGTTGATACTTGCCTTTGGTTGGGTGAAGGAAGTAAATGAGAGGAGTTATGAGGAATGAATGAGGGGAGAGAAAAGAAATGGGATTTTATATAAAAGCCTAAACCAAGTTGGTTCATGATGACCCAACGGGTTCAAGTGAACCGAGAACATGTCACCCAATTAGAGCCAAAACTGTAAACTAAAATCACAGAAAATAAATTACGAAATATTATTTTGTCAAATAATTTGGGATATACATGAAGAAATACAACAAAATAAATATCGTATAAATATACGTAAATACAAATAAGCAGTATACGTACTAAAAATACGTATACCGGAATCAGGGAGTGACATCTCTACCCTTCTTAGAAAAATTCCGTCCTTGGAATTCCAGCCAAGACAGGATTGAAAGATCAGGACAAGCAAGGCACAATCACATGCAAGTTAACTAACAAGCAGTTATTATCTACATCACAAAAGTATAATACAAGCAGGTGCAGTGAATGTGGAATCGCGTCATTATGGCATAAAGATATACCTCACAAACCAAACAAATGCGGATACCGAGATCGGATCTCGTCCTCGCGCTCCCAAGTTGACTCTCCCGGAGAGTGATGATTCCAAGAAACAGGGACAAGGCTTATCGTCCGATTCTTGAGTACCTTCTCTCACCGGTCTAAAATAGATACGGGTTGTTCCTCGTAAGTTAAGTCGGTACCAACGACTAACTCTGAATGATCGAGGACATGACTCGGATCCGGGACATACCCACGTAACTGGGACACATGAAACACATCATGTATGCCAGTTAACGAAGGCGAAAGGGCAAGTCGATAAGCCACATCGCCTACCCGAGCGAGAATCTTGAAAGGACCAACGTATCTTGGACTAAGCTTTCCTCGGGTTCCAAATCTAATGATACCCCGAGTTGGCGAAATCCGCAGAAACACTTGGTCGCCAACTCTGAACTCTAGAGGCCTACGATGCTGATCTGCCCAATGACGATGTCGGTCCTGTGCAACTCGAAGGCGCTCTCTGACCCACTTAACTATCTCCACAGTCTGCGTGATCATCTCTGGTCCCAACAACTTCCGTTCTCCGACGTCGTCCCATGCCAAAGGGGACCTGCACTTCCTTCCGTACAATGCTTCGAACGGGGCCATTTGAATGCTAGCCTGGTAGCTGTTGTTATAGGAGAACTCCACTAGATGGAGGTGGTCCTCCCAAGATCCACCAAAATCTAATGTACACGCCCGTAGCATATCTTCTAATGTCTAAATGGTTCTTTCTGACTGTCCGTCGGTTTGCGGATGATATGCTGTACTGAATCTTAACTTGGTCCCCAAACTTTGGTGCAAGCTCCGCCAAAAATGGGAAGTAAACCGCGTATCCCGATCTGATACTATACTAACTGGAACACCGTGCTGCCTTACTATCTGCTTCATATACATTTCTGCTAACTGCTCAGTAGTCTGTCCAACTCGGAAGGGAAGGAAATGAGCGACCTTCGTGAGTCGATCTACTATCACCCAAACTGCATTTTTACCAGTCGGGGATCTAGGTAAACCGGTCACAAAATCCATCGTGATGTGTTCCCATTTCCATTCTGGGATAGGAAGCGGCTGAAGCAATCTTGCTGGTCTCTGCTGCTCGGCTTTCACCTACTGGCATACCAGACACTTGGATACAAATCTCGCTATCTCCCTTTTCATGCCATTCCACCAAAAGTACTGCCTGATATCTCGATACATCTTCATTCCTCCTGGATGAATGGAGTAAATAGAACTATGAGCTTCGGACATAACTTCTTGCCGAAGGTCTCCACTCGGCACACAGAGTCTATTTCCAAACCTGAGCGTACCATCCTCATGAATTACTAATTCCTTCCTACGGCCTGATTCACACTCTGACCGCAACTTCTGAATCTGTGGATCTCCTGCTTGTGCTACCCTGATCCTCTCTACCAAGGTTGACTGAATCTGTATGCTGGTCATTCTTCCCATATCCCTTGGCAAAATTACCTCAATCCCCATATTCTGAAGATCTGCTAGAATGTGCTTCTGCGAAGTCAAGATAAAAGCACTGTCTCTCCTACTCAGTGCATCTGCAACTACATTCGCCTTGCCTGGATGATACTGAAGATCCACATCAAAATCCTTCAGTAGTTCTAACCATCTTCTTTGCCTCATGTTCAAATCTCGCTGCGTGAACACGTATTTCAAACTCTTATGATCAGTATAAATCTCTACTCGATCTCCATATAAATAATGCCTCCACAACTTGAGTGAAAACACCACAGCTGCTAACTCTAAATCGTGAGTCGGGTAATTCTTCTCATGGTCTCGAAGCTGCCGAGACGCATATGCTATCACCTTTCCATGCTGCATCAATACACACCCAAGACCCCTCCCAGATGCGTCACAATATACTGTAAAGCCTCCCGCTCCTACCGGAAGCGTCAAGATCGGGGCTGAGATCAACCTCTTCTTCAATTCTTCAAATGATGCCTGACAGCTAGCTGACCAAACAAACTCTACATCCTTGTGCGTCAAACGCGTTAAGGGCGCAGAGATCCTGGCAAAGTCCGCCACGAACCTTCTGTAGTAACCAGCTAATCCTAAGAAACTTCGTACTTCTGCAACTGTTCTCGGGACCGGCCAATGCTCTACGGCCTCAATCTTCTTCGGATCCACTGACACTCCTGTCCCAGAAATTACATGCCCCAGGAACGAAATGTGATCTAACCAGAATTCATACTTGTCGAGCTTCGCATAAAGTTGATGCTCCCTTAATGTCTGCAAGACAGTCCTAAGATGTTTCTCATGCTCCTCTTCACTGCTGGAATAGACAAGAATGTCATCTAGGAACACCACCACAAATTTATCCAAATACGGCAGAAAGATGTGGTTCATTAAATCCATGAATACTGCGGGGGCGTTGGTTAGTCCAAAGGGCATTACTAAAAACTCATAATGTCCATATCTAGATCTGAATGCTGTCTTCGGTATATCTTGCTCCCGGACTCTTACTTGATAGTATCCCGACCGAAGATCGATCTTGGAAAAAACACTGGCCTTGCTCAACTGGTCAAACAGGTCATCAATCCTTGGTAGCGGGTACTCATTCTTTACTGTTACTGCATTCAGCTTGCGGTAGTCGATGCACATCCTCGTCGACCCATCCTTCTTGGGAACTAGAATCACTGGCGCGGCCCAGAGCGATTTACTGTCTCGGATGAATCCCTTAGACTTCAACTCTTCTTCATGTTGATACAACTTATCCTGTTCTGACGGCGACATTCTGTAAACTCTGTCTGCAATAGGCCTCGTTCCAGGGTTCAACTCAATGCTAAATTCTACCTTTCTGACTGGGGGTATCCCTGGGAGCTCATCAGGAAAGACGTCGAGAAAATCTTCGACCACTCTCGGAATCTGTCCTGGCTCTGACACTGCTGCTGAGATGACGCCTCCGGCCTGATTCTTCAAGGTTCGAGTAAAGATGAACTGCTCCATCCCAGGAATGCTGAATATGACCCTACCTCCTCTACAATCAATGGTCGTATGACTGTCTCTCAACCAGTCCATGCCAAGAACGACATCAAAATTCCCCATAGGGAATTCAATCAATGAGGCGGGCAATAAATGCCCACACACCTCCATCGGACATGAAAAGTGCACTCTGCTAACTTCTACGAGCCCATTGCCGGTGAGTATATCCATCCTCTCCGGCAATGCCTCAAACTCTAATCCAATCCGTGTAGCATATTATGCAGAGATGAATGAATGAGTAGCGCCTGAATCAAATAATGCTACAGCAGGAAATGAGGTGACGAGAATTTTACCTGCCACCACATCACTAGATGCTAGAGCCTCTCCCAAGGTCAATGTGAGAGCCTGGCCCCGCGGAGCCCCTTGTTGCGGCCTTCCTCGACCATGCTGTTGCTGCCTCTGCGGGCCTTCGGCTTCCTGTGCCTGGCGGAACATCTGAGCCTGCGTTGGTAGACGCTGGGCTAGGGGCCTTACTGCTAATACTGGCCCTCCACTCGGGGTTGCCACCGGAGCTGGCAATGCTGGAAACTGCTGAGCTGGCCCTCCTGGCCTCTGCATCATAGGACAGGTGGAAATACGGTGGTCTGAACTACCACACCTCAAGCATAAGCCATTCGCTGATCGGCACACCTCCCTCGTGTGCCCTGCCTTCCCACAAAATGTACAGCCCTGGGGTGCTCCCTGACGCTGTTGCTGGTTTCTCGGCTGCTGATGCCGAACTGGCGCTGTATTAGTTGACACGGCCGTCCTCCGCGGCGCTCCTGCATCATGAATACGTACACCGGGTGCTGGTGCCGATGTTCGCTGCATTGCTCCTCCTCCAACCTGAGAATGAGATCTCTTTTGACCTCCTGCCCTTGATGCCAACCTCTGCTGGGTAAGCTCGTGCCTCCGGGCTGCCGTCAAGACAGCGTCAAACGTCTGGTAGTCGTGTCCTTCCACAAGCTGCAATAATTCCAAATGAAGTCCCTGCTGGAACCTCATAGCTTTCTCTGGCTCCGTTGCCACCATTGCTGGTGCGAAACGACACAATCTGCAGAACTCTGCTGCATACCCATCTACGGTCTTGCCTGCTTGCTTGAGACTGATGAACTTCTGCTGGAGCTCATATCGATCTACTATGCCAAAATACTTGGCCTTGAATCTGTCACTGAAGGTGGTCCAACGAACAGGGCGTCTTATACCAACTTCTTCTGATGCCCACCAGTCGCGGGCAAGATCCTGAAGTACCAGTTTGACCTGGTCAACCTTCTCATCATCTGGAACCTTGGCTGCCACAAGAATGGCTTCAATGTCTTGAATCCATGCATCCGCAGTGATGGCATCCTCCGTGCCATCAAAATACCTCGGGTTCAAGCGACGGAACCTTCCTGATGCTCCCGAGTCAACCCCGGCACTCCTCTCAAGAGCTAACTGAATCCCTTGGTTCAGCAACACGTTCTGCTCCTGCTGCCGAGTCTGTTGCTGTTGGTTAGTGACAAGAAACCCCCGGATGATCTCCAGGAGTGCTACGGCGTCTGGTACTGCCGTCGCTGCTGGTGCTGCAAGAGTTTCAATAACCTGCGGCTGCACTGCCTCTGGTTCCCTTTCTGCTCGTGCCTGTACTGGAGAAGGTTCTCTTCCCTGTTGCTGCCCAGTCGAGCCATGCTCTTGCTGCTCTTCCTCATGGGCCTCTCCTGCTACTGAGAATGAAGCACCCCTATGGAGAAGAATATAAGATTATCAAGTTCGGACGAGGAAGATTTTAAGGATGCAAGTCAAGTTAGAGATCAAGGCAAGGACAGAGAATTCGAAACAGAATTTCAAGGGGAACAAGTTTTGATTGAGACTCCTAATAATTCGCAATACCCCACAAGTCTGAATATCAGACCTGCATGGGCCACCACTAAAACCTTGTCACGCCCCAGTACCGAAATACGGGGACGGACTAGGCCAGCTACTCCATATGAGGTACGTAACGTCATACGGCGATCGTAGCTGTCGAGAGACTAGGGGGTACATGCTACAATCAAGTCTCCTATGGTCCCACAGAGTTCTATATCTCAATCAATCAAATCATATCAGCAAATAGATGAACATTAAAGATAAAGCAGTAAGGCGTCCCTGACGCTTCATCAAAATGATCATGAGAGACTAGCTTTATAATTTAGCTATCTCAGAGAGTCAGGAGTACAAAATTATACACAACTGCAGTCTGTTTAATTACAATTATGTACCGATACAAAATATCGAGTAATCCGGCTAACAGGTGCCGGTGGCTAAACGCCGCAAAAGTATAAGCAGGAGTGGTGGAGAAGAAACCCACTCGAGTCCCCGAACTGCCATGCTCCTAGTATGCACCATGGATGTCAGGGAGGAAGATCGTGTCCTCAGGCTCTGCTACGGAATCTGGCCAAACAAAACCAGCGGGGTCAGCCCCGAATAGCAAGTACCGCCAAAGGGGCACAAGAGTTAAGATAAAACCCAGTTATAATGATAAGAATAAAGCTTATGCTGCGGCTATAGGGTAGCGCTACATCGTCGGACCCATCTGGCACCCTTACAACCAAACAAGGACAAAAGGTGCCACATGGAGCCGGGACGCGTCGCACTCTATGACCTTCACATAAGTTTACAGATATAAGTAAGAAGATCTCCTGGTCGTGACTTCGGTCGACAGACCATCGCAGCACGATAACCAACCCAATAATCAAACAAGAACATGGGTTGGATCACGTACCGCGGTGGGCCATGTTCCTTAGTCATTCACAGGAGTAACACATCACAATCAAATTTGAGGCTTCCGTTCGTAACTTCGGTCCGCAGCCTGTCATAGTACGATAACCAACCCAACAATCAAACAAGAACATGGGTTGGATCACGCACCATAACAGTCCGCTTTCCTCAGTTACTCGCGGAATGTAAAAGAAAAATACAAGCAAGTCATTTTCACGGCCAGTCAAGTCTACGAGTTTCTAGTATGGCGAGGTTATCCTCGCATTAATTATCAGAGTCCTCAGATCGTATCTTTCCAGCAAGGCTAGCCAACCCAGGGGTTCGCGTAGACAGGTATGATTTGAGCACAGGTCCCTCGTAAGGCTACCTTGCTAAAATATATAATATGTAGCAGGAATTAATCGGATACAGTCATCCACTCGTTGCAGATGACACAGTATCCGTGGAGACCAGCCGGCGCGTCAAGACAATATCTCAAGGCGGCTGGTGTAACACGATCTCGGGATTTGCCCTTCCCATGCATCTAGTATATTTAGTTGCCTAATTTAGCCCTAGGTGAAACCTTGGATCCTCATGCTGTGGCCTGCATGATCATCCTCCTAGAATATCGTACCGTAGTACGAGTACCCCAAGTGAGGATCCATGCCGATCAGTATGTCAACATGTTCTACCCTCCTTAGTGTAATACAACATTGCAATGCGCCACGTGGGATTACGAGTCATTTGTCAAGCATGAACGAGAACCGGGACATTCAGGCACATGTAGCGAGTAGGAACACTTTGTTCTCCAGGGTCAGATTCATGCTCAGGACAAAAGGCGTAAGGATATATCGCATACACAAACCAATACATATACACGTATATAAGCCAAGGTAGCATGAAAAATGGAAAACCAGGGACAGGCTGACTAGGTACTAAGGCAAGGTCGGCCAACCAACGCGGGCGCGTCACCTCCATGGCGCGGGCGCGTGGCGGGCGAGGGCGCGGTCATGAGCGCGGACGGCCATACGGGCGCGAGAAAAACGGTCGGGCGCATGACGACCACGCAGGGCACGGACACGCGAGGGCGCAGACTGGTGCTGGAACCACGCGGCGCGGGAGACCACGCGGGCGCAGGCACCACGCAGGGCGCAGGGGCGCGTCCTCCCATCAGCGCGGCGCGTGATGCGCGCACGCGGAGGGCGCGGACACAGGGGCGCGGGACCTCCCATAAGCGCGGCGCGGGATGCGCGCGCGCGGAGGGCGCGGACACAGGGGCGCGGGACCTCCCATAAGCGCGGCGCGGGATGCGCGTGCGCGGAGGGCGCGGACACAGGGGCGCGGGACCTCCCATAAGCGCGGCGCGGGATGCGCGCGCGCGCGGAGGGCGCGGACACAGGGCACTATTCATCTTCTTCCCCTCAACTGAGAGGGAAGAACCATGAACCCTAAAAAACTCCAAAAATCATAACTAAGTCAAATCTTAACCAAATTTCGATTTTCAAAGTTCAATCTTGAGTAAAATTCAATTCTCTACAACATAGAACCATTAAAACTTGAAAATGATGGAGTTTAGTAGATCAAAACCAAGGAAAACCGAAAATATTTAAAACTTAGATCTACAAAAATTAAAGCTTCCAATCAGAAAATTCCGAGTTCTAATCTAGTAGAGAATGAGGAGAAGAACAAGTTTTGGTAAAAATTTTGAAGTAAAAATGAAAATGATGGATCTCTCCCTTGTGCAAGTTGATACTTGCCTTTGGTTGGGTGAAGGAAGTAAATGAGAGGAGTTATGAGGAATGAATGAGGGGAGAGAAAAGGAATGGGGTTTTATATAAAAGCCTCAACCAAGTTGGTTCATGATGACCCAACGGGTTCAAGTGAACCGAGAACATGTCACCCAATTAGAGCCAAAACTGTAAACTAAAATCACAGAAAATAAATTACGAAATATTATTTTGTCAAATAATTTGGGATATACATGAAGAAATACAACAAAATAAATATCGTATAAATATACGTAAATACAAATAAGCAGTATACGTACTAAAAATATGTATACCGGAATCAGGGAGTGACACAGCCAAACTATTTAAAATTCACAACCCTACAGAACATTCCTAAACGTACCATTCTCCGTCCTAAATGTACCATTCGACGTCCTAAATGTACAATTCTCCGTCCTACATCCGTCCTAAATGTACCATTCTCCGTGTTAGAGGAACGGAAAATGGCCATTAACAGTCCCAAAAATTGTTCCATACTAAGTTAAAAGCATATAATAGCACCCAAAAAATGTTAACAATAGAAAAATTCTACAGAACCCAAACACCAGACTCGAACCTAGGCCTTCCTTGTAAAAGCCAAACAGCACAACCAACTAAGCCTGGAATAAGACATCAATAATGTCTCTTATAGTCTACTACCAAATGCTTGCTTACAACACTCTTACAACCTTCACCCATTGATGACATGGCCCACATGTCAGCAATGGGTGAAGGTTGTAAGAGTGTTGTAAGCATTTGGTTGTAACTTTAACATTATATCCCAACTTCCAATAAGGAATAGGAAGAGTCGGTTAGGAACGTGTATATATATACATAGGGGTCCCCATTCATCTGAGTAGGTTGCACATTTAACATGGCTCCAAAAAGATCATCTGGTTGGGAACCATTGCCAGAGCCTTCTTCCAGTCGTCGCCGAGCCCCTTCGCATGGAGCACCCTCTGCGTCGCCTCCGGCCACCCTCTGCGTCGCCTCCGGCCCATGACTGGCTGGCAGCGGCTGCAAACTTTCTGACCGCCTGCGGGTTGTCACTGGAGGTCATCGCTCGACCTCTTCATCCGGCGCCAAACTTTGACCTGTTGCCGATCACTCCGGAGGAACGGGATTCTCTGGAGAAGAGGGAAGCGTTTCGCCGCCTGTGCCATAGGGCGGGTGTGCGCACCCTGCAGGACTTTGCGGAGATCCTCCGGGAGGCCAGTGAGGGCTAGACCCTTTTTTTTCCGTGTTTTACAGTTTTTTGTCCTCCTCTTGTATACTTCTCTGGAGAATGTTCCGGCGAAGAAGTTGGGATTTAATGAAATATAATATTTTGTTAACTCAATTTGGTTTCGGCTACAATCAAACTTTTACAACCTTCTTACAACTTACACCCATTTGCTAACTATAGCATTGCTCTTTATAATTAACAAATCTTTTTACGTCAAATCAATATATCAGCGACGATATCCCCATCAATGACTTGTTACGTCATAGAATTGATTATGCTGCCAGCGTCAATCTTGCCGTCAAATCCATCTTAAATATGATTACAAAGTAAAATAGAGGACAACATTGATTGTTTCAATTTTACTCTTTTCAAGTACATAGTCTTCTTATTTTCAAAAATTTAATCAAATATTCGTAAAATGGAAATATTGAGTCTTAAACTTCACATTCTTAAATATGTTGTCAAATTTTTTTAAATAAATATGTTTCCACCACGTTTTTTCTGCCAAATTTTTCAATAATTTATACGGAACACGTGGATATACTAGTAATAATAGTAATAAATTTAATTTTGGAAAAAATTTTTTTAAAATTAAGGTATCAAAATCCCAAAGGATTATGTAGTAATTTCACATGGATATATACTAGTAATAATAGTAATAAATTTAATTTTGGAAAGTAGTTTTTTAAATTTAATAGTAATAAATTCGACCGTCTTATACTAGTAATAATAGTAATAAATTTAATTTAAGACTCAAAACTATTCTAATTTTTTCCACTTCCCAAGGTCATATAAGACGGTCGAACTTTCCCTCTTCCTTCTCCCAAACCCTCTCCCAAACCCTCTTCTAATCAAAATGCCGCCGAAGAAACAACGACCGTCGCCGAAGGGGAAGGATCCACGAAGGGATGCGATACAGGCCCGAAGGGCAGAACTTGCAAGGGCGGCGAAAACCAAGATTATGGTCGCTAGGGCAGAGGCCGAAAGGGCAGCGGCGGAAGCAGCGGCGGCGGCAGCGACGATGAAAGCGGAGGCGGCAGCCAAGCCACGTGCAAAAAAGGCTAAAAACACTCATTGCTCGACAAAGACCAGAAAATCTATCTTCGATACAGAGTCGTCGGAAGACTCAACTTATGAAGATCGAAGGCGTACTCAAGCGAAGGCTAAGGTGGCAACGGATACAGAGTCATCAGCGTACTCTGTGGATTTTGAATCCTCATCAGAAGAGGAAAATGAAGAGGAAGAGCAATCATCAGATAAGTCCCAGGCTGGAGAGGAGGTAAAAAAATTTAAAGACTCTAAAACTAAGAAGATATACATTAAATATTTCAAGAAAAAGGCTGTTATGCCTGAAAGATCAATTAAGATGGATGATGTCGAAGACGAAGCTTTCCTGGATATATTGAAATTCTATCAATTGGAGAAACTGAACAAATCCTGTCTTGAGAAAATCTCCCAAACAATAGTAAGAGAATTTTACTCAAATCTTCCGGCTGAAATTAAAGAAAAAGAAGAGGATCAACCACTGGTATTTCTGAGAGGGAAACTGATTAGGGTAAATGCTGCTGTCATCAACGAATTTTATGGATTTGATCCAGTTCCTGAGTTTGATATGAAAGATATTGATAATGTTTCCATGACGGATGCAATTCATGAGATTACAGGTGTTTCAATGGGTGCCAAGACCCCTCAAAATGTATACAAAGATCAATTAAAAACTTTGTATAAATTGTTGCATGCCTACGTATCTCAAACACTCAACCCGACTGGACATGAGTTTTCCATCCATCCCGAGAGAGTAAAATTTCTTTATTATATGGGGAAGAAAAAAAGGATGGATATAGGTTCCTACATGTTCAGTAGAATGATGCATCTCGTGGGAAAACCAACTGCAAGGACAGCTCTCCCTTTCGGAGGATTTGTATGCTCGATGGCTAATAAACATTCTGTCCCAAGCTTAGCAGGGGATGTTTATATTAAAAACAAAGGCCCCATGAGAAAACTAACCTTCACTCGAATGTTTGGAAAACGGGCAACAGCTGCAAGCAAACCATCAACATCTGGAAAACCATTAACTTATGGAATCAAAAACACTAAGGACAGGGTTGATGATCTATACAATTTTGTTGCTGCAAACTTTGAGAATGTCTTCAAAGAGATGAAGACTATATCCGACAACCAGAAATTGATTCTGGATAAGATTAACCAGATAGAGGTTGAATTTGCTGACCAAGAATAAGATTTTCCTTCCCTCGTGAAGAAGGTAAATGGGGCTAGCCCAAAATCTTATGTAAAAATACACACTGTGCACATTGACACTTTAATGCTAGCCATCACTTTGATACTTCTATTTATGTTTCTGGATGTCATTTCTACCTATAAAGTGAGTCAATACTGACTATAATTTTTCTTCATCCGTCCCTCAAGGTGTAGGTGAAGGATATTTTGAGAAAGAAGAAGTAGGAAAAAAAAAAGAAACAAGAAGAAGAAGATGAAGATGGAGACGTCTATGAAGATTCATCTTTTGAGTTTTGAATGTCTCTTATTTCAATGTGGAAGTAATATTTGACTTGTAATATTGTTCTGAATATTTGTTGGTCATGGCGGACAAACTAAATTTTATGTTTGAAATATTGTAAGATTAAACTTTTCGCTTGTACTCAGTGCATAGTTCGTAATTTGATTTGAAAATGTAATATGGTCTTGAATTTAGAGTAGGTCTGATATTTATTTGGATTATTGTATTGTGAATTATGCAGGTTCTATGTTGAATTACTAACGTGGATTGGACAGATTACTGTAACATGAATTATGCAGTTTATTGGACTTGGAATGAAGTATACTTAATTTGATTATGATTTTCTGGTTGAAGCGTTTATTTGGTTGGCAGTTGGCTTTGATAGATGATATTGATATTTTGGTGTATTCCTTTGATTTGCAGATGCCCATCACAGATTTCGTGAGTCCTGAGTGCATTGCTAGGGTTTAAAGGTGGCCACATTACGGATGCATTCCTGGGATCACTGAAACTTTATTTGATTGTAATGTGTTTTGCTTTCTGTAAAAAATCATTACATCGATGCCATCAGTATGAATTCGATGCCAGTGCATGTTCATCCCTTGTTATTGCTGAAGCAAAATTGTAATCATGCCTGTTCATCCCTTGTTATTGCGAAAACATAATTGTAATCCTGCATGTTCATCCTTTGTTATTGCCATCAGTACATCGATGCCATCAGTATGAAGTCGATGCCAGTGTAAGGCATAATGTAATGTAAGAAAAATTCTCTTTGATAGTAGGTTAATTATATTCAAACATTCGCAAGAAATTTTGTTCAGCCATACAGTGGAAGCCTGATAAAATGATATTCGGATTATCTTGAAAATAATTTAATATAAAATGAATGTACTATGGTAAATGATATTAAAAATACTGTAAATATTTGGTGAAAAAAATATGAGATACTTGAACATTTCCAGTCCTAAATGTACCATACTTTGTTAAAAGCACAGAGAGTGTCCGTTCTCCGTTTTCAAAGAACGGAGAATGGCCATTCTCCATGTTAAAGTAACGGAGAATGGCCATTCTCCTTGAGCATGGCCATTCTCCGTGTTAAAAACAAAGAGAACAGCCATTCTCCGTCCATTCGCCGTGTAGAAAGCAAAGAGAATGGCCATTCTCCGTACAATCGCCGTGTTAAAAGCAAAGAGAATGGCCATTCTCCGTCCATTCGCCGTGTTAAAAGCAAAGAGAATGGCCATTCTCCGTGTTAAAAGCAAAGAGAATGGCCGTTCACCGTCCAAATAAAATATTCTCTTCGAAAATATTATCATTAGAAAAGTAAAAAAAATTCGTCCGATCAATACAGATTTTTTTTAAAAATATGTGACAAGATGATCCGCCCGACCTCAGAAGCAGGTTTTCCTCAGTTCACAACCACCACCGTGACATGTAGCTTTATTAACAAAATATTAAATTATTAGATGAAAAATAAAATTTCTGACAATGGCATGGACAGTAAAATTAGAGCGGCGCCGCTAATACTTCTTGTTCGAGGAGGTTTCGACTATGTCCGACGGGAAGCGAACCGATTCTTCACGGCGTAGCTGGTACTCCTCGTTGTTCTAGGAGGGCTCGACGACGTTCGACGCGATCCGGACCGATTCTTATTTCCATCTTCATCTCTGTTTCTCTTTCCACCACAACCACCAACACCACCACCACGACGGCCTGTAACCAAAAAAATATAATACGAAATATTAAATTGGATGGACTTTTGAGAGAGTAAATACGAATTAATTTAGGGTGTTCATTGAAAAAATTAAAGTGAAGAATGACCTGCTAAAGCAAGTTACCAACAGGTCAAAAGTCTAAATCAGCATTAAATGATGTTTCTACACTATTATTCAATCCGAACCATTGGATCAACATCCAACGGTCCAGATTTCGGATGTATCGATACATCCATTTCCAGCGGATGTATTGTAGAACGACCCTATATATATATATATATATATATATATATATATATATATATATATATATATATATATATATTTTAGAATATATATATTTTAGAATATATATATATATATATATAGGGTAAAAAAAAAAAAAAATAAATAATATATATATATATATATATATATATATATATATATAGGGTTTCCTACATAGCACATACTATTGGAGTATTCTTGTCGTTGCCTAAACTTGGTTATATGAGAAAGTTCAATCATAACTCTTATTTTCAAAATCCTGACTTGTGATGTCTTTGACTGTTTATTTTCCTTATCTATTGAAGTAATATTGAACCATTATATACGTTTGGGTTCATAAATTCTTGTAATGCAGTTGCTATATTTGCTAGTGCATGATAATATGGGTGTCAATACTCGTTTACAGTCTTTCAACTTTTGCTTGGTGCTACTTGTTTACAAGAATTGATGATGCATTGATCCAGTAAAACGAGGTCAGGTAAGCTCAACATTTATTATCCTGTAGCACCAGGAGCTCACCAAGGCTTTTGCCGCAATGAGCCTAGCTATCTAAGTTTAACCTTTGTGTCGTGTGGGACATGAGCTCATCAAGGCTTGTTCAACCATTTTTAACTTGAATAAGTTTAAAACTGAAAGTTTGACCATGCCTAGTCTGGAGATGTAATACCCATAAACACCCGAGCCCAAAGCCTCACAAGTCAGCGCATGTTCTCATACATAAGCGATAGAGAGAGGGAGAGAGTCCGAGCTCTCTAGCCTAATGGTATTAGAGCGGACATCCGGAGAGGCCGGCAAGGTTCGAGCCCCCCAATTGTGTGTGTGCGTGTGATTTCAAAAAAAAAAAAAGGGAGAGAAATGTCAAAAACCCTAAGCTATTCCCCCTCACGACCCCCAGCCACCTTCACGTCACCCTGTGCGCCACCCACGGCCTCCCAGAACCGTCTACCAGCGGCAGAACAACCGGGAATTGCGCGCAGCACAAAGGAACAGCAGCATCAGCAATTGTATTAATGGCTGACTTCGCGAGCCGATTTCTCCGTTGTCGCTCCAACGTTCCGCGATCCGTTTTCTCCGATACGTAGACAACCTATACGTCTTCATCTTCCTTCAATTAGTTTAATTTAATTTGCTTTGGGTACGACGAAAGTCGAGTTCCAAAATCGAGAAAAACTCGATCTTTGGACAATAGAATATTGTCCCAACATCTCCTGTTTGTGGCCGATTTGCGACTAGTACGTTGCGATATTTGAAAATTGGTTTGAACAACCTTGTAGACAACCTAACTAATATGGAAATCCCATTATTATTTTTGATTCTAGTTATTTAGACAACAATATAAATTGACTTGAAAATCAAGAAAAACCACGTTAAAACTATTTTCAAAACTTAGAAAATTTTCAATACGGCGTACGTCCCGACAAACCGGGTGACGTGGTCGCAATCCATTAGCATTGAAAGATGTGTATGGATGTTTTCGACGTGTGGGATTCGACGGAACTCAATTTCGTTGTGCATGTACAACGAAATCGAGGCGTATCCGTCGAGATACCCCGTATCGGTCCCTTTACAAACTAGTCCATAACTTTATGCACGCTCGTCACCTCAAGATGAAACTTACGCCAGCAAGATTATATCGTTTTTCTGGTCCTGTATGCCAAGTTTGGTCCGATTCTGAGAAGGTCGACCGGAACGCCCTTTTGGCGGGCACGCGACCCGATCCAACGGGCAAATTTGTACACAGCCCATCGGAATCCAACTTTGGACATACGGTTGGATTTGTCTTATCAAATCGGGCCCGTAGACATATAGTTTGACAACTTTAGAGAACGTAGATACTGGCACATTTTTCGGTGCAAAGCGAGTCCAAAGGCGGACATTATTTTGGTCCAAAATTATCGTTTTGCTCCTGTGTCTAGAATTGGACTTATGGGTAGTGTATCCTAGCAATTTTGTTTATTCTGAGAATGTTGGTAATGTCTATTTCAGCATCCGGAGTTGTTCGCGGAAGTTCAGGTTTCGAGACTCTTTGATTTGACGAATTATTGCGGGACTTTTTGCTACCACCAGACAAGTATACCTTGTCGAACTTATGCCGTATTTACATGTTTTCCTTCCTGTTGTATTTTCTTTTATATTGTCACATGCTACTCATATTCCACTTGGGTTATCATCTACTGTCTTTCTTGTTTTACAGATTTACGAGCACGTATAGGATATTAGTTATTTTCATTAATTGTTTATTGGTCTTCCTAGTGTTCACTATGTCTTGTGATAGAGTTGCCAGTTATGCCATGTTTTCTTGAGTGACTTGACATGTTCGTGATTGATGGACTTGGACTTGTCTTGAGTATGGCCTTACCTAACTTGACCATTCTCGATTGGGAGTATCGTGCATTGTACTACAATTGAGATACACTATAAATTGGGAGTATCTTGTATGGTACTACAGTCTATAGGATTTTACATGACCTTTATATTCCTTTATGAGATGAGATTTATACTAGGATTGGCTTTTCTTGATTGAGAGTATCTTGCATTGTACTACAATCGAGACATACTATAGATTGGGAGTATCTTACATTGTACTACAGTCTATAGGAGCTATTCGATTGATTGTTAGCCAAGTATAGTATTATATTTCTATATGACATGTCGTTTCTTAGATGTTCTTCTTGTACTGTTCTTATCCTCCATACATGTTAATTACTGTCATATGAGTAGGCATATTTTATGTATCTTACTAGTCCCCTGAGGACCTGATGATCTCTTCTGGTATTTGCTGAGCGGCTGCATAGAGTAGATGGGTAGTTGACGATTGTGTCTGCAGAAATCAGGTATCAATAGTGGTACTTATTCATTCTTCCTTATCTATATTTATTTCCATGACTTTCTGCTGATATAGCCTAGTTTTTTAAGCTCTTTTATTATTCTTGAGCTTGATCGAACATGTGTGGTACAGGGCGGCCGACTGTATTGTATATTGTTCATTCTTATTTTATATTCTTCTTGTGGATTGAGATATAGTTTAACTTACCATATTAGACATGATACCCTATTCTGGACAGCGTATACATATTCGAGTTGGGCTGGAGTCCACTTGATACGTAGCTGGCCTGCGCACGCGCTCGCTCTCGAAAAGCGGGTGCGGGTCGTAACAATATCACTTAGACTGGTTACGGTAGATATTGTTTTATTTATTTATTTTACTGTCACTTGGCATATTTTTTTCTACCTTGCTATGTCCCGTGAGGACCTAGTGATCTCTCTAATAAGTTAGTCATGCAGAGCTGGTCAGCTGATCATGGAGCTACTATTTTTACCGACTTAGGTATTTTATTATGCTTTCATATTGTTTCCATTACTTATATTCTACTCTTAGCCTAGTTTTATAGACTCATATTGTTCTTCGGGTCTAATCAAGTATGTATGTTATTGGGTTGCAGAGCATAATATGTATTGTTCCTTCTTGATTTACTTATTCTGTGGATTGAGGTAGATAGATTTATAGTTGTTTGATAGATAAGATTAGAATACCAAGACAGCTTATACGTACTCGAGTTGGACTGGATTCCTCTCGATACGTAGCTAGCATGTATATGATCTCCTTGTCCTACATATTTTAGGATTGGGAATTACATTTTTTGGGTGGCCCATACAGGTCAGAGCAGATCATTTCGGTTACGTTATTGTACCGAATGAGCCTACAGTAGGATATTATATTAGGATCTCAATCCATAACTGCTTGGAAATTCTTTTGCTCTTATCTACCGTCCTTGGAACTCGAAAATTGAATTCAATCCTCCTTCATGAACTCATTACCATAAATTCTCATCTTTTCTTATTTCAGAAGGACGAATACTCGTGCCTGAAAAACGAATTGGATTATATTCTATCATAGGATAGAAGGTAGTTGATAGAGTATTTTAAAAAGAATTAGTTATCTAAGGTAGTAAGGGTTTGGATAGATGAATCAATTAAATAGACCGAGTAGATTGGACTAGCAAAATAGAATTCTTATAGGAGAATTAACCCTAACGAGAGATTCTAGCATCAATTGGCTACCCCCATTCTACCATCCACCTATGATATACAAATGTTATATAGAGATGGGTTAGAGGTATAGCACGGTTAAGTGAAAATTAGTAAGGAAGGCAAGTTATGTTTCTTAATCACAATGAATGAAGTGACTGATGGAATATATGATAGAATTTTAAAGTTAGATACGATTTTCCAAATAGAATATGATCACCCTAATGAAATACAGTAGTTGAAAGAATTCAAAAGTCTTGTTATGGATAGGATGATTCGATAAGGTACTATAGAATTCTTAAAGAAATTTTTAGGTTGCAACAAGATTTAGAAAATGTTCATTTGAAGGATATAGAAAATATGATGGTATGTATATGTAAAGTTACCTCGGATAGTGACCTGAAGGATCTTCACTAGAAAGATTCTATTAAGAGAATAAATCAAAATTATGCGTGATGATAGATTGAGCGATGGTGTTGATCTAGGAATATTTGTTTAAAAAATGGCAAGAACAGTATTAGACTAGATATATATTACTATATACATATGTGGAATAACTTAAAATGGCCTATTAACAACCATGATTAGAAGATTAGTCGATAGGTAAGTGATTGTCAATGTATCACATATAAGCATTGTCTAGCATTAGCATGCCCATTACTAGTAGACAACAGAACAAATTTTAGCGCAAAAATACCATGTTGTTAGGAGAGACGATTGGAGAAAATCCAAGCCACAGAAGTGGGTGAAATGGTTGAAATCGAGATATATGACCTCTAAGGTAGTATAAGTTAGATCATGACTTTATAGATTAGCTAGCTAGTCTCATTCTTAGAAAATCCTGATAGATAGTTTATACTTTAGAATGAGTCAATGATCATCGTCTTCAAACTGATTAATCATTTGAAGCCCAAGATCACTCTGGTAACTCGAAATATAGTTTGCCATCGACCGGTTCGACCAGCTGGCAGAAGCAAAGGTATATTTTATTGACTTAAGACTAAGATACCATCAGGGACGATGCCAAAAGAGTATATTCCAAGGACAACACTTGGGATTTGCTACGACATCACTAGTTTGTTGACGGCTTTTGGACTAACAACTTCATATAGATCTCGAACTTGCGTAGCCGGCTGGCCATCGGTGCGTATAAGCCGTACGATAGGATTAAGTGTTAATAGTAATTGCATGATTAGTTTGATTTAGCAGTTAATAGAGGTTATATGTGTTTGTGGATGCAACATAGATATGCATGGGGTAGGGAGGACATCCTTAGCATATGGGCTACTATGCACATTATCTTTTGTAGCCGTACGCTTCACCGGAGATGCAGGTTGATGACCCCCTTTACTGCTACTGACAGTCACTAACGTTCTGCGAAGCATTATGTTCTTACTCTTACTGACAACCACTATCGCTTCACTGAACATTATACTTTTAGGCCCTGGTGTCCAAGTGGGGACTATGTCGATCCCATTTTTAGTTAGAGAGCCCATACGTTTGAGGTTTGTTCTTAATTTGTATTTACATAGACTGGTTAGACGTCCTTATCCGTTTAGGTATATGTACTTTTGGTTCGTGTACTTATACCTGATCACGGCTTGGAACAGTATTAGTGTGCCACACCTTGTCCTTGTTTGGTTGTAGGTATAATTTTCTACTTCGATGATAAAATGTTGAACCTTGTTGTGATCCGGATACTACATCGAATTTATGGCATGGAAAGATACTTCTTTGTGGGTTAGGGTGCCATCTCCTGTCCTTGTTTGGTTGGGGGGATGGTACGCTAATTCAAGGGTGGAGTATTGGACCATGTTATGATCCGAATTACTTTTGAGAAGTTTATATTTAGTTATATGGCATGTTTTTCTGGATCTTGTTACGTCCCTCTGAGGACCTGGTGATCTCTCCAAGGGGGTGTGTGTGTGTGTTTTCTTGACTTCTTGAAGGAGTTCCAGCTAAGATCGTGATCTTCTCATTCCTATCGAAGATGACATGCTCTTGGATCATCCTTTGCTACTTGCATTCTTATTTTGCTATTAACTTCTTTCTAGTTTAATATTGGTAGTAGATTTGTCTCCATCCAGCAACTTGTATAATGAAAGTTCATATTGATTCTATAACATATTTATTCTTTTATTTTATGGATGAGATTAGTTAACCATGATTATACTGCATTTATAGCTTACGTATATTTATTATACGGATGTCATATTTACGTACCTAAACATATTTTGGGACTGAGCGTTACATTTAACTTTTATGTATTGAAAAGAATTGTTTTGATCGAACGACTATAACGTCAAAATATTTGAAAAATTCTACACAAATCTACAATCAAAAAATCATTTGCAGAACAATTTTGTTAGCAGAGAGAAAACAGAGCAAGTTGATCAAAATGTTCAATATACATACTAGCAAGAAAGTTTTTAATTCGAATGCATTTTGGCTTGAATCATCTTTTATTTTTTCAAAACTTGTGCTTCACTTGTTATGATTATGTTCAAAATTGTACCAAGTTATTTTTACCAAGTTTCAAACTTATATTTATTTTCCGCAAAGGCTAGAGGTTATTGGCATGTAAAAGCTATTTTAACAAAAGAAATCCAAATAATACGCATCAAAAAAATTTAAAACCATATTTATCCCAAAAAAACTTGTGTTCTACTTACTAATTAAAATTTTATTGTGTTGTGATTGGATAAACCCAAATATGGATGTCCTTATCCATATCCACAAACATCACGTTATCAGCACCACTGCTCGAGGAATTTCAAGCCACCACCGAGAAAGATCAAAGATCATAAATTTAGATTTAACAGTTCAACCAGGTTCATATATTATACATCCTTTTGTTACTGTTTCAAAATATCCTACCGTATATCATATGCTACAAACTATATCATATGCATCCTACACCTTGTATATCGTTATTTTTAACGGGCATTACATGATGTTATCTTCAATTTTGTACTACAATTATTGCAATCCATGGCCTTCTCTTTTGCCTTTAGATGCAAGAGCCAATTACATAACATTGTGTTTACTGTAGACTATTATCATGATTTCAGATGCTTATGAGTTTAAATGCATATTTTGTTCATTCATATTTCTCGTAGTTCACCAGAGCTCCAAGTCTAGTAAATTTTCTCAAGGGTATCTGCTTATATTTATAGTCAGATGAAGACATTTCAATTTTGACTTGTTCATGAACAACGTTTTAGAACATTATGGGCACATCGGACAATAAGTATTTTTTAATCATTGTTGAACCTATAGAAAGTCTTGTTAACAGACTATACTTTGATATCTTTAGGATAAGAAGTAATAATTTTTTCAAATAATTAGAAGTAATATTAAAATCAGTTATGGATAGAATTACCTGTTGGTTGGCTACTAATGGATTGAACAATTAGACTTAAGAAACTAATATGATGCACTGGCTAATTTTTGTTGCTATATTGAATCAACTTGGTGACAAGTTTTTCTCCTAAGAAAGAATATAGATGTTTTGAACTAACAGATGACACATCAACAGTACATCCGAGCTTCAAAGTTGTTCACTGAAAAAATCATTTTTTTTTCAGTTTTCTATTTCTTGTTTTAGTTTACTATGGTTGTCATGTGGTAAAGTCTCAATCTTTCCTTTTTGTTGGAGAAGTTTTTTTTTTCTTTTCTTCTGAATATGATCGACTGGGAAATTTAGGTTTTGGAGTATTCAAAATGTTCATTTTTCTTGCTCTATATTAAGATTTGTTATAGTACACATCAGTTATTTACGTGAAGTTTATTGACTATTGATTAAAGTTTTGCATCTCATTAAATTGAATGGCCCACGTAAGGCCATGACCAACAAAAAATACAACCATTGTAAAGTTCAATTTCAAAGATAGCCAAGAAGAATTCTTGTTAACAAAATGTGGCATGTTGTTTAAATTTTTCGAAAGCTGTGTAATGTGATATATTCATCTATGACAATTTTGTGCGTAGGATTAGTTGGTTTTATTCTATCCTATTATTTATTAAGCACATGTTATGTTATTATTTGTTAAGCAAATTTGTTAAAAAGAAAAAAAAAAAGTTGACTACGTAAGTAGCCACCTTTTGTCAACTCTTGCAACATTGGAATAAAACTAATTACAAATTATTATGCAATTATTTTTATTACATCCTGAAGATGTCATGTGTGTTGTTCTAATTCAATTGTGAAAATTTTTATGTACCACCTATTATTTGTACTTCTAATGTTGTGGTTGTCTATAAATAATTTTGCTTGCATATGTTTTGTACCATCCCAAATGGGTGTATGCATGACAAGTGTTGCGCTGCATGTCCGGAGGAAGAAGTCGTCCGCGAACTAATTTTTGCAGGTCGCAGCGGATTGTTGGCCCCCGAAAGGCCAAAACAAAAACTGACAATCAACTAATATCGTTGACAATAAGTTAGAATTTTTAAGGAAAAAATGAATGTGATGATGTCTAGTTGTCCTACAAATTATTATGGACCTCATGTTTTATGTCAAAATAACATACAATCACCAACCTGAATACCGGTATTTTATAGTTGCATAGATTTTAAAGTTGCAAACCTCATACAAATTTGAAAATTGTAAAGTTGGTGCCATAAAGTTGTTCTATCCATAGAGATACTACGGATGCGTTATTGTCCTATCAACTATCATAGACCCGAAGTTCTATGTTTAGAATTATTATTATTAATTAATAATATTTACTTTTGCAACTATTGATAAGATATTGTCATATCTAGAAACTATAATCCATGGAAAAACTAGATAGATGACTGATAGTGCTACTACCAACACCATCCTTAATAATAGGATCTTTTCCTCCAACAAAAATACTAGTGTGAAAATAGGATCCATAATGACTGGTCATGCACATATTATTGGCAGAGCACAACCCAATAGAACCCACCCACTTATATAAGATATCTTATACTCTCATATTTCTAGAAGATTCTTTCTGAGAGTAAAAATGGGTATCATATTAAAACTCTAAGCAAGTGAAAAAAAAATATTTTTGTGTAACCACTAGTCTAATAAACCAGAAGTTCGTCTAAGTGAACCAGAAGCTCGTCGAAGTATGTTCTTCAACTATTCACTAGGGATACACGTTACTCACATTATGGTTGCTAAATCACAACATATTGAACAATATATCAAATTATTTCTTGAAACATGTATTCTTTTCTAGTAGAGGCCAGAGGCTTTTGGATATAAAAGCTATTTTTCTAATAAAATAGAGATGTAAGGGATTGAACTTTGTGCCTCCAACATGCAAAACAAACACTTTGTGTAAGTGTGGTATTTAAAATAATTAATAAAATAGAGATGTAGGGGATTGAACCTTGTACCTCCCACATGCAAAACAAACACATTGCCACTTGAGCTATATTAATACATTATTACTTTTAACTATGCATTATATAAATATTATAAAAACTAAATTCCAAAATTTAGGGCCCACTATATTAGAGGGCCATGTTCGGCCGTTCCAGATGAACATGCTCAAAAGGTCCAACACCAAACATGTCATAGTTCTTATCAACAACCAATAACCAATACTTGCCTAGCTGAGTGAATATATATATATATATATATATATATATATATATATATATATATATATATATATATATATATATAAACTATAGTACTCTCTGCTCATCATCTTCCTACTCTCATCCACTCGTCCTCGGTGTATATCCTTCTTGCCATAGCCTATGCAAAACACCTCATCGAGACTAGTCGGAGCCTCCTCTAGAGCAATCGGAGCCTCCGTCTCCGTGTATCCTTATGTTTCCAAAAATATTATATTATGTACGTGGTAATAAAGAATATATCCGAGAACAAATTATAAATATCCGTAAATATTATATTATATACCAAACGTAGTAGTAATAAAGAAATGGCAAAATTATAACTTGATATCATCAACTAATGAAGTTTGTAAACTTGATACCCTCAACTTTGATAGACGTCAACCTGATACCCTAAAATTTTAAAATGAGAAAATTACACTCATTCCATCCCTTCATCCCCTCTTTCCCACCCGGCTGTACCCCTGCGCCCCCTCTCCAGCGTCGTGCCCTCTCCCGGTGGCTGCACCCCCGTGCCCCCTCCCGACGGAGGTACCCTCGTGCCCCCTCCCCAGCGTCGGGCCCCTCCCCACCGTCGTGTCCTCTTCCGACGGCTGCACCCCCTAGCGGCGGTGGCAGCACATGTGGAACGGAGAAATACGCGGTGTAGGAGAGGAGGAAGGCCGCGGGGGTTCAGCCACCATGAGGGGGGTGGAGTGCAGCCACCGGTAAGGGTGGCGCTGGGGGGGCACGGGGGTGCAGACATCAGGAGGGTGGGGCTCGACGCTGGGGCCGCGATGGTGTTGCCACCGGGAGGAAGAGTAGGGTGGGAGGAATGAGGGTAATTTGGTCTTTTTAAAATTTTAGGGTATTAAGTTGGTATTTATCAAAGTTGAGGGTATCAAGTTGAAAAATCTGAATAGTTGAGGGTATTAAGTTGTAATTTATCCTAAAGAACTTCCAGAAAAATGATGTCTTAAAATAAAATTCGTAAGAATATAGAAATCTCGTCATTATAATATTTTGCGTACCAAACGTCCCCTAAGTCTATGTCTCCAAAAAAAAGAAATATACTGTCCCCAGCCAGTTGTGAAATCTCCAGCCCAAGCGACATGATCAATGAAGAAAGAATTGCCTAATGTTAGATGTATTGATCAAAAAAGGTTAGTATAGGCATCACCATCATGGGCTGATATTGCAGATATGGAGTTACGTATTGTTGAATTCAACATAGTTAGTCCAACATCCCTTGTACTTGGAAATGGCAAGATCTAACGATGGTTTATCATTTCCATTCCATGGACGACGGATGCCTCTCCAATCCTTACTTGTTTTAAGTAATAAAATAGTGAGAACCCCAATATCATAAAAGAGCACATAAAAGTTTGCCATTTAATCTCGAGGTTATAAATGAGATAAATGGATATAGATCCAAGTGTAATTGTCACAATCTGATCCCAATATACTGGGTCCAGTCAGATCATGCCCAGTCTGCGCCGTTGTGAGACGGCGGTAGTAAGCTATATCAAGCAGCAGTAACACAAGTAGATAATTCTAAAATGCAAGAATAAAAAATATTTATTTGAACTTTGAAATTAAAGCAAAATATCTAGATAAAACAAACACACAAGAAAGTAAACATTTAGTTATTACAACTGTTCTTTATTACAACTAGAAAACAGGAAAGCAAAGCAACGGGCACAACTAGAAATCCTGGGATCCCTGGTCAGGTTCGATTACCTATTTAGAACTCGGATTGGGTCCTAGTGGGAAATAAAGGCGAGCTCATTGTCTTCGCAATCACCTAAAATATTGGTCTCCAGTCAGGAGGAGAGCAAGAACATATATCCATATCCAGCATTTTAAATAATAATAAATAATACAAGGGCAGTTTAAAAATATTATTATATTTTTCTAAATAATAATAAAGAAAATAGCAGAAAAATAAAATCTCAAGAACTACTATGATGCAATCTATAATAATTCAATAGTAATTTGAGCGTATAGCAGATCTGTGACCGGCTGGTAGATTCAATGTGTATACTAATATATGACCAAATGCTAGTATACGATACGGCTCAACCCCCTGTACAATAGGGGTTAGCGAAAGAGAGGCAATAATAGTAACATGGCTTTGGTCACAGTTGCTATACTACTGTGAGACTCGTCTCGCAGTATCAGTATTTATATACGGATATGTACTTTTGTACCGTATTTCGTATTTTATTAGTTTTTAGAATATTTTAAATTTTTTCCAACTTATAGATTTTCTCCTTGACCTGCATGGGCCACTACTAAAACCTGTGTCACGCCCAGAACCAGAATATTATTGGCTTGTAGAAGTAACCCCCATGTCTTGACAGCTTATACGTGATTTCAGAGTACTGGCATACTTTGGTATCACGTAGTTGGCCTTGTCCGGTCCCGTATCAGAATATAGAGACGGACTAGGCCAGCTACTCCGTATGAGGTATGCAAATGTCATACGACGATCGTGGCTGTCAAGAGACAAGGGGGTGCATGCTACAATCAAGTCTCCTATGGTCTCACATAGTATCTATGCCTCAATCATTCAAGCAAGAAAACATCAATTAATGAGCATATGAGATAAAGTAGAAAGGCGTCCCCGACGCTTCATCAAAATGATCATGGAGATCTAGCTTTATAAGTTAGCTAGCCCAGAGAGTCATGGTACATAATCGTATTCAGCTGCAGTCTGATTTAATTACAATTATGCAAAAGACAAAATATCTAGATTAACCGGCTAAACAGGTGTCGGTGGCTAAACGCCAGCACGTAAGGGATGAAAACTATAGTGGTGGAGAAGAAACCCACTCAAGTCCTCCGCCATCTATGCTCCTAGTATGCGCCATTGACGTCAAGAAGGAAGGTCGGATCCTCAGGCTCTGCTATGTGATCTGGCCAAACAATACCAGCGGGGTCAGCCCCGAATAGCAAGTACCACAAGGGAGCACAAAAGAGTGAGATAAAACCCAAGCATAAAATAATAATACTAGTAATAATAAAGGCTTCCGGTCATAACCTCGGTCCACAACCTGTCATAGCACGATAGACCAATCCAACAACCAAATAAGGACATAGGTTGGACCACGCACCATGACAGTCCATGTCCCTCGACTACTAACGAAAGATACAAGGCACAGTCAAGTCATTTTTCAAGCGGCCATTCATTCCTGCGACTTTTTATATTTGGTAGAGGTATTCCCGCGATACTGATTAAAAGGGATCCTCAGATCGTGTCAACCCAGCAGGGCTAGCCAAACCGTTAGACATATAGCATATTGATTTTGTGCCGGTCCCCCGGAGGGCTACTGTGCTAAAACATATAACACATAGTTCGTAGAAGTCGGATATAGTCATCTGCTAAAGGTGAATGAAACCATATCCGTGGTGGCCAACACGACAGGTCAGGACTGGACCTGGGTTGACTAGTATGGCACGATCTCAGGATTCTTTCCACCCATTGCATCTACCAAGTTAGTTGCCTAGTTAATCCCTAGGTTATCCTCGGAGTTCACATGTCTTGGTCACATGCTCACTCCCCTAGATGTCGTACAGTATACGAGCACCCCAAGAAGGGATCCGTACTGGCTCATGGAGTCATACGTATGTACCCCTTCTTGGTATAATGTAACACACAACACATACCACGTTATTGCTATCGACCATTCGCTACGTAAATGCTGGACTCTTGGGTGTACTGGCAGATATCACGTAGGAACACTTAGCACATAGGGTAGTATCTCGGTGCTCACATAGATTGTACCTTAGTACACATATAGGTTTATCCAGCACTCGCATAGGTAGTCAGATCAGGAATGAGGACTAAGACACAAGGACAAATGCGGCCGAGGGTTCATGCGGTCTGCGGGACACATGCGGTCTACAGGACGCGTGCAGTCGAGGGGTCATGCGGCCAGACAGCATACAGCCAAACTCATGCGGCCAGACTGCATACGGCTAAACTCGTGCGGCCAGACTCATACGGCCAAAGACTCATGCGGCCAGACCCATGCGGCCAAACTCATATGACCAGACTGCATGCGGCCAAATACTCATGCGTCTAGACTGCATACGGCCAAACTCATGCGGCCAGACTATATGTGACCAAACTCATGCGGCCAGACTACATGCGGCCAAACTGCTCATCTTCTCCAAAAATTCGAGAAAGATGGCTAGGGAACCCATGAACTTCAAACTTGCACAACTCGGCCGAAACAAAACAAAATTTAACTTTTCAAAGGTCAAATGCTCTACCACATGAAACAACTAGATTTTAAAAACAAGCAAGTTTAATAGATCAAAACAAAGAAAAACCGAAAATAACATAAACTTAGATCTACAAGAATCCATCCATCAAAACCAAAAATACCAAGTACTAAACTTGTAGAGGATGAGAAGAAGAACAATATAGACAAATAATATTAAAGAAAAAATCAAGGATAAAAAATGCACAAATCTCTACTTTTGAGCAAGTTGTACTTACCTAATGGTGGTGGTTGAGGGAAATGAATGAAAGGTTATAAGGAGAGAGAAAAGAAAGAGAATATATATAGTAGGGTTGGATTGGCTTAAGAAAATCCTAATCTATAAACATGCTCTAACCATTCCACTAATAACATGCTTAAAGGCTACATGCAACCATTAATAAATAATAAATAGAATTATGTACATGCTAAATACAGGATACCATGTACAGGATTCATGAAAGAATATGTATATCGGGATCGGGGAGTGACATCTCTACCCTCCTTAGAAAAATTTCGTCCTCGAAATTTCTGCCAAGACTTGATAGAGAAATCAAATCAAGCAAGATACTAACTACAAGACTAACTATGCATACAATCTCATCAATTTTAACAGGTATTAGAGAACAATCATCCACCCTAGTGGGTGCAATAAAAACAGGCAAACATATTACAAAGGTATAAGGATAAATATACCTTCCGAGTCGAACAAATGCGGATATCGAGATCTAATCTCATCCTTGCGCTCCCATGTCGACTCCTCCGGTGAGTGATGGCCCCAAGCGATGCGGACAAGATTAATAGTTCGATTCTTGAGCACCTTCTCTTACTGATCCAAAATAGATACGGGTTGCTCCTCGTAAGTCAGGTCGGTACCGACGACCAGCTCAGAATGATCGAGGATATGACTCGGATCCGGGACATACCTACACAACTGAGATACATAAAACACATCATGTACATCACGTAACGAAGGCGGAAGGGCAAAACGATAAGCAATATCGCCTACCCGAGCGAGAATATCAAATTGATCAACGTATCTCGGACTAAGCTTTCCTCGGGTTCCAAATCTGATGACGCACCGAGTAGGCAAAATTTACAGAAACACTTGGTCACCAACACCAAATTCTAGAGGCCTACGATGCTGATCTGCCCAGTATTAGTGTTTGACCTGCGCAACTCGAAGCCGCTCTCTGATCAACTTGATTGTTTCTATGGTCTGCGTGATCATCTCTAGTCCCAATAATTTTCGTTCTCTCACATCGTCCCATGCCAGAGGGGACCTGCATTTTCTTCCATATAATGCTTCAAACGGTGCCATATGTATATTTGCCTGATAACTATTATTGTAAGAGAACTCTACTAAATGAAGATGATCTTCCCAAGTTCCGCCAAACTCTAAAGTACAAGCCCGTAACATATCTTCCAATGTCTGAATGGTTCTCTCTGACTGTCCATCCGTCTGTGGATGATAGGCTATACTGAACCTCAACTTGGTACCTAAACTTTGATACAAACTCTGCCAAAAGTGAGAGATGAACCGTGTCTCGATCTGATACTATGCTGACTGGAACACCATACTGTCTCATAATATAATTCATATATATTTCTACCAACTGCTCAGTAGACTGCCCTACTCTTAAAAAAAAAATGAGCAACCTTCGGGAGCCGATCCATGATTATCCAAACTGTATTTCGACCGGTCGAAGATTTAGGTAAACCGGTCACGAAATCTATTGTGATATGCTCCCACTTCCACTCCAAAATAGGAAGCGGCTGTGATAATCCTGCTGGTCTCTGCTGCTCTATCTTCACTTACTGACATACCAAACATTTAGAAGCATACCTCGCTATCTCCCTCTTCATGTCATTCTACCAAAAGTGTTGTTTTATATCCTGGTACATCTTTGTGCCTCCTGGATGGATGAAATAAGGAGAACTATGAGCCTCTGACATAACTTCCGGTCGAAGGTCTCTACCTGGTACACAAATACGATTTTTGAACCTAAGTGTACCATCCTCATGGATTACTAACCCCTTTCTGAGACCTGATTCACATTCTGATCGAAGCTTCTGGATCTACGGATCCTCTGCCTGGGCTGTTCTGATCCTCTATACTAAAGTAGATTGAATCTGCAAACTGGCCATAACTCATGTATTTTGTGACAAGATCACTTCAATTCCCATTTCCTGAAGATCTTCCAAAATATGCCTTTGCGAGGTTAAAATGAATGCGCCACCCCTTCTGCTCAAGGCATCTGCTACCATATTCGTCTTGCCTGGATGATACTGAAGATTCACATCGAAGTCCTTCAGTAATTCCAACCATCTTCTCTTGTAAACCCCCAAAATTTTTAAGAAATTTTTGCAATTTATTGTTATTTTTAAATTTCCTTATTCATAAAACATTCTGAATTATTTTAATTATTTATCTATAAAAAAATGGTCTTAGTCATGCCTAAAGTTGTTATGCACACTGACTAAACCATATGACACGGCTAGTGCAGGAAAGTGCCTTAACTAGCGTGTTAGCTGTAAGTGCCATTAGAGCCATTTTATTGGAATATTTAGTTATTTAAATTTACTAAATCGTATTACGATAATCTCTTATTTTTATTTTCAATAATTAATTAATTAATTATTTATTTATTTATTTTTAGACTATTGATAATATTTTGTAAGCAAGTTAAAAGCTATATTGTGTACATGCGTAGAATAAAATACAATTCTATGTATCAAATATTTCAAACAGATACATGTATATTTGTATTGTTTACTTTATTTTTGTTTTGTAATAGTTAGAAAATGTTACTATTTTTACTGTTGATATTATAGTATAAAAATTTTTGTATTTAAATTTATTGATTTTGCTGATAATAAAAATAGCAGGTAACCATGCATTAAATATATTCAGTAGAGGTATTGCAAAGTTTTTACGAAATAAATTTGGAATTTCTTTGGGCAGTTTTAGGATTTTTATTATATTTATTGAGGTGTATACTAGAGTATGCGCTAAGAATGAGGTAGTGACAAGAATTTATTAAAAGGCTAAAGGTGGCGCCGGGAGATAGCCTGAGCACCTACAAAATCTCCAACGACAGGAGGACGCCAGGATGAAAAGGACGAAGGCGGCACCAACATCTGGCGCCGGAAAAATCGACGCCACAAAACCTAGGGCAAGCCCGGACCAACCCGGGGGACACAAAAAGGAAGGGGGGAAGGGTTGGGCAAGGCCCAAAACTGGGGCTCGGGCGAGGAGGAGGGCCTGGAAGACATTGGACCCTCTCCGTGAATCCCAAACTACAGAGGTCTCCGAGGGTTGGTCGATAACTCCTGACACCGACCACTGGATGAACGTAAGCGCCAAGGTACCGCAGGTGCTGCAGGCGTCGAAGCTTTCTTGTATTTGGAGGCTAGGTACGCCTCCGAATTGGAGTGCTTACAGCACTGAATGCCTTGAGCCGCATCGATGGCCTGGTCTACCTCCAACATTCTAGGAATAATCGAAAATAAGAGTTCCGGGTGATCTGCCATGGCTCTGATGACGGCATATTCCTTGACCGCCCCCGTCGGTGAACTGACCTCCGCGATCTGATCAAAGTAGTCTCGCAGGGCGGGCGGTGACTCCCGCGATGTGGGTCGCTGCTGGAGTATGAACTGGGGAGCAGCCAGGGGTATAACCTTCGACTGTGTCCTCGACGGCTATCTCTGCGTCTTCTCCTGCTGCATATCATCTGGATCTTGATTGGTATCTGAGGGGATATGCTCCGTGTATTCTTCAAGAAGGTCCCTGATTGGTATCTGAGGGGATATGCTCCGTGTATTCTTCGGGAAGGTCCCTAGCAAGAATGTCAAATTTGTTGGTAAGATTCAGAGTTGGAGATTTGATGTGAGCGTTGGAGCTCATCTTTGGGACGGTGGGTGGTGTGGGGGATCCTACAGGAGGATCCGAAGGAGTTTTTGAGGGTTCGGTGACGAGGGGGTTGGATGTTGGTATAAGGGAGGTTTCATTCGTAGCTTCTAAGCGGGTGTGAGGGGGGTGTTAGGAAGAGCAAGTAAAGGGGGTTGAAGATTGGTCTTAGTTTGACTGGAGGGGATGGTCGTACGAGAACTCGGTCTTTTCCACTCTAGGTGAGCACAGAAACAGCGGTCAAAGGAGTGTCCTCTAATTTGACAGTGATATCAATAGCTGATGTTGTTGAAGCTATCGTCGAAGATAATGTGCTGGGTGTGCAACTTGTTGCCAAGCGCAATTTGGATGTGCTTGGAGAGGGGATATATATAAATATATATATATATATGTATATATATATATATATATATATATATATATATATATATATATATATATATTTTATATGTATATATATATATATATATATATATATTTATATATATATATATATATAGGGCAACTGAGGAGTTTATTGGTGTATAAGGCACAAAATGCCGATGCCTATACAAGTAAGCGCGCCCCGCGCAAAAAGGCAAAAGACCAGAAAAGAGACGGCAACATAGACAAGAAAAAAAACCTCGAACCAGTGGGGACTAAGCCCAGGCTAACCAGAAGCGGTCCGCGGAGTGGGAGCAACGCCTCCGGATTCTGCTGATCTGCCGCTGGACCTCGAAGATCAGATTAAGAGGTTGGAGAGATCGTCCTTCGTATCTAAATTTATTACGGTTCTTCTAGAGAACCCAAATCCCTACGACTGCCACGATCTGTTGGCCGTGGGAGGATCCCCATCTGGCCAGGAGATCGTTGAAGCCCCCAGGAGGCTGTTGAACTCCGTACCTGATACTGAGGCTGTTCCACAACTGAGTCGCTAGATCGCCCGCCAGGAGGATGTGCTCCACTGATTCGACATGAGGGGTGGTGCAATAGTGATATCTCGATGCCAGGCTGAAGCCGAATGACGCGATTGCGTCATCTGTGGGTAGTTTCATTTTCTGAGCTCTCCAGATCAGGATCGACCATTTAATAGGAATACAGGAATGCCAGAAAGGGGCGATGAGGGGGCACGGAGTGCTGGCCCCTTTCGCTATATGTCTGGCAGACGTAAGGGTGAAAGAGTCGTTCGGATTCGCTGTCCACCGCAGGGTGTCTGGTTCGTTGGTAATAAGCAGCTGGGCTGCTGCAAGTCTGTCAGTCGCTGCCTGTCCGAGCCTATTGCGCACTCTGTCCTAATTCCAACTGTGATCGGGATCCCACAGATCGCGGATCTCCCCGAAGTGGGGCTGTTGAGCGTTATATAGCTCTTCGCCCAGCCAACGTTCGAAGCTCATCGAAGCGTGGCCTTTACCCAGTTGAAGTCGGATCAGGGGTTTAGCGTGCTCCTTACCGCGGGCCATACGACGCCAGGTTGTAAAGGATCTGCTGGTGACTAAAGCGATCGTAGAATGAGAGAGTCTAAAATATTTGGTCTTCATGAATCTGGACCAGAGAGAATGCCCGAACGCATCTTCTACCATAACTTCATGGAGCATGTGTCCACTAGATGATCCAAATGGCACAACCCCAGGCCACCCTCTTCGGTGGGTTTAGCCATAGAGGACCAACTGGCCCAGTGGTGTTTGTCTTCCCCGTGGCTGCTTCCCTAAAAGAATTTAGCGAAGAGGGATTCTATGGAAGTGATGACTTTTTTGGGAGGGCCGCAAACAGCCAGAGAGTATATAGGCATGGAGGAGAGGACATGCCTAATCAGGATCAGCTTGCCGCCAGGCGAAAGAGTGGCATTGTGCCAACCCTCAATCTTCTTTCTGATAGAGTGTACCATATACTCGAAAATGTTAGCGTTTGATTGCCGTACACCAACGGCAGCCTAAGTAGAAGAATGGGGGATAAGCGGTGGTGTAAGAGGTCAGGTTGGATAGCCTGTTAGAGTGAGTCCTATCCGTTTTGTGGTGGGTGTAGATGACGCTCTTGCTTTTGTTAACCCGTTGCCCGGAGCATTTGACGTATCTCTCAAGCATTTTAAAGACAACATCCACCGACCCGATTTCGTCGAAGGAGAAGATGAGGACACCGTCCGCGTAGGCAAGGTGTGTAATAATAGGGTAACCGGTGGTGGTGTGATAGTGGTTGAATTGGTTGTTTTTGATCATGTTGTTGAGATTTCTGCTGATGTAAAACCCCAAAAAAAATTTACTATATTTTTAGTACTGATTTTTTTTTTGTATTTATACGTCGCATAGTCGTATTATACGTCATACGGGAATTTGCTTTTTTTGTATTTACTCGTCGAGTGCGAATATGTGCGAGGTACATATTTTTAGAAAAATATTTTTGAATTTTATTATCGATGATGGTTTCAAAATAATATATATAATAATTATTTTTATTAAAAGTAATTTACAAGAAGGTATTTTAAAGATTTGATTATTTATTTTTACTTCCGAAATTGTTTTATCTAAATTATTAAAAATGTAGTTTAAATTTTTTTTTCCTATTAATACTTAATATTTATTATGATTTTCGAAATTAATTAATTATTATTATTTATAAAAGATATTTTGAATTTAATGGTGATAATTTAAATGGTAATTTTGAAAACAACGTTTTATTCAAATATTTATTTCATATGAGGTACAAAATTTAAATTCATATATATAATTCCATTTTCAAAGTTATTGATATTAATATTTTATTATTCAAAAATATATTTACAAATATTTATTATTTTTGAAATTATTATTATTGATATTTTTGAAAAATATATTTGGAAATTTTTTGTGGCCATTTTAAATCTCAAATTGATTTTATGGTTTTAATTTAAAAAGTTAAAGGTAGAATTTGTTTATTTTTTTAGATGGTCTAGATTTAAATTGGAAATTGAATTTAAATTTAGATTTGAATTATTTGAATTAAAATTTATATTTTCTATTTGGGATTTTAAATCAATTCTAATCCTTATCCTAATGGGAATTCCCACATCCTATAAATAGGCAGGTACTCCTCCATTAATTTCACAAGTTAAATTACTCCACAAATAATTTTAAACCACCGTGCATCGTGTCTGTATCCCCTCCCCGTCTTATTCCATATTTACAAATACATTCCATCTCGCCGTGTCGGACAAACCTCGACACAAATAATCCTAGCCCTAGCCTAGTCTCTACTGCTCCTGCCTCACCGCGACCCAGCACCATCATCACCATCACCACCACCTCGCTGCCATCAACACCGACTGCCACAACCACCTTCCTCCGACCAATCCCTGACCAGCGTCACCCTGGCCACACTTCCTCTCCCTGTTTCCGGCCACGCCTGACACAGAACGCCACCACCACCATCCATCACCACCCCGGCCTCACTACGGAACCCTAACCCAGCACCACCCGACAGCCCGACCAATCCCCAACCAAACTCCGGCCTTCCTGAAACCACAACCACCACCCTCATCCTTGGACAACACCACCACGGACAAACTGTCCCCCGCACCGTTCGCCCAAACCACCACCATCGACCCACCGGTCCAGACTCGAACCACCACCGGACCACCGTCAAAATCACCACCACCAACAAAAAAGGAAGAAATTAAAACCCTAACCCTACTCACCTTCTCCGGCGCCACCCTCCGAGCCGCTGCCCAGACTCCGCGCGCGACCGCCGCCTTCACCATCACCGTCCCACGCCCTTGGACCCGCCGCGACCGAGCTCGTCGCCACCAGTACGCTGCGACGAGCTCACCACCGCCGATAAGCGCCCGGTGCCGCCCTCCGACTTCCCCCGCCATCCGAGTCCACCGCCTCTCCCAGAGCACCGTGCATACCACCCCGACCCGTCGACCGACGAGTCTCCACCAGATCTGGTACAGATAATCGTAATTTTTGCCTCCTCGCCGACGTGATCCCCCGCGCCGGCGAACTCTAGTACCGGAGGCGAAGCTCGTGCGCTGCCCCCGCAGCCACCCGTCTCCGCTCGCCGCCTCCACCAAAACCCACCCACCGGCCGCCGCGTGCGCCGAGCACCGCCATATCCCCTCTCTGCCTCTTCAGCCGGCGCCGCTCGAGCACATCCGCCTTCCGCTCCACACTTCTTCTCCTTTCTCCGATCTCCAGTCCTAGATCCCCCTCATCTTCCTCCGCTCACAACCTCCCTCTCCGCTCTCTCTCTCCTCCGCCCGCACATCTCTCTCTCTCTCCCTCGATTTCCTCTCTTCTCTGTTCGTTTGCAATGTCGTCACTGTGTCCCCTTTCTAAGAGAAGAACAATGAGTTTTTTATTTTATTACTAATATTATTATTAATATTATTAATATTAATATTATTATTATTATTATTATTATTATTACAACAGATTAACTAGGATTAAGGATCAGTATTAATTATTAATATTATAGTATTTAGTATATATATTATTATAGATAATATCAGTATTACTGATATCTCAAATTTGTTTTAATTATTATGATACTAAAAAAAATTATTTTGTGGTTATCTTTATATATACATCTTTTAAAGTTTTCTTGTATAAATATATATATATATTTTTTAAAAAGTTTTCTTGTATAAAAATATATACACATTTATATAAAATAGATGTATAAATATATTTTGTGGTCTTTTTAAACAATATAATTTTCTAGATTATTAATATCTGTCTAAAATATTTTTAGTAAAAAGGTATATTTTTCTATAAAATAGATGTTGACAAACTTGGAATTAATTTTTTTGTTAAAATAATTTTCTTAGATTTTGTAGTTATATTTAGATTAACTAAAACCTATTTTTAAATAGTATAAATTATTTTTTTAAAATAATAGACGTATCTCTCACTCAAACTCTCTTCGAATATCGTCATCCATAATGACTAAATCTTGCTTCCCTATTTTCTCGTACCTTCGGACCTTTACGCATCGAACATGGCTATTGGACTAATTATGACCTGTCGGCACCACACCAGGCAGCTCACCAGGCGTCACAACAGGCAAGTATACCTTGCTAATTAACTGTCAAATTATTTATTTTCTGTATTATTTATTTTGTTTCATATTGTTAGTTTCCTTTGTTATAACTTGTGCGTCCAAGCCACACTTGGGTGCAAGCGACTCTATTAGTCATTTTACTTTATCATATGCATGTTAACTTAGTGTTAGCGGACTACCCTCCTATTACGGGATATTTTTATATCTCCGCTGGCCATGACACTTACACTACACGGTTTGAGGCATTTTATTAGGGGTATGACTTATTGACTAGCTATCTTTATTGTTGTACGACGGTAGATGATCGTAACTGCTATGACTAGGGTTGTAGAAACTCAAGCAGTTACAAAACTGGACGAGCCATGGACATGACTTGAACAGTGTGAGAAATATTAGGAAAAGACAGTCGCTAGTGCGTATAGGAATCCAAACAGGTAAACCACAGTCTCCGGATGGAACTGTGGCGATATATTTGCAGATACCCTCTGACGTTTTGGACGTTACAGTCGGATACAGATGACTGGATGCCAGTTACGTACACATAGCCTAAAATCTCACCCATGCGTATGAAAGTTGTCCTCTAAATTGCACATTAGACGGTTAGAATCTTCTTTGCATATTTGTGTCTAGGATAGTCTTTTATATATTATTTTATTATTCTGACAGTTCATATTAGCTTGTTCTTCCTGTATCTTGCTACGTCCATCTGAGGACCTAATTTTTCCCCAGGTGTGTGTTAATGTCTTCCGCAGGTATTATAGCCAAGGCCGTGGTCTTTTCCATTCCTTCGAAGACAATTACGCTTGGTTCGTCTTGCCATTTTATGGATCAATTCATGTACATTTCTTTCATTGAGATAGTTGGTAGTAGACTTTGTCTCCGCCCAATGATTGTATCATAAATATTCAAGTCAATTTTTATATTATTATTCTTTTCATTGTGGATGAGATTTAGTTTGTCTTGCATTACTGCATTTTACAGCTTTTATATAGATACAAGGCCCTGTACTTTGTATGTATACAGCTGGCATGTCTACGTACTTAGTCTTACGTATTTTGGGACTGGGGCGTTACATGTTTTTGTGGTGGCCCATGCAGGTCAAGATAAATTTTTTGGTTACTTTACCATACCAAGCAAGCCTGTCTATAGGATTAGAGTCTAGAATCTCATCCACATACTTGACCGCCTTCTCGCTTGACTCCTCGAGTTATATCTTGCTTGATCCCTTCTATCGTGATTCGTGCCCTTCTTTCGTGCTTGATAGAGACTAATAAGGTAACCTATACTAGGTGGACGTGACCCATCGTTCCAGCACCCTACTAGTTTAACTCTTGTAAGTTGGGTAGAATGCCTATGACCTAGCAATTCCTTTGTCCTTGTGACCTATATTAGCAAGTTCACTTAGGTTCTAGAATTTAGAGGACCCTAACCCATCCAGTCAACCAAAGACTTGGACAAAAGAGACTATAGGACGACTATATAGAGACCAACATAGGATATAACTTAGAGTCTTAAGGAGTTTGAACTAATTCTACCTTCTTTCACTTACGCACTTGTGCCTATGTTTTTACCATCGTGACAAATGCTGCTAAATAGCCTAATTTTTATAAGCTTACTTTTTATCAAGCTTGTTCGAGGACATATATTTTATTGGGGGCCCCCACTAACATATTGTCTACTCAGAACCGGTGCATGATGGTCTGATCAACCTAGTGCACTTTGGTTCGCCTTTCACACGATTTTTCTACGTGGTTGAGATATAGTTAAACTTACCCTTTATAATCTCACCCATTATTGCCTTGGCAATTTGAATTATTCGGTCTCCTTTGAACCATGTATTCGTATTCGTATTCGATAATCTCTTCTTCGAACCCCTGGTTACTTTTGCCTTCATCAATTTTAGGAGGACGAAGACGCTTATCGGCCATATATTTACTATCACGACCTCCTAATCACTTTAATTAGGAGTGAATCTAATCGTTCTCCTAATCGTGCCATCAACCTACTCCCAAGAAACCATATCTTAAGTCTCTAAATTATTTATCTTGATCTACTTAAAACCCCAAATCATTTTTCTTATGGCGTTAGTTAGCCATATCCATGATTATTTTCGTATTTATCTAAATCACGATTTTCTAATACATGTTTTATTGAACGTTGTGATTTGATTGTTCCTCATCGATATACCTTTGTACCTTCTCAACCCCCCTACTTATTCTTAATTTCGAGGACGAAATTCTTGTAAGTTGGGTAGGATGTAAAACCCCAAAAAAAATTTATTATATTTTTAGTACTGATTTTTTGTTGTATTTATACATCGCATAGTCGTATTGTACATCATACGGGAATTTGCTTTTTCGTATTTACTTGTCGAGTACGAATATGTACGAGGTACATATTTTTAGAAAAATATTTTTGAATTTTATTATCGTTGATGGTTTCAAAATAAAATATATAATAATTATTTTTATTAAAAGTAATTTAGCAAGAAGGTATTTTAAAGATTTGATTATTTATGTTTACTTCCGAAATTGTTTTATCTAAATTATTAAAATATAGTTAAATTTTTTTTCCCTATTAATACTTAAATATTTATTATGATTTTTGAAATTAATTAATTATTATTATTTATAAAAGATATTTTGAATTTAATGGTGATAATTTAAATGGTAATTTTGAAAATAATGTTTTATTCAAATATTTATTTCATATGAGGTACATAAATTTAAATTCATATATATAATTCCATTTTCAAAGTTATTGATATAAATATTTTATTATTAAAAAATATATTTACAAATATTTATTATTTTTGAAATTATTATTATTGATATTTTTGGAAAATATATTTGGAAATTTTTTGTGGCCATTTTAAATCTCGAATTGATTTTATGGTTTTAATTTAAAAAGTTAAAGGTAGAATTTATATATTTTTTTAGATGGTGTAGATTTAAAATGGAAATTGAATTTAAATTTAGATTTGAATTGTTTGAATTAAAATTTATATTATCTATTTGGGATTTTAAATCAATTCTAATCCTTATCCTAATGGGAATTCCCACATCCTATAAATAGGCAGGTACTCCTCCATTAACTCCACAAGTCAAATTACCCCACAAATAATTTTCAACCACCGTGCATCGTGTCCGTGTCCCCTCCCCGTCTTATTCCACATTTACAAATACATTCCATCTCGCCGTGTCGGACAAACCCCGACACAAATAATCCTAGCCCTAGCCTATTCTCTACTGCTCCTGCCTCACCGCGACCCGGCACCATCATCACCATCACCGCCACCACGATTGTAACACCTAGTTTTTCATATGAGGGTATTTTTGTCATTTTTGGGGTAATTTAAATTTATTAGAATTTATTTGAATTTTTGGGAATTTTTAGGAATTATTTTGGAATTGTTTGGACTAGGTTGATTTTGACTAGTGTTGACCCTTGTAGACCAACATAGGAGCTAACCCTAGTTAGTATGGACTTGGTTAGGTTATGGGACTCTAGTCTAACCTAGCTTGACTTAAGATTAGTGGTAATTAGTTTATTAGAATTTAAGTGAGGAGATTAGGAATTAAATGGTTTGAGAAATGGCTTGTGATTTCACAAGTTATTTTGTGACTTAACCTAATAGGACTAGCCACCTAGTGCAACCTAGCCCTAGTCTACACTTGGCCGGCCACCTTAGCTAAACCTAGGGATTCCCCCACTATAAATACCCTCCTAAAATCTAGGGTTGCCTCTTTCTTAGGAAGGCTCAAAGTTCAAGAAGGTTAGTTCCTATTGTATTTTAATTCCTAGAACTCCATTCCTCTTCCTTTTTTATTCTAATTTATTCCATTAGGTTCTAATATACCCATTACTGTTGTTAAGGTTCCATCTCAGTTTGATGTGATTTGAGTGGACTGGGACATCAAGAGGAGAACTAGTGATTAGGGGTTTTTCTTGAAAGATTCAACAATAGGTAACTTTCTCATTTCTCCATAGATTTTCGATTTCTCTTCATGGTTAGGAAGCCCTAGGAGTCCCCTAAGTGTCTGCATTGGAGTCGTGTCGGGTTTCGTGAGTTTCGTGTCTGCTTGGACACGTATCAGAGTCGGCCTTAAGATGTTTGTCGAAATACCTCAAAGGGCATTTCGATTTGGTTTGTGCAAACTTTTTGAATAGGAATTAGGGTTTTTATCTTGCCTGTGGGTTTCGAGTGCCTGTGTTTAGTTTTCGTGTCATGTCAGGCCTAGGGAGACACGCGGACACGCGGTGCACGCCCGCGCGCGTACGCTACAGTATTCCCCTGCTACTCGGGGGCTGTAGCGGACACGACACGTAATCTATTGACACGAAACTTGACACGTAGCATAGGGCCATGACTGACACCCCGTGTGTCCAGTCCCATGTGTCCCCGTGTCGTGTCGAGGGAGAAAATCGATTGTGCACGTGTCGTGCACTGTGGGTTTCCAGTATATATATGGGTGTTCCTGTGTAAATTATTTTAATGTTTTAAATTATGAATTTATCTGCTAAATTAGATCCTAACATGACTAATGATATATGTTAGATCTAGTTTACATGTTAGATAGGCTATTGATGTGAATTTGGATTTCGTTTTGGGTTGTGTGGTATTCACTGATACACAGGACTGATGCATGGGTATTCTCAATACCTAAACACTTAATTCCCTGTCTTAGTAATGTTTTCACTGATTAAATATCCCCTTAAGATTGTTAATTTAGGTTAACACAATATCACATTCGTTTAGGCTTTGTGGTTTGGGTATGGGATATTTTGGTTTTGAGTTGAGCTTTATTTTGAACTGGGAACTGTTTTCATTTCCAAAAACCTGAGAATTAACTCTCACTTCACTATGCCACAATGTAACACTATTTCCCAGATTTCCCTATAGCTCTCAATTGATTTTATTCTATGTATCACCCATTCCTGTGACCTAAGATGATTCCCAGGTTTCTCATGTTGCATTGGTTGAATTTCAATGAGGTTTTAGTTAGCTCACTGTTAACTTGAAATCTGTGAATAGGTTTTATATTTAGTAATGTGTTTTGGTTAAGTTTAGTTAGAAATCTGGGATGTTCAAATATACACTGTATTCATTCCTGTAAACTGAAATGTTTCCCTTAAACTCAAATATGAGAATGTGAAGTAGGTATTAACTGATTTGTTTTTTTGGGCTGAACCTAAATTACCTGACAATGGTTTGCATTGTTGTTTTTCTAAAAACCTGGAAATGGATGGGCTTTTACTGTTTCTTTTATCCTTTCCTGTTGATTGGCATAAACTGAGATGAAGTTGGGTTTAAACTGGAATTTTGGTATGTCCTTACTGTTTCAACAATTGAACTATAGTGTTGGGTCTTCTCATGTGATAAAACTGAGCCTAAGACACTCATGTATACACACTAAAGTTGAACACACACATATACATTCATGCAAACACATGAACCCTCACACAGAGAACTGAGAATCCAAGAGTAGAGCAACTGTTAACAGTGACTGGTTTACACTGTTTTTTCCAGATTTTTTCCATCTAATACACACACACACATTGCTTTCATGTATGCCTCACTCATTTCATATACACACACACACTCTATACATATTCCTGTTACATGTTGCTGCCACACACACACACACACACACACACATGTATCCTCTCTAGCACACATCTCACATCACTCACTCTTTACACTCACACACATTTCATGTATGTATATATGTCAATCCTTGTAGTGTAGCTATATATATATGTATATATAGTTTTGAGCCTAAGTATATATATAATGTTAACTCTAATATATGTATCTATATATATAATATAAAGTTGTGTTTTATATATAAGTTATTAATGTATTGTGAGTATATAAGAATATGAATATCTGTCTATGTATGGATATCATATAGGTATGTATTGTATATATAGGGTACATAGATATATGTATTGAAAATTGTGTATGTGTGATGCTAGCCTGACCTAGTGAATGTGTAGGAGTGCTAAGCTAGGCTTGATTAGGCTAAGGTAGACTAGTTTGGCCTAGTTTGACTATAGTTGACCTAGTTTGACTTCTAGGGTTGACCAGAGTTGACCAGGAGTTGACTTTGGCCTAGATTGACCTAGAATCATGTAGAACACATAGTAGATTACATTTATCATCTCATGTATGCATCTTGACTTGTGTTGCTCTAACTAGGGGTTAGGTACCTCATCTCGGACAGTACATTTACTTCAGACATTCAGATACGAGGCGAGTACATTCTCTGATCGTTTCATACTTGTCACGACTTATATTCTCGCTCTAGATTACTTTTACTTGATGCTGTCACGTTATCATCACGGATTGGTACTATACGGATCCCTTCTTGAGATGTTATCCCCCTTAGCGGGCGCATCGGATACTTTATGACATGTGTTTCATGTACATCATGTATTCCTTGCTTCTGTGTTATTTATGTACACTCATGTTCTCTCATGTTCTTTCATGTACGTTCATGTACTCTCATGTTCTTTCATGAACGCTCATATTTCCTCATGTGTTTCTTGTATAACCAAAACATCATGTCCGTAACATAACTTGAACGGATCCTTGTGTATTGATTGTGGGTAGGGGTGAGTATAAATGGTTATGTGATTTATCCATTATGTTCACTCTGTTACTTTTCATGTTTTATCATGTACAACACAGCCTTATTGGCTGATGTCCTAGATGTTTACTCATGTACATCATGTTCAACCTAAGCCAATTACATGTCATCTCGTACTCTAAATCACTAGTCACTTACAGTTCTTACTTATCATGTATATATTTCCAGTTATCAAATATCTCTCCTGTTTTCATGTACATCTTCTTACAGCGTTTCATGTATCTTACTCTATTGCCTGCTTTATATTTCCTGACATGATATGAATTGCATGAGATGTATTGTGCTCGCTCCCGTCCTGACTGGACCTGTTGAAAATTTTACAGAGGATGATGAGGAACCCTGCACCCTTACTTGGAGCTTGCCTAGTTGACACTCGCGACCTGGACCCCTGGGGAGGTTCAGGCAGCTGCTCAGGATGATACCCTGTATAGTGTAGATAGCTTAGACTGTCCTCTCTTTTCATGTTTAACTGTTGTCTTTATTTTCAGAGTTGTATATTGTAGAGATGTTGAGACTTTGTTATTTATTTCTGCTGTACCTCAGTTGAGGATTTCTTATCTATTTCTATCGTGCTACATTCTACCTTAGATTGTGATTGAGTTGTACCTCTATGTTGGCCTCCTTTTGGAGAGTATATTTCATGTTATGTAGTTATAGTTTGAACTAGAACAGCGTTCTACCGCCGACACTGCGGCGTAGGCTGGGCGTTGTTACGTTCTCGTACCCTCACAGTGGGTGCGGGTCGTGACACGTTTTTAGTGGTGGCCCATACAGGTCGAGTTTATGTACTGGTTTTCGAACTAGAGTACCACTACAGCCTGCAGTAGGATTAGGATATTTTTGAGGTACTCAATCACATTAGAAAAAACTCTTAATCAGATTCCTTTTATCCAATTGCTGCTTATTGATTTCCCTTGAATATAAACTGTCCTTCCTTGATTTTTCGCTTCATTCTCAGTAATTGTTTCTTGGTTTGACCTGTCTTCATGATGGTTATGAAGACGATTTCATCGCTCTGGTTCGGGAGATACTATCGAGAGGCTGGCCACCTCTCGTCCTGTTCATCAGGGCCTCGAGACCGCAGCTCCTGTTGTGCCGACTCAGGTTGGCGTTTCTGCTACATTGGAGGTGCACCTCTATCTGTACAGAGATTTTCTTCCATCATTTCTGATTTCTCTCAGCAGTGGTGATTCATGCATCATCAGCAGCAGACCAGGGGAAACTAGCAGGGCGAGCTATCGTCAGGACAGTCAATGATGCACAGGCCGTCGGAGATCTAGTTGCAGATTCCGTTCTTTTGATTTCATTTCCGTAATTGCCTCTTATAGCTGTCTTGAAATTCGACTCTCCCTGTTCCTTGTTGATTTATTAATTTTGTCCTGTTGTTTTTTTTGGTGTTATGTTGATTTTCTTCTGAGATAAATTATATGGGCTAGGTCACCTCCGTTATGGAATCTAGAATCTTCGATGGTCGTGTTAGTTGGCATAGTGAGGACATGTAGTCAGATTGTGAATGTATTTCTCGGGTATGGGAATTTAAGGTTTTTGCCGTCGCATACGACAATGCGAAAATTTTAAATACCATGAACCTAGAGGTACGTACCTTAGTCAAGGACTTTGTGATTATCGTAGCCTTGCTCACTAGCATGATGAAGACTCTAGACAACATGATTTTGGGCAGACGCATATGATTAGCAGATTGTATCTTGAGAAGGTTTAAAACATCATATCTTTTTTATTGTTATAAATGACTTAGGAGTAGGGATATTTAGTTTGTAGAGCTTGTTCATAGGTAGTTCCTTCATAGTATAATGATATAGTGACTTGTAGAGTGTTTGTACCCTAGAGATGATAGTTAGCATTGGTATTAGAATAGTAACCTATTGTAGGTGATTTCCCTGTTATTTATAGTACCAACCAGTTTATACATAGGATGTTAGTATGCCATACAACCTTAATGATTTATTATAGTTTTCCTTTACCCTTCCAGTGAGGCACCCAGTGACCAGAGCCTGCCCTTGAGCATAGTTGTAGTTTCACCTAGGATTAAGAGGTCTATATATATAGATGATATACTTAGGATATATGTGATGGGTTGTTGTTCTTGAGTATATATACATATGTGGTATTTGGGTTTGGAGTGCTTAGCTTGTGGGTAATTAGTTATGGGTGACTTGATAGGATTTGGAAGTTAAGAGCTAGTCTATTATAGAGATTCCCTTTTGCTAAATTCTAGTTGCCAACATCTAGATAGCTAGCATAGGTAAAATCCTAAGAAGTGGACCAGCTGATGACCAAGTACTAGGATATTGAGGAAATTGACTAGTGATTGACCCTTGACTATGTTTGACCTAGAAGGGATGCGATCATCTGAATTTCGAGGACGAAATTTTTATAAGGTGGGTAGGATTGTAACATCCAGTTTTCCATATGAGGTATTTTTGTCATTTTTGGTATAATTTAAATTTATTAGAATTTATTTGAATTTTTGGGAATTTTTAGGAATTATTTTAGAATTGTTTGGACTAGGTTGATTTTGACTAGTGTTGACCCTTGTAGACCAACATAGGAGCTAACCCTAGTTAGTATGGACTTGGTTAGGTTATGGGACTCTAGTCTAACCTAGCTTGACTTAAGATTAGTGGTAATTAGTTCATTAGAATTTAAGTGAGGAGATTAGGAATAAAATGGTTTGAGAAATGGCTTGTGATTTCACAAGTCATTTTGTGACTTAACCTAATAGGACTAGCCACCTAGTGCAACCTAGCCCTAGTCTACACTTGGCCGGCCACCATAGCTAAACCTAGGGATTCCCCCACTATAAATACCCTCCTAAAATCTAGGGTTGCCTCTTTCTTAGGAAGGCTCAAAGTTCAAGAAGGTTAGTTCCTATTGTATTTTAATTCCTAGAACTCCATTCCTCTTCCTTTTTCATTCTAATTTATTCTATTAGGTTCTAATATACCCATTCTTGCTGTTGTTAAGGTTCCATCTCAGTTTGATGTGATTTGAGTGGATTGGGACATCAAGAGGAGAACTAGTGATTGAGGGTTTTTCTTGAAAGATTCAACAATAGGTAACTTTCTCATTTCCCCATAGATTTTTGATTTCTCTTCATGGTTAGGAAGCCCTAGGAGTCCCCTAAGTGTCTGTATTGGAGTCGTGTCGAGTTTCGTGAGTTTCGTGTCCGTTTGGACACGTATCAGAGTCGGCCTTAAGATGTGAGGCATTTCGATTTGGTTTGTGCAAACTTTTTGAATAGGAATTAGGGTTTTGATCTTGCCTGTGGGTTTCGAGTGCCTGTGTGTAGTTTTTGTGTCGTGTCAGGCCTAGGGAGACACGCGGACACGCGGTGCACACCCGCGCGCGCACGCTACAGTATTCCCGTGCTACTCGGGGGCTGTAGCGGACACGACACGTAATCTATTGACACGAAACTTAACACGTAGCATGGGGCCATGACTGACACTCCGTGTGTCCAGTCCTACGTGACCCCGTGTCGTGTCGAGGAAGAAAATCGATTGTGCACGTGTCGTGCACTGTGGGTTTCCAGTGTATATATGGGTGTTCCTGTGTATATTGTTTTAATGTTTTAAATTATAAATTTATCTGCTAAATTAGATCCTAACATGACTAATGATATATGTTAGATCTATTTTACATGTTAGATAGGCTATTGATGTGAATTTGGATTTCGTTTTGGGTTGTGTGGTATTCACTGATACACAGGACTGATGCATGGGTATTCTCAATACCTAAACACTTAATTCCCTGTCTTAGTAATGTTTTTACTGATTAAATGTCCCCTTGAGATTGTTAATTTAGGTTAACACAATATCACATTCGTTTAGGCTTTGTGGTTTAGGTATGGAATACTTTGGTTTTGAGTTGAGCTTCATTTTGAATTGGGAACTGTTTTCATTTCCAAAAACCTGAGAATTAACTCTCACTTCACTATGCCACAATGTAACACTATTTCCCAGATTTCCCTATAGCTCTCAATTGATTTTATTCTATGTATCACCCATTCCTGTGACCTAAGATGATTCCCAGGTTTCTTATGTTGCATTGGTTGAATTTCAATGAGGTTTTAGTTAGCTCACTATTAACTTGAAATCTGTGAATAGGTTTTATATTTAGTAATGTGTTTTGGTTAAGTTTAGTTAGAAATCTGGGATGTTCAAATGTACACTGTATTCATTCCTGTAAACTGAAATGTTTCCCTTAAACTCAAATCTGAGAATGTGAAGTAGGTATTAACTGATTTATTTTTTTGGGCTGAACCTAAATTACCTGACAATGGTTTGCATTGTTGTTTTTCTAAAAACCTGGAAATGGATGGGCTTTCACTGTTTCTTTTATCCTTTCCTGTTGATTGGCATAAACTGAGATGAAGTTGGGTTTAAACTGGAATTTTGGTCTGTCCTTGCTGTTTCAATAATTGAACTATAGTGTTGGGTCTTCTCATGTGATAAAACTGAGCCTAAGACACTCATGTATACACACTAAAGTTGAACACACACATGTGCATTCATGTATACACATGAACCCTCACACAAAGAACTGAGAATCCAAGAGTAGAGCAACTGTTAACAGTGACTGGTTTACACTGTTTTTCCTAGATTTTTATCCATCTAATACACACACACACATTGCTTTCATGTATGCCTCACTCATTTCATATACACACACACACTCTATACATATTCCTGTCACATGTTGCAGCCACACACACACACACACATGTATCCTCTCTAGCACACATCTCACATCACTCACTATTTACACTCACACACAGTTCATGTATGTATATATGTCAATCCTTATAGTGTAGCTATATATATATATGTATATATAGTTTTGAGCCTAAGTATATATATAATGTTAACTCTAATATATGTATCTATATATATAATGTAAATTTGTGTTTTATATATAAGTTATTAACGTATTGTGAGTATATAAGAATATGAATATCTGTCTATGTATGGATATCATATAGGTATGTATTGTATATATAGGATACATAGATATATGTGTTGAAAATTGTGTATGTGTGATGCTAGCCTGACCTAGTGAATGTGAAGGAGTGCTAAGCTAGGCTTGATTAGGCTAAGATAGACTAGTTTGGCCTAGTTTGACTATAGTTGACCTAGTTTTACTTCTAGGATTGACCAGAGTTGACCAGGAGTTGACTTTGGCCTATATTGACCTAGAATCATGTAGAACGCATAGTAGATTATATTTATCATCTCCTGTATACATCTTGACTTGTGTTGCTCTAACTAGGGCTCAGGTACCTCATCTCGGACAGTATATTTACTTCAGACATTCAGATACGAGGCAAGTACATTCTCTGATCGTTTCATACTTGTCACGACTTATATTCTCGCTCTAGATTACTTTTACTTGATGCTGTCACGTTATCATCACGGATTGGTACTATACGGATCCCTTCTTGAGATGTTATCCCCCTTAGCGGGCGCATCAGATACTTTATTACATGTGTTTCATGTACATCATGTATTCCTTGCTTCTGCGTTATTCATGTACACTCATGTTCTCTCATGTTCTTTCATGTACGTTCATGTACTCTCATGTTCTTTCATGAACGCTCATGTTTCCTCATGTATTTCTTGTATAACCAAAATATCATGTCCGTAACGTAACTTGAACGGATCCTTGTGTATTGATTGTGGGTAGGGGTGAGTATAAATGGTCATGTGATTTACCCATCATGTTCACTCTGTTACTTTTCATATTTTATCATGTACAACACAGCCTTATTGGCTGATGTCCTACATGTTTACTCATGTACATCATGTTCAACCTAAGCCAATTACATGCCATCTCGTACTCTAAATCACTAGTCACTTACAGTTCTTACTTATCATGTATATATTTCCAGTTATCAAATATCTCTCCTGTTTTCATGTACATCTTCTTACAGCGTTTCATGTATCTTACTCTATTGCCTGCTTTATATTTCCTGACATGATATGAACTGCATGAGATGTATTGTGCTCGCTTCCGTCCTGACTGGACCTGTTGAAAATTTTACAGAGGATGATGAGGAACCCGGCACCCTTACTTGGAGCTTGCCTAGTTGACACTCGCGACCTGGACCCATGGGGAGGTTCAGGCAGCTGCTCAGGATGATACCCAGTATAGTGTAGATAGCTTAGACTGTCCTCTCTTTTCATGTTTAACTGTTGTCTTTATTTTCAGAGTTGTATATTGTAGAGATGTTGAGACTTTGTTATTTATTTCTGTTGTACCTCAGTTGAGGATTTCGTATCTATTTCCATCGTGCTATATTCTACCTTAGATTGTGATTGAGTTGTACCTCTATGTTGGCCTCCTTTTGGAGAGTATATTTCATGTTATGTAGTTATAGTTTGACCTAGAACAGTGTTCTACCGCCGACACTGCGGCGTAGGCTGGGCGTTGTTACGTTCCCGTACCCTCACAGTGGGTGCGGGTCGTGACAATGCTGCCATCAACACCGACTACCACAACTACCTCCCTCCGACCAATCCCAGACCAGCGTCACCCTGGCCATACTTCCTCTCCCTGTTTTCGGCCACGCCTGACACAGAATGCCACCACCACCATCCATCACCACCCCGCCCTCACTACGAAACCCTAACCCAGCACCACCCGACAGCCCGACCAAGCCCCAACCAAACTTCGGCCTTCCCGAAACCACAACCACCACCCTCATCCTTGGACAACACCACCACGAAAAAATTGTCCCCCGCTTCGATCGCCCAAACCACCACCATCGACCCACCGGTCCAGACCCGAACCACCACCGGACCACCGTCTAAATCACCACCACTAACAAAGAAGGAAGAAATTAAAACCCTAACCCTACTCACCTTCTCCGGCACCACCCTCCGAGCCGCTGCCCAGACTCCGTACACGACCGTCGTCTTAACCATCACCGTCCCATGCCCTTGGACCCGCCGCGGCCGAGCTCACCGCCACCAGTACGCTGCAACGAGCTCACCACCGCCGATAAGCGCCCGGTGCCGCCGTCCGACTTCCCCCGTCAGCCGAGTCCACCGCCTCTCCCAGAGCGCCGTGCATACCGCCCCGACCAGCCGACCGACGAGTCTCCACCAGATCTGGTACAGATAATCGCAGTTTTTGCCTCCTCGCCGACGTGATCCCCCGCGCCGGCGAACTCCAGTACCTGAGGCGAAGCTCGTGCGCTGCCCCCGCAGCCACCCGCCTCCGCTCGCCGCCTCCACCAAAATCCACCCACCGGCCGCCGCGTGCGCCGAGCACCGCCATATCCCCTCTCTGCCTCTTCAGCCGGCGCCGCCCGAGCACATCCGCCTCCCGCTCCACACTTCTTCTCCTCTCTCCGATCTCCAACCCTAGCTCCCCCCATCTTCCTCCGCTCATAACCTCCCTCTCCGCTTTCTCTCTCCTCCGCCCGCACATCTCTCTCTCTCCCTCGATTTCCTCTCTTCTCTCTCTTCTCTTTTCGTTTGCAATATCGTCACTATGTCCCCTTTCTAATAGAAGAACAATGAGTTTTTTATTTTATTACTAATATTATTATTAATATTAATATTAATATTATTAATATTATTAATATTGTTATTATTATTATTACAACAGATTAACTAGGATTAAGGATCAGTATTAATTATTAATATTATTGTATTTAGTATATATATTATTATAAATAATATCAGTATTACTGATATCTCAAATTTGTATTAATTGTTATGATACTAAAAAAAATCATTTTGTGGTTATCTTTATATATACATCTTTTAAAGTTTTCTTGTATAAATATATATATATATTTTTAAAAACTTTTCTTGTATAAAAATATATACACATTTATATAAATATTATATTTGGCTTGGTCTTTTTAAACAATATAATTTTCCAGATTATTAATATCTGTCTAAAATATTTTTAGTAAAAACGTATATTTTTCTATAAAATAGATATTGACAAACTTGGAATTAATTTTTTTGTTAAAATAATTTTCTTAGATTTTGTAGTTATATTTAGATTAACTAAAACCTATTTTTAAATAGTATAAATTATTTCTTTAAAATAATAGACGTATCTCTCACTCAAACTTTCTTCGATTATCGTCACCCATAATGACTAAATCTTGCTTCCATATTTCCTCTTAACTTCGGACCTTTACACATCGAACATGGCTATTGGACTAATTGGGACCTGTCGGCAACACACTAGGCAGCTCACTAGGCGTCACAACAGGCAAGTATATCTTGCTAATTAACTGTCAAATTATTTATTTTCTGTATTATTTATTTTATTTCATATTGTTAGTTTTTTTTGTTATAACTTGCGCGTCCAAGCCACACTTGGGTGCAAGCGACTCTATTAGTCGTTTTACTTTATTATATGCATGTTAACTTAGTGTTAGCTGACTACTCTCCTATTGCGGGATATTTTTATATCTCCGCTGGCCATGACACTTACACTACACGGTTTGAGGCATTTTATTAGGGGTACGACTTATTGACTAGCTATCTTTATTGTCGTGCGACGGTAGATGATCGTAACTGCTATGACTAGGATTGTAGAAACTCAAGCAGTTATAAAACTGGACGAGCCATGGACATGACTTGAACAGTGTGGAAAATATTGGAGGAGGACAGTCGCTAGTGCGTATGGGAATCCAAATAGGTAAACCACAGTCTTCGGATGGAACTGTGGCGATATATTTGCAGATACCCTCTGACGTTTTGGACGTTACGGCCGGATACAGATGATTGGATGCCAGTTACGTACACATAGCCTAAAATCTCACCCATTCGTATGAAAGTTGTCCTCTAAATTGTACATTAGGCGGTTAGAATCTCCTTTGCATATTTGTGTCTAGGATAGTCTTTTATATATTATTTTATTATTCTGACAGTTCATATTAGCTAGTTCTTCCTGTATCTTGCTACGTCCGTCTGAGGACCTGGTTTTTCCCCAGGTGTGTGTTCATGTCTTCCGTAGGTATTCTAGCCAAGGCCGTGGTCTTCTCCATTCCTTCGAAGACAATTGCACTTGGTTCGTCTTGCCATTTTATGGATCAATTCTTGTACATTTCTTTCATTGAGATAGTTGGTAGTGGACTTTGTCTCCGTCCAACGATTGTATCATAAATATTCAAGTCAATTTTTATATTATCATTCTTTTTATTGTGGATGAGATTTAGTTTGTCTTGGATTACTGCATTTTATAGCTTATGTATACATACAAGACCCTGTACTTCGTATGTATACAGCTGGCATGTCTACGTACTTAGTCCTACATATTTTGGGACTGGGGCGTTGCAGCTGAGCACTTCGGCAGCTATGATAAATATGGTGGAAGAGAGGGGGTCCCCCTGGCGCATGCCCCGACTGGATGGAAAAAATCCTGCCGCCAGACCGTTGATGATGGTAGAGAACCTGGAGTTGCTGATGGACCTATATACAATGTCAATCCATGTTTCTGAAAAGTCGAAGGCTCTGAACACCCAGATCATGAATTGCCAGTCAAGGCGATCATACGCCTTTTCTCTATCCAGTTTGATCGCGATGTTCCCTCCTCTAGCTGGGAATTTCATGTAGTAACCATCTCTTAGGCGAGCAGGATGTTGTCGGTGATGTTCCTCCCCTTGACGAATCTGCTCTGCTCTTCGGAGATAATCTTGGGAAGAAGGTTGGACATCCGGTTCGCGATTATTTTCGATATAATCTTGTTGGTGAATTTGCCTAAGCTTATGGGCCTGAAGTCTCTAAAGGTTTCAGGATTGTCTTTTTTGGGGATAAGGATGAGGTTCGCCCTGGAGATGGCTGTCGGGTGTCTAGCACCTTGGAAGAAAGCAATAGTAGATTCCAGTAAATCCGCAGCGACAATGTCCCAACAAGTTCTGAAAAATATCCCCGAGTATCCGTCAGGCCCGGGGGCGCTGTGTTCATCTAGCGACCAGACCGCTGCCGTAACTTCCTTAGCAGATGGGGTTGCCATGAGCATATCGTTGTCCATTTCTAAGATGGTGGCAGGAATCGAGGATAGGAAATCGTCATCCTTGACGATCGCCTCTTTGGTGAAGAGGGATAAGTAGAACTGCTCTGCCGCCTCTTGAATACTCTTCTGGTCGTGGAGCTGTGCGCCGTTGTCGTCAGTGATACGGTGGAGGTTAAGTTGTTGTCTACGACCCTTGACACAAACGTAAAAGAATCTGGAGTTTTGATCTCCTTTAAGGTCCCAAGCCAGCCTGGCTTTTTGTTTCCAGAATTCGGTCTCAACTTTCAACCTCGACTTGAGGATGGCTTTAGCCAGGTTAAGCGCGGCTCGAGCCACTGGAGATCGGTCTGTGACGAACCTGCTTTCTGCTCTGGTGACATCTGTTTGCCAAAACAAAAGTTGATCTTTATTTTAACAAACTTTGCAAAGAAGATTACAAGAATTCTGGAAAAGTACATCTGTAGGAATCCAATCTAGATGACGATTGCTTTATCCTTTGGACGATGTGAACTTTGAAGACGGTAGCCTCTGAATTTGAAGGCGATAGCCTCGGAAGAATACAGCAGCACTTGGACAAGAACTCCTGAACTCTCTGATATTTCTTAACTTTATGTCCGATCCCCTAGAATGAAGACTTAAAACTCTATTTACAGAGTTCTGGAAATAACTAACTTTTAGTTATTCTGAATGGTGCAAGTTGGTTTACGCATGCACTGGATTGCGCAGCATTAGACTGCACAGGCAGTTGTCTGATCGTGGGCCAACTGTCTTGGACACATGGCATCATTTGATTGAAATGCGCATGATCGTGTACAGACGGTTGCCACGTAGTAAGCAATTGATGGCATGAATGCCATGTGTACATTTGTCAGTTGTCATGATGAAGTGCGCCACATGAATTGTGCTGTCTTCAGATTTCGCTGGAATAGACTGCACAGCAGAAAGCCTGGCAGATTGTGCTGCATGTACAGCTATCCTCGAGCGTTGTGCGGCATATTAAATAAATAGTCTCCTCGTTCTTTGTGCTGTCAGTTGTCAGAAGATTTGATTGTGTCAGGTAATGATGACATGGCCATGTCAGCTTGCGCACTTGAGAGTGTGCGCAGTCCAGTCTGCACGATCTGGATGATGCGCAATCTGACTTCTGCGCAATTCATTTGAAAGATATATTTTTTGATTTTCATGACTTTGTTGATGGGTGCAACTTGATTTTATAGGACCTACAAGACCCCCTTCAAAGTTTTCGAAAGTTGAATTTATTCAAAATTTTGAAATACATTGAATTTTGAATTTTTAATCAAGTTGCGCACGTGATGATGCTGTCTGCACAATCGGAAGGATTACCCCTATTTATTCGATGCAATCTGAGGCGGTCGTTGCTTTTTGAAAGACTATAAATAGTTCCCTTTGTCCTTCATATTATTCTTTACTTGTTTTCATTGTGCTTGAGAGAGAAATCCCCGAGCCTACTCCGACTTCACTCTTTCTTCCCCGTCGACTTCATGGCTCCTAAGCGTTCCTCTGCCGCCGACAAGGGCAAGTCCCCCGCCGAGTCTTCGGCTCGGGTTGCGCCGCGCCCTTCCCGACACGAAGCTGCGCACCCTGCTTTGCGAGGTAGACAACCCGATCAAAAACCCTTTTTTTAGGGTTTTTCGACTTTACTGAATCTTAAAATCCATCTCTTTTTAGAGATGTGATCATACTGCGCCACCCTGTTTAGGGTTTTGGTTGCCCGAACCCATTAATCTTCTTTTTTATGACGAATATCTTCTCGCACAATCGGTTGAATTGCGCTGGCAAAAGTCAGCGCAATCGGCTGATTTGTGCAAGATTGTCAGCGCAATCTGATGCTTGTGCAATCTGATGTTTGCGCAATCTGATGTTTGCGCAATCTGATGTTTGCAAAATCTGATGACAGAATTTTTGACTTGACTTGTACTAAATTTTGTTTTTTCTGTTTGATGCAGTTGATACCAGAGAGGACCCGAATTATGAAATCTTCACAGAAACTTTAGCTGAGCCAGAATTCAAAGAAAATTTATCCCATGTGCTCTTCCTACAGTATGCCCTTCCATCATCTCGCCAAGCTATCCTGATGGCTCAGGATAACGAGACCTTGTTAAGTCTGATGAATGGACAGCCGTTACAGTCTGCTGACGCTGTCACCCATAAGAAGCCTATGTTCCTATTCGGTGAAGCCATTGACAAAAGTTCTCAACCAAGACTCCGAGTTGAGTCGAGAACTTTCCAAAGGAAAGAGAAACTGATCCAGTTACCAGACATAGCTAGATGCCTTCTTCTAGGACAATATGCTCATGCAAGCCATCCTAGGAGGATGGACTGGGACATTACTCCCCTTCAACATGCACGGACAGAAAAAATCTGTGTCAAGAAAGGCCCGAACGATAGAGACCTGTTCTATAGTTCTTCTGAACGACACAGCACTTTACTAAGAGGGTTGAAGCCAGGTTATATCCCTCCTGAGAACTCGTCTTTGTTGCTGCCAGTAAGGACACCAATTTTTGCTAACGAGTATACAATGGCGGAGGGTAGATATCCAGATCAAGACATCCGGCTGACCGGTTTGGTAAACCCGGATAACAGGAGATGGAACTGCATAGCCAACTGGGCATTGGCTCAGTTTGAAAATAAACTTAGAGAGATCGAGCTTTATGACGCGGTATATGCTACCGTGTATGGCTTCCATCCAAACCCTCATCTGTTTCTAGCCCTGGCAGAGAGGTATAACTATAGGACAGGGACGTTCATGACTCCCTACGGGGAAATGGGATTGGCTCTCCATGAGATAAAGTATATCTCATGCCTACCAACTGGAGACTCTCCTTATGAGGAGTATGTTCCCACAAACGACGAGTTAGATAGACTACGTCGGGAAAATCCAAAAATGGTAGCAGTTTTCGACGAACTACTGTGCCATTATAATATATGCTCGCTGTATTACCAGAGCGGCTCTTCCAGCACATGTTATTCCTCCAAATAGTTACCTTATCTTTTTTTAATCATATCGTTGAGAAAAAGACCAAGGATCATGACTCCTGCAACCCAACTATCTTTCAACCTCTCAGCAACAGTGAAGTGATAAAGCTGATGGAAGAGAATAAGAGAATGGATATCAGAGTTACTGATGAACACCAATATCCTCCGCTCAAGCCCGGAGATTTTGTTGAAACCTTTATAAGAATGGGCTATAGGTCCATGTCTAAAGAAGCTCAGCTGGCAGGATTTTTGACATACTGGCTCCGCCGATTTGTTGTACCTGGGGCAAGCGCCGTGGACCGCTTCCACCGCGGCGTACTCTTCGCTACCGTCCGGTTAGTCTTCGGCTACCGGATGGATTTGCTATCAGCGACGACCTGTAGAATAAATGCAGGTCTTCGTCTGTATATCGACTCAATGATCAAGTGGAAATGTGAGAAAGGGAACTTCCCAAGACTGGAGTTGCCTTACACCTATCTATTCGGGTGGTTGCTTCTGCATCATCCCTCTCTGATGAACCCCGACATGAGGGCAGTTAGCGGCAGCTTTCTGCGTAGATTCTCCCGAAACAAGTGGGTGTATGTTAGTCTGAAGGACTGCAGACGTGCCCTCAACCTTGGCAAGGGATGGAACTTTTATAGCTTCACTCCTCCAGCTGGTTACGAATTTATGGCGACAAATATGGTTGATCTGGGGAGGCAGCCACTGGGCCGAGCAGCTTTTGACTGGCTGAAGGCGATTAGACCATCATATTTGGTACATAGATTTGAGGAGGAGTGCTACCTTGAACCATATCTGCCGAGTCGCTTCCCTCGTCAATTTGGTTATGACCAATTCCATGTGGGCAACGCAATAACTTGCCTACAAGGAAAGGGGTACCTAATTGATGGTGCGAGAGCATGGGCCTACTACATTGCTCGAGACACTAGGACAGTGTTTTCGATGCCCAACAAGAATGATAATAGCCCAAGAATGCTATACACATTTTTATTGTTCTACACAGCTGCTAATACATTTACAGAGAATTTTAGTCTGATTGATAGCTTCGTAATAGCAACTCGTCTGAAGAAAGGAGCCACCGCTACACTAGCTCCAGCAAATGATGAACAGCATGAACCGGTAGATGATCCATTAGAAGCATCCAGAGAAGTAAACTTTCCTGAGGAAGTAAATCAACCACTGAGAATTTCTCTGAAAGTGGTTAAGTCTCCGGCCAAGGAGAAGAAGAGAAGGAGAGAAGAACCTTCTTCTCCAATTGCAAAGAAGAAACTAATTCTGGATAACCCAGAGAAAGTTACTACTAAATCCCAATCTCGGTAGATGGCCGAGTCAATCCAACGAGAAGAGGCAACCACGCTGACTTCTATTCAAAAGACGGTTGATATAGTGGATGTGGAGAGCCCAGAAAGGCCTCTTCATAGAAAGAAGCAGGCTATTAGAAAGAGAAAGAAGGTGATCCCGTCTTCAGTGGTGGTGAATGCTGCTGCTGGGATTACTATGTCATCTCCTACTCCTACCTCTGAACCTAGTCCAGAGAGGAGAGAGGAGACTGAACAAAGAGAAGAGGCTGCACCGAGAGATGAGGCTGCAGAGCCTATAGAAGATGCTGAACAAAGAGATGAGGCTGCAGAGCCTAGAGAAGATGAAGCTTCACGATCTCTTTCGCCAGCGATAAAAATGACTCAGCTTCCTGTCACACCGGGAGTAGTCCGCGAAGAGGAGGATCGTCTAATGATCGAGGCATTGAATGATTGTGACTTCGGTTATCAAGAAGATGCTGATCATGCTGCTGCTACTGCCAGCGAAGAAGCTCCTGAGGACAGTGAGGAGAGTACATCATCAGAAGTAGTTGATGAGACACAGAATCCTGAAGAGGACGTTGAAGTCCATCTATCTCCTAAAGCAGTTGATGACATCCTGGATCCTGAGAAGGATGTTGAGGTGCAGATATCTCCGAAAAAGATAGCAGACGAAGAAGTGGACCTGGAGGAAACTCCTGCTATTGATCCCTAAGGTATAGAATGAAATTAGCAATCTTCTTTTAATAAATTAATAGCTGACATCTTTATTTTTTTATCCATACAGAACTCGGATCTTCTCCAGCTCCTCCAGCGTGCACAGATATAGTACTTACAACGACGATAGCTAGTAGTAGTCGTCATTTATCATGTGGCTCTGAGGCAGGCAGTAGCCAGGCAGTAATGTCTGAGGCTACATCTGCTAGGCTAGAATCTGTTCCAACAGATGACAGGCCTGATATTGGACCAAGTCACAGTAAGATTGCTTTCATCTTTAATCTTCTTTGACAGTAGCAAATGACAGGCAAAATGATAAAATTTTAATTTTGCAGAGGAACAACCGGGAGGAGCAACCAGCTCTACTCTAGCTCCTTTATTTAAAGAGACCTTCGTCCAAGTGCAAGAGACTGAACATCCCGCCGCTTCATCGTCAACAGGAGTAGCTGCTACTCCTGGTGCTTTGGCTACCAATCAGTTTGTCATTAAATCATTTACCAAGTACTTCTTTGATTCATTGGGGCCTTTAATAGATAGAGTGATGGAGAAGGAAGAAGCTGATTTCTCTACGGTTAGAGGTCCAACCTCTTACTTGGTAAATGCTACCCGTAATCAATGAGACGAGGCTCAGGCTACTTTTCTTGATCACATATTAGATGAGCTGGAAACCTCAGTCAAGAGTTACAAAGAGCTGAGTAAAGGAGAGGTAGAACTTTTAGTGCAAGCCGAGTTTGAACGAATGCCTCAAGAGGCTGCGGTTGAGAAAGTTAACTTCCAAATTCTCTTGGATACTTTCACCGTCAAATCTGCTAAATACAACTCCAAGGTGGAAACAGTGACCTCTGTTGCTGAAAGAAAAGAAAAGAAAATTGCTGAATTGAAAGCGAAGATTGCCCGTCTTCAGGAAGAACTGGAAGATGAGGTCATCCAACATCAAACTGCAATTCAACAGCTTGATGTTCTAACTCAAGAAAGGGATGAATATGCTGCGGCTCATAATGCTGAAATCACTCGCCGAATGGTAACTCTGCCAACCTTCAATAAAAAATATGGGATGGAAGAAGCCAGGAAGAGAGTGATGGAATCTCGTGAAGAGCGTCTGCAAATTTTGAAGCAGCAAATTGCCAATTTGATGACACCTCCAGCCTAGTAGAAATATTCTTTGTATCTTTTTGTTTTGCAGTATGAATCTTTGTAATGTCTTGAATTTTGATCAATACAAAGACATTTTTGTGGCTCTATTATTTGTTGTATATCTTGTTCAGATATAAATAATAGCAATAGAAAATATATTCAGGTACAGGACATGATATATTTCTTGATCTTGGAAAATAATTATATTCAATTATATCTGCTCAGAGGTAATATGGACGTAGCAAATATAATTTATTGAACATCATTATTTCAATAGACAACTTAATCAAAGATGACAAGTTGCTGATAAGAACGAACTGGATGATTCGTCAAACTGTGAGAACGAAATGAATCGTCGGGATGAATGTAATGAACGGACAGGCCATCAAATGATGAATGGATGAACCGTCAAGTGGATGTGTGAACGGACGAACCGTCGAATGATGAACGGGCGAACCGTCAAGTGGATGTGTGAACGGACGAATCGTCGAATGATGAACGGGCGAACCGTTGGATGAATATAATGAATGAACGGGTAAACCGTCGGATAGATGTGTGAACGGATAAACCGTCAAAGGAATGAATATAATGAACGGACGAACCGTCAGATGATAGACAGGTGAATGTGTCGCTTCATAGTCTTACGACACTCTGTCTATAAATAGAACAGAAAATCAGATGAGATGGTCACTTTCACTTTTCAACATAAAGATGTCGTCTGGAGATGCATCCAAGAAGGCTGAGATCGTCCTGAAGGTGAAAGCGGAGACTAACGAACGTCCAATCGAGCCGGTTCAACAAAAGCATATGGCAGTAGGCGAAGGTTCATCTGATCCCAAACCGCCAAAGGACATCTTGGACTTCTTTCTCGAACCAGGGAAGACTGATGAAGAAGAAGCTATGAGAATGGCTGCTTGCAAGTTCCTGGTGGGTTCCAGCAAGAATTTTTTTGACTCTTTCGCTGATCATGACTTTGACAAGGACGGCAGTGGTCCGCGTCCCAATTTTGAGAAGGATGATAGTGACCTTCCTTGATATTATGTACTATCATTCAAGATGAAATAAAACTGAATTTTATTTATGAACTTGTCTGATAATTATAATCACTATCTGTTACATTTATATATAGTATTTCTTGAGGAATTTGCCATTGATGGGCATTATTGCAACTCGACCGTCTAGCTCTGTGAGTTGATAGGCTCCATTTGGAAAGACTTTGCTCACGATGTATGGATCTTCCCACTTTGCATCAAACTTGCCTTTGCTCGAGTGAGTCATAGTTATAGGACGTCTGACTGTTAGAACGAGCTCTCCTTTCTGAAAGGCTCTGACTTTAATTTTGCGGTTGAAAGTCTTTGAGATGCGAGCTTGGTATAACTCAATATGCTGTTGAGCCATTAACCGCTTCTCGTCGAGCGCTTCTAACTCTTGAAGTCAAAGAAGATCATTGTTCTCTGTTGTGAGTTCATTGGCGATAGCAATCCTCAAAGGCGGAATTTGAAGTTCTAGAGGTAGAACTGCTTCACAGCCATACACCAAAGAGAAGGGTGTACAGCCTGTAGGGTTACGGACCGTAGTTCGATAGGCCCAAAGACATTCCCCAAGCTTTTTACTCCAGTTTCGTTTATTAGTAGACACAAACTTCTTGAGGAGCTTGATGATAGTCTTGTTGAAAGCTTCAGCTAATCTATTAGCGGCAGGATTATAGGCTGTCGAAGCAACATTATCAATCCGGTGATCATCACAGAACCTTGTGAACTTTTGACTGATGAATTGAGGTCCATTGTCGTGGATGATTCTTCGAGGTACACCAAATCGATAGATGATATGGTGTTTGACAAAGTTGATAACGCTGCTGGTCTTGACTTCAGCCAATGGTACAGCTTCAGCCCATTTAGAGAAGTAATCGGTTATTGCCAGTATGAACCGATGTCCTCTAGAAGAAGGAGGATTAATGGGACAGATGATGTCCATGCCCCAAGCTTCGAAAGGCCAGGAGGCAGTAGTCGGATGAAGGAATTCTGACGGTTGATGAATAAAATCTGCGTGGATTTGACAAGCTCGATATTTCTTCGCATATTCGATGGCATCAGATACCATAGAGGGCCAGTAATAACCCATATGTCAGATGCGATCCTGCAGTTTAGGACCGGGTTGATGTACTCCACAGACACCGTCGTGAGCTTTACGCAATACTTGCTTTGCTTCATCACCAGCAAGACAGCGTAAAAGTAGGCCGTCATAAGTCCGCCGGTAGAGAGTTTTGGTGGTCTGATTGAAGTAGAATCGGAGAGACCGTCGACGAATACTCGTAGCCTCCTTGGGATCTTCAGGGAGTATGTCATGGACCACAAAGTCGATGAAGGGAGTTCTCCAATCTTCACTGATAATATTGACTTCAGTAAGATTACTGAACTCAATATTACGATTGTTTTCGATGCAGAACAATTTCCGATTAGAGATGACCACCACCTTCTATCTTTTGATGGGGATGGCTAGGACTGCTGCAAGATTGGCCAAAGCATCTTCCTCAGTATTGCAAGCTCGGCGTACATATTCAATGAAGAAGGCTTTGAATGATGTAGCCATGTTGATTGTCGCTTCAAAGTAAGGCACTAGATCTTGATGGCGAACTTCATAGGTTCCTCTAACCTGGTTAACAACCAACTTGGAATCACTATAGACTTCAAGATACTCGACGCCAAGTTGTTTAGATAGCTGAAAACCGATGAGTAGAGCATTGTACTCTGCCACGTTGTTGGAGCAAGGCTCATCTAGAGAGTAGGCTCTTTGAATAGCTAACCCGTCTGGAGAAACAAGGACAACTCCAACTCCTGCGACTATGGCACCATTGGGTCCAATCCTGGATGCACCGTCGAAGAATAGACGCCAAGTAGGAAATTCTTCGGAGACTGCATTAGATTCCAAAGTCTTGTCTAGAATTTCATCGTAGAGCTTGGACGTCTCTGGAACAGGATGAGCTGCTAAGAAATCCGCCAGTGCTTGACCTTTGACAGACTTTTGAAGAACATATACCATGTCATATTGGGCTAGCAGAATGGCCCATGTAGCCAGCCGAGAATTGAGTGTGCTAGGCTTCTTCATCAATACCCGAAGAGGATTAACTCGGGATATGACATGAATAGTTTGGTCAATGATATAATGCCGAGTCTTTTGAACAGCAAACATAAGAGCTAGGCATTCTTTTTCGACCGGACTATAATGGTGTTCAGCACCAATCATAGTACGATTGAGATAGTAGATGGCTTGTTCGTGGCCTTCTTTGTTCTTTTGGGCAAGTAAAGCACCCAATGAATGGTCCATAGCACGGACATACATTAAGAATGGTATGCCTGAGATTGGTGGTACCAAGACCGGTGGGTTCATGAGATACCACTTTATGTCATCAAATGCTCGTTGACATTCTCCGGTCCAAACGAAAGATACACCCTTTTTCATGAGTTGAGTGAATGGTCTGCAGCGTCCAGACAGATTCGAAATGAATCTCCTGATGTATGCAAGTCGACCCTGGAATCCTCGTAGCTCTTTTAGGTTGCGTGGAGGACGCATCTCTTGAATGGCTTTGATCTTCTCGGGATCTACGTGTATACCCTTAGAGGTAATGACGAAGCCGAGAAATTTGCTACTAGAGACACCCAAGAATGACTTGGTGGGATTCATTTTGAGTTGATGTTGGCGCATGAGATTGAAGATAGTTCTCAAGTCTTGGATGTGATCTTCCTTTAGACGACTTTTGACAGTAATATCGTCAACGTAGCATTCGACAGTCTTGTGCAGATGATCTCGAAAGATGGTACTCATGGATCGTTGGTATGTTGCACCCACATTTTTGAGACCAAATGGCATGACAGTGTAGCAGTAGACTCCGCGAGGAGTACGAAAAGAAGTATGCTTTTCATCTTCAAGATTCATACGAATCTGATTGTATCCGGAGAATTCGTCCATGAAAGATATTCTTTTGAACCCACAGGTGTTGTCAATCATGACGTCCGTGATAGGAAGAGGAAATTTATCTTTTGGACATGCTTCATTAAGATCTCGAAAGTCGATACAGACTCAAACTTTGCCAGTTTTCTTTAGAACTGGGACGACATTGGCTACCCAATCAGGATGTTGTTCTTCTCGAATAAAGCCACAAGCAATGAGCTTCTTAACTTCATCATCGATTGCGTCCATCATTTCTGGCTTGAAGCGCCGTTGCTGCTGTTTGACCAGTTTTGCATTCGGCAAGATGTTCAATTTATGAGTAGCAACTTTAGGATCTAGACCTGGCATGTCTTCATAGCTCCAGGCAAAGACATCAATGTATTCTTTAATCAGAAGAATTAATTGTTGCTTGTCTATCTCTAGAAGGTTTTTGCTGATGAATATTGGACGAGGTGACCCGCTCTCTCCTACATCAACTTGAACTAATTGATCTTCAGTAGGAGGTTCCCTTTGTTCGAATCAGAGTTCCCATTGGGTATCCATTCGTTGAGCCTAAGGATCTATTTCAGAACTTTCTTCAATATCCTCGTCATAGCCTTCTGGAAGTTCAACGGAGACCATGTTAGAAGATACAGTCAATCGATGAACTTGACCGATGCTGGTGTCAGAATCCCACGATCTGGAATCAGAAGAGTTAGAACGTTCTTCACTATCAGATTCAGAAATTGCTGGGGATAATACCGGAGGTGAAGCTTATCCAAGACCTCTTTTGGTCCTGCTGTAGTACATCTCTGACTTTTCTTTTGGAACAGCCATACGGATAGGAGTTTTTCTACCCTTACCATAGTTGAGGCCACTTTTGAAGTCGTAACCCATCTTCTGGATGATGTCTTTTGATTGCTGACTGTAACGACGGAGTTGAAGATGCCCCGTATCATTAATTTTGCTATCATCCGTATAGCTGAATTGTTGTTCAGGTCCTTTACTAAAAAGTATTGGACTCTCGCCTTTTTTATGAGCGGGAACAATACGATATGAATCCTTTAGAAGTTCTAGTGAGACTTCTGTTTGAAGAGATTGTACGACTCCCATTGTAAATGATTTAAAGCTATCTAACATATCCAAATAGCACTTAGCATGATAAACGACATCAGTATACTGAAAAGTAGATGCTTTTTCATTGATTTGTACATTGGTATTTACAGCAGAACCATTAGCCTTAGCAGGCTTGGTCAGATTGATTACAAGAGGGGGAGAAGAAGAACGTGGAGGAGGATTGGCTTTGTTACGACGAAGGTCGATAACAAGCGGCTCAGAGGAGGTAAGCTTCCTTTTTTTTTGTTATGAGATAGATCTATAACAAGTAGCTCAGAAGAGGTGAGCTACCTTTTTTCCTTATTATGACGTAAGTCTATAACAAGTGGCTCAGAAGAGGTGAGCTCCCTTTGATCCTGATCATCATCAGTTGGTTGTTTCTGAACTGGCAAGTGAATAGCCAGTGGCTTGGAAGATTGAGGACGAGAAACACGCCCTTTGACAGGTATGATAAGGGTATCATTAGGCACTGTTTCTTGCTCTTCTTCAGTGTCCAGGGACAGGACAACTTTCATGAATTCATCCTTGTACATACGAGCATCGTTGCAGTATGCTTCGATGCCTTTGAAAGGATAAAGGTCGGCAACCTCCTTTTGTACCTCTCCATTGTCATCGACATATTTAAAACATTAATGGAGAGTCGAAGGAACAATGTTATGCTCATGCAGAAATGGTCTTTCCAGTAAAGCATTGTAAGTACAACCATGGTTATCAATGATGTAGAAGGTCACCTTTGTGCGAAGATTGCCTATTTGGAGTTTTAGGCGAATCTTACACAGAGGTTCACTCCTCCCCTGGTTGAACCCGAGAATAGTGGTGATTGTACTGGAAAGACTATGCTCTGGGATCTTCAATGCATCCAATATTATCTTTGACATAATGCTGAGAGCAGACCCTGGATCTATCAGAATACGATCGACTTTCATCGAGTCGACATATCCTGTATAGTAGAAAGGACGGTCGTGCCTGTTGTCTTCCATCAACATGTCATCCTGTGTGAAAGTTATGTTTGGAATTAACTCCAACATACTATGACAATGGAGACAAGAGACTGGTTCTGCTTCCGGCTTCTTAAGCAAGGCTAGACAAGTTTCTGCCTGCATGAGAGCCTTACTCAGAGTTTCCCGAGTCTCTTTGGAGAGGCGCAAGAGCTCGAAGATTGACAGCTGGGCCGGTGTATTAGCCAACTGAGCCAAGATATCAAAATTGTAAGGCTTTTCAAGTCCTGAGGAAGATGACTTCTTCAAAGGTTTGTCGAAACAGACTTGCTGTTTGCCTTTGTCGGCGACCGTCGGCTTGGGAGGAATGGATACTACAACTAGTGAGGATGCAGTAGGAATATCCTCAGTGGAAGTAGGCTGTACTGGAACAGGCTCAGAAGAAGAAGTAGGATTCTTTTGAGCTTCGGGGTAATCCTTTAGATAGGCTTTCCCCGATCTGGTACCCAACAAGATTTCCTCGTCGACTATGGGGTCAAAAGACACCATATTGCAAGTCTTTGTCTTGCCTTTGGAGCGATCTTTCTTCTTGGAGGAAGAGGGAAGTTTGAACTCTGAAGCAACATCCGGATGGATCCACATAATCTCGCCGTTGTCAAGAAACAAGGGGACGAGACCTTCATTTCGTGGAGGAGGGAGATTCTTGATCTCAAGAGTAGCTTTGGGGATAGGAATGACACCGTGCTATACCATCTGGGGTGGAAAGTCACCAAACTGAACTGAGACCATGTTTGCGGTAACAGTCTTCTCGTCTTGCTACAGAGTGACAACACCTTTCTTCTTGGAGGAAGAGGGAAGTTTGAACTCTGAAGCAACATCCGGATGGATCCACAAAATCTCGCCGTTGTCAAGAAACAAGGGGACGAGACCTTCATTTCGTGGAGGAGGGAGATTCTTGATCTCAAGAGTAGCTTTGGGGATAGGAATGACACCGTGCTATACCATCTGGGGTGGAAAGTCACCAAACTGAACTGAGACCATGTTTGCGGTAACAGTCTTCTCGTCTTGCTGCAGAGTGACAATACCAGCGTTGACCAGCTCCTGAATTTTGCCTTTGAGCACATAACATGCTCGAGTGGGATGTCCGATGAACCTGTGATAGACACAGTACTTGGGATGATCAGTCTTACCGACCTCATCGGGCTTCTTGGGATCTGGGAGCTGGAGCTTATTACTTTTGATCAAGCAATCAAAGATGCTCATTGTGTCATTCTCGTCAAAAGAGTACTCTACTTTCGGATGAGGTTCCCTTGGTGGAGGTACTGAAGGAGTAGAAGTGGACGTAAGGGAGCTACGTTAACCGCCAACGATTCTTTGTTCTTATTTGTTAAGTTAATGTTCAAAGTTTCTTTTCTTGTGCGGTTGTTCTGGCGATTGCCACCACCCGATGTCTGGTGTTCGTCCCGGTCGGGGTTAGACATTTGTACCCCTAGTTGCTTGAATTTGTCGGCACTAACTTCAGCTGCTTTAGCGTTGACAATGAAAGATGGCCAGTCTTGGAACTGAGTAGAGCCTGTCCACATGCTGATGATAGGCAAAAGATTTGCCTTGCAGGTGTCTATGGTGACAGCGGCTAGAGTTCCAGGGGCATTTTCAAAGCTTCCCGGCGGAACCTTTTAATGAAACTCTCAGCAGTTTTATTGTATCTTTGTTTGATTTTATTGAGGGCTGACATAGTCATGTCATTGATCCCCTCATAGAACCGTTCTAAGAAGATTTGTTTTAGGCCAGAGAAGGAGGTTATAGAACCATCGGGCAGGCTTCTGTACTAATCGTATGCTACGCCAGCTAAACAGCCAACGAATACTCTGGTAAGAAGAGCAATATTTGGTTGAAGTTGTACAGTCATAACCTCAAAGTGGTTAATAAACTGACTGGGAGAAGTGCTGTCGTCAAACAGCGAGATTGTTGGGATCTTGTACTTAGGAGAAAATGGAACTTCCTTCCATTCAACTGGGTAGGGTTGCTTGATCCCCAACCTTTACAAGTTGTCCTTCTCTTTAAAGGCCTCGAACTGAGTGTGTAGGAGCTTGACAGCTTTATTGGCATCTTCTACTGATGTAGAAGAAGCAAGCTGAATCACGGTATTGGAGGGAGGAACAACATGATAAGCACTACCCCCAGCACCTGATTGACAGGGTATAGGTTGGATCTGTACAGGAGGTACTTGAGTAGATGCTACCCCCAGCCCTGTATTGACAGGCACCGATGATGCTATGATTTCAGGATTTGTAGGAGGTACGATCGACGGTACCGTATGCTGGGCCACAATGATGGAATGCATACTTGCGACCATTTCAGCCATGGTCTTCAGCTTGTCTTCTAGTGCAGCTATTCTCTATTCTTGACTAGCTGAACTGGAAGCATCTGGGTCTTCATTGACAACATAAGCTGTCACTTTTCTGGGAACAATGGAGGACATTGTACGTTCTGAGCTTTTGCTGTATGCATTATAGTCGGAGAAAGAATTATCTCCTGAGTGAGAAAGAGGAAGATGACCAGAAGGACCTTGAAGATTCCTTTGACTGATTGTGTCTCGGCTTCGGGATCTGGTATATTGGAATACTCCTTCAGAAGATTCTTAGAGTAGATCCAAATACCGCTGGCTTGGCTTGCGAGGCTTGGCTTGCGAGGCTTGCCGTGCTTGGAGCACTTCCTACCCCTAGTGTCTCTGGAAGTCATGTTAACGGAGGCGTACAAAACATCGTCTTCATCTTCAGACATAGGTTCAGAGGTTGTAAAGTTCAAACGATCGAAAACAGATCATCTTGTTGTCTGACAACAATACTTGATGACCACTTTATGATTGCAATGGTGTCCAAGTGGTTGCATCGGGGATGTTGAGATGTTGTCCTGTTTTTGCTTGAGGTGTTCTCGGAGATCGGAAACAGCAACAGGACGAGCAGAAGTTCAAGGGATGTGTTCTTTGACAATATTTGGAACATGGTTTCGGTTCTTCAAATATTTTGTCTCTTGAGTGCACAGGGAAGTACTCATTTCATTGGCATAGGTGTCCGAATTCTTGATCCTGGAAGTTTGCTTCTGACATTGGTTGGTCTTCGGCATTGACTGTTTGCGTTTCACCGAAGTTGGTCGATTGAGATATGTTCTTAAATCAGCAAACTCACCCCCAGGGGTTTCTGTCTGAGACACCAGCAATTTTCTCTGTCTAGAGCGGGAGATCTAAAGAGTTGGAAGATCTTGGAATTCTACTACCGAAGTAGGCAGAATACCTCTCTGATCAGTACACTTCCCTTTGGCAAGGAGAGAAGAAGAATCCTTTTGAGAAAGGGTTCTTGTACTGACTGGTGCTGGAGCACATTCAGTTTGATGTTCTACGGTAAAAATCGAGAAAGATTGAGAAAAGACCAAAGGGCCTTTTCCTTTGTTTAGTGAAAAAGGGTTAGCTAAAGAGCATTTCCCTCTATTATCTTCCAAGTCATGGGACGAGGAGGTTTGAGAAAAGACCAAAGGGCCTTTTCCTTTGTTCTGGAGAGGAGGAGGAATAGCCAAAAGACTACCCCCAGTGGATTGCGTAGGAGCAACAGAGTGTTGGAGAGGAGTAGAACTTTTCCCCTTGTTGTGAGAAGAGGAGAGATTAGCCAAATGGCTGTCTCTCTTGGATTGTGCAGACACAATTTGTGCATGGGTTGATGGCGCACTAGCAAGTTGCGCAGGAGGAGTTCTGGCAGAATGTCTTCTGGCCAGAGTCTCAGTGGTTTGCGCAGTAGGAGACTTGTTGCCAGAGTGCTTGAGTTGCACTCTGGTTGCTGGATTAGTAGACTGCGCAGGCAGAGTGGCAGCCAACTGTGCCAGAGGAACAGGAGTCTTGCACTTTGACAGAGCAGCATATGATGTAGCTTGTGCATAGGCAACAGCATATTGTACAGGAAGAGCAGTGGCAGATTATGCAACAGCAAAGACAACAGACTGTGCAACAGTTTTAGCAGCAGAGACATTAGACTGCACAGCAGTCTTGGTGGCAGGATCAACAGACTGTGCAGCAGTCTTTGGGATCCACACTCGGCGCACTTTGCTTGTGGCAGAAGTTGTCGCAGTGCGAGGAGTGGTCCTGGAGTTGATCATGGCTTCGTAGGCCGTCTGGTTGACCTTCACAACCAGCATCTTCTGCGTCTTTCCGATAGACGCAACGTCACATTGAGTTGTCACTTCCTCGTCGGAGGAGAAAGTCGTCCCCAGCAGAGTCATCATTTTGTTTGCAAAAACAAAAGTTGATCTTTATTTCAACAAACTTTGTAAAGAAGATTACAAGAATTCTGGGAAAGTACAACTGTAGGAATCCAATCTAGATGACAATTGCTTTATCCCTTGGACAATATGAACTTTGAAGATGGTAGCCTCTGAATTTAAAGGCGATAGCCTCGAAAGAATGCAGCAGCACTTGGACAAGAACTCCTGAACTCTCTGATATTTCTGAACTTTATGTCCGATCCCCTGGAATGAAGACTTGAAACTCTATTTATAGAGTTCTGGAAATAACTAACTTTTAGTTATTCTGAATGGCGCAAGTTGGATTGCGCATGCACTGGATTGCGCAGCATTAGACTGCACAGGCAGTTGTCTGATCGTGGGCCAACTGTCTTGGACACATGGCATCATTTGATTGAAATACGCATGATCGTGTACAGACGGTTGCCACGTAGTGAGCAATTGATGGCATGAATGTCATGTGTACATTTGTCAGTTGTCATGATGAAGTGCGCCACATGCATTACGCTGTCTTCAGATTGTGCTGGAATAGACTGCACAGCAGAAAGCCTGGCAGATTGCACTGCATGTATAGCTGTCCTCGAGCACTGTGCGGCGCAATAAACGAACAGTCTCCTTGTTCTTTGTGCTGTCAGTTGTCAAAAGATTTGATTGTGTCAGGTAATGATGACATGGCCATGTCATCTTGCGCACTTGAGAGTGTGCGCAGTCCAGTCTGCGCGATCTGGATGATGCACAATATGACTTCTGCGCAATTCATTTGAAAGATGTATTTCTTGATTTTCATGACTTTGTTGATGGGTGCAACTTGATTTTTTAGGACCTACAACATCATCCTCAGCGGTTCTGATCGCTTAAAATATGTTTTCGAATGCTGCCTTACTCCAAGAGAAAAGGGCCTTGCTGGTGGCGGCAAGTTTGTATGCCACTCTAACCAGGGGGTCTGTGGCATCATAGGAGGAGTTCCAGGCCTTGGTGACGACTGGAATAAACTGAGGGTGGTGTCTCCAGAAGTTCAAGAAGCGAAAAGGTTTTTTGGGGTGATGGGAGTTGCTTTTGATTTCGATGAGGAGGGAGGAGTGATCCGATTCTGCGGTGTTAAGGTGAGAGAGGTTGGATGTGTTGCCCATATCTGCCCATGATCCTTTGATCAGCACACGATCCAAACGGGAGTATTTCCAGCGATGGCCTTCCTGCATGTTGCACCAAGTGAATTCACTGCCGAAAAAGGGAAGCTAGGTGAGATGTGCGTTGAAGATGAAGTTGTTGAAGTCTTCCATTGCGGGAGGGGGACGGGCGATCCCCAGACTTCATAGAGCTGCAGAAAATGGTGTTAAAATCTCCGAGGCAGATCCATGGAAGGTTGTTGGGGGAAGGTGTGCGTCTAAAAGTTGTTCCCAGAGTCTGCGACGCTCCAGATAGTCGCAGCTGCCGTGGACAGCAGAGAGAAGGGCTCGAGATCGGATCTGCAGGTGCTCAACCCAACATAAAAGGGTCTGCCTGGAGTCCTGAACCAGGCCAAACTTGATGCCAGCGGAAAAGAAGATCCAGATGTCGTGGCATCCAGCAATGGCGGCCGCGAATCCGAGACTGAGACGAATTCCGTTAATTCTTTTTTGCAGGATTTTTGGTTCAATAACGACAAGGATGTCAGTTTTGTGGGTTTTAGTGAGGCTGATGATTCTATTCAGCATCGATTTATTCGCCAGACCTCTCACATTCCAAGAAGAATGTTAAAAATTAAGGATGGGAGGGGGGTCTGGGTTGTGGAGCTTAGCAGCTGACCTCGTGGTCCTTGCTGGTTGTTGTCCTTGTTTGTTCTTTCCCTTCTTCTTGTATGTTTTATTTATAATTATGCTACTATTTTTTGGAGGGTCTGTGGCGTTCACGGTGCAGGCATCTGTGCTGCTCATGTGTTCTTCCATCCTCTTTTGATCTACCTCAAATTCAGAACCATCAGAGTCCGCGATGGCGCTCATCGTGTTGTCGGGGTCCAAGAATCCTGCTTCCTCGGCTTGTCGGATCCTGTTAGTGATTTTTTGGTTCATCAGTCGTTGGGTGGCATTGGCGTTGTCTGGGAGGGTTGATTGGATGTTCGGGGTCTTGGGCTCCTTCTCAGTACTCTGGATCGTGGTGTTAGGGGTCTCTTCGTTGACGGAGAACGAACTGCTGGACGGGGAGGGGGACTTGTTCTTGTCTGTCGGGTCTTTTTGCTTGAGGAAAGTGATCTCCGTGGGGGGGGATCTCATGTGTCTCTCCTTCGATGGTGATGTCTTCCATGCTCAGGGCTTCGAATCGGTTGGTGATGGCTATCGGGTTGGATTTTGGTGTTAAGGGCCTGTCTTATGGTGGAGGGGGTGAAGAGGCCTCATTGGGAAGATCCGGGCTCTCTTCGAATCTGAGGTGTGAGTTTGGGTGAGATTTTGATTGAGGTAGTTCCTTTTGAAGTTTCCGCGTGTTTGATTCCTTGCGGTTAATCTCCTTCTTATGTCTCAACTCCGGGTGGGCTTTGAAGCAAAATTTGGTGAGATGTCCTCTGATGTGGCAATGATTGCAAAACAAGACATTGTTGTCATAAATAAGCTGCTGGGTATGGATTTGCTGCCCTAATTCGATGTTAATGAATTTTGGGAGTTCTTTGGATATGTCAAGCTCTATGCAGACTTTGGCATAGTTGGCTCTTGTTAGGTTCTTGGTTTCCTCTGTCATGGCCACATAGGTGCCGAATGAGTTGACTATCCTTTTGAGAGCTGCGGGGATAAAGCAGATCAGAGGGGGGTTGGGTAGAGTGACCCAAGCAGCCACTATGGGTGATTCTTCTTTGGAGTTAAGGGATTGTGACCATCTGACGACTGTCATGGTTTTAGAGTCCACCTTGCTGGTGCCGTGAACGAGAGCTATTTTTTGGTCAACTTTTGCTGAAAGGAGCAGCAACAAGCTCTTGGGGTCCAAGGGAGCCACTTTGTACGCAGAAGTGAACTTCCATTTAGCAATGTGTTCCTGGACCTTGGCTAGTTTCGGGCAGCCAGATGTGAACTAGAGAATGAAGGTGAAGGAGAACCTTTGATGAAGAGTGGACAGATCTGAGTCGGAGAAATGAATCGATAATGGCTCCCCCTCAGGGGGGTGTGGAGTACTCGATCTCGGGGAGCGTAACATTGGAGATAATCAGAAGCTGCTGGCTTGCGCGGTCCGACCTATATATATATATATATATATATATATATATATATATATATATATATATATATATATATATATATATATATATATATATATATACACACACACACACACACATATGGTCTGTTAAAAACAAACAAACAAAACCTGTTGAATATCTCGCGAGATATCCATCTCCTTTAAACCCGCGTCCGCTGCAGCAGCAAAGCTGCGATTCTCTACATTTTGATAGATCGAAAATGATTAATTCTTATCCATTTAAACCAAGATTTCCTCATGCTTAATCCCATCTATATTCTCTATAAGATTGCATCATATCTAGCTGAATCTGAATCTAAAATTTAACCTAAAACTTTGATTTAAATCTCGATATATTCCCTTTACCGAACGGCCGAGGTCTCCCCATACTCGACTGAAAAACCATAAAATTTCCTCTCGTGATTAATCCCAGAAGAACCCCGAGCAAGCCCTAGCCCCTGCGAACACCCCTTACCTTCCATGATGCCGTGGAGCACGCCGGAGCGCCGCCCAAGTCCGGCTGCGCGCTCAACAGAGCACAAAGTGACAGTAAATGTTACCGCATAGTACCCTACTTTATAGCCTTATATCTTTCCTAATTTTTGATCAAAGTTCAATCTGTAAAACCCTATGCATAGTATATATGACCCTCTAGAGACCTCAACCAGATGGTTCAAATATGGTTGTGCCATCAATCCAGAATATCGACACAAAGTCGAAGAAAAATCATGTCGAAATAGGACCGATAACTGTTCCAAGTACCTGTGTTTGAGGTTGATTCCAAGACAACCAAGTAATTATTTAAAGGATCTAATTCACAACAGTTGAAGACCACCCAAAGGTCTATAAAACCCTTCTTATGAATTTAGTTTTCATGTACTGTACAAAGATTTATTCGTTTGTAAAATTTGGGGAAAATAGTTTTAAAAACAACGAAATCTTAGGAAACTTTTTCGATACGGCGTGCGTCCTAACAAACCGTGCGACGTGGTTGCGCACTATATGCATTGAAAGGCGCGTATGGATGTTTTCGACGTATGGGAACTGACGAAACTCGATTTCGTTGCTTGTGCACGACGAAATCAGTGTGTATCCGTCAAGATACCCCCGTATCGACCTTTTGTAAACTTGACCATAACTTCGTATATGTTCGTCGAATCGAGACGAAACTTGCGCCATCAAAACCATATCACTTTTTTGTTCCTATATGCCAACTTTGGTCCGATTCTGAGAAGGTTGATCGGAACGCCTATTTGGCGGGCCCGCGATCTGCTCCAACGGGTAAATTTATGCATGGCTCGCCGAAATCCAAATTGGACATACCGTTGGGTTAGTCTTCTCAAATCGGATCCGTAGACATGTAGTTTGACAACTCTATAGACTGTAGATACTGGCACGTATTTCGGTACAAAACGGGTCCAACGACGGACATCATTTTGACCCGAAATTACGATTTTGCCCTTGTTCCAGAATTGGACTTTTGGACAGGCATTTCCTAGACATATCTTATATTCCAAATACGTTCATGGTGTTTATTTCAGCATCCGAGGACGTATGGGGGATTTGGCTTTCATCGCTTCACTATTCTGACGGTTCGAGCTATTGGACATCGCTCTTTTGCACACAATCTCAGGCAAGATACCTTGCCATATTTACTGCTTATATTTAGTCTGTATTTTTGTTGTTACATATTACTGTTTACTTATTTTTAGTTCTTGTAGCTGTACCATTATTACAGTTCCTGATTTATTGCTTGCTCAGTGATATTAGCTTTACTTTATTTATTATCCTCTCTACCATTTGTAGTGTATAGCATAAACCTTGACAAAGTTGTACCATGAGGTATGTGTGAGATAAGTAGCATGTAGAGGTACTTGCGTGATGGCTGATCACCTGTGCGCATGCGTTAGGGCTAACTGCTAATAGATGCATGTTAGGAGACTTAGCAAGTAGTAGAGGTATAGGAGTCATGGATGTGACTCTACTAGGCATTGGATGGGAAGGACAGTTCCATAACGTATAGGCCACGTATGCACTTTTCTATTATTGTCGGTTATCTCCGCTGGAGATACGGTCCTGGATCCTGATACCTGATTTCCTGCTGGCCTCTGACATTCGAGGAATATTATGCTTTGAGGTCCCTGGTATCCTGATGGGACCATACCTGAGTTTCCTGCACCTGAGCCAGAGTGCCCATGCGTTGAAGGTTTGTTCTTAACTGTAATGGCTGTGGTTCGTATTACGTATATTGGTATACGTGTACGTATTTTGACTCGTATTGCATGTCTTCTTGTTTGGTTCGGCTTGTTTGGTTTGGCATGGTTCAGCATGGGTTGCTTTTGGTTCATCATGGACTAAAGGGAAAACCCCTACATACCACTACCCTCACCATTTATTAACCCCACTCCTTTCTCTTTTCTCATTTACTACTCTTCTTCCCCACCATTACTCTTTACCTACCAGAAAGAGAGAGGGAGAGCTTAGGCAAGTGCATCTTTCTTCATGGAGGAACTCAAGTTATATTGTTCCATTTTCTTCTTCATAGCATTCTAAAACACCTTAGTACTTAGCATTTTTAATTTCCATAGCTCATTGCTTGTAGATCTAAGTTTATTTCATTTTCAGATTTCTTGGGTTTTGATCTATTTAATCTGGTTATTACCAAGTTCTGATGGTTCCATGTTATAGAGAATTTCAATCTGCCCTATTTTGACATATGGAAGTTCGAATTTGGACTCTGGTTGAAGGATTTATGGAGCTAGGGAGCCATGGCTTGTATGGTTCTTCTTCTCGAAAGAATGGAGAAGAAGAGCAGTTCTCAGTCGTATGTTCCTAGCCGCATGAACTTAGCCGCATAGCATTTTATATGGCGAGTTCTCTTCCTGACCGTATAGTCTTTGCTGTATGACTTGGCCGCATGGCCCCGGCCGCATGAATATCCTAGCCGTACGAACCTTTTTCAGCCGCATGGCCTTTCTTGGACCGAGCCGCATGAGACTCAGTCTTACATGGCCGCATAAGGCCCAGTGATTCTCCAGCCGCATAAGACTTAGCTCTCCGAGCCGCATGTGTCCCTTCCTTCTGGCCGTATATGCCTGAACTCCCTGAGCCGCATATGCCTGAACCTCCCTGGCCGCATAAGGCCCATTCCCTCCAGCTGTATAAGACCCTTTCATCCCTCTCCAGCCACATGAGTGGTGTTTTCGAGCCGTATGTGCCATGATTAATTCAGCCGCATGTGGCCTCCCCTCTTCTTTCTCAGCCGCATGAGTTCATTCTCCTGGCCGCATGAACCCTTTCTGCCTGAGCCGCATGATTCCTCCCCCTGCCTTGCCCTTTAGTTATTTTAATTATTTTATTATACTCATGTCTTGTGACCTTCAGTGTAACTTGGGTCTCTTAATGGAATGCTTGTACTATGTTATCCTACACATGTACCATGAACACGATAGTGACCCGTAGGGGTGCACTCTCGACAAGTAACATGACATGATAGTGGCCCGTCGTGGTGCACTCCTGACAAATATACCTGACATGATATATCTCGAATTGCTGTTGCGACAGCTAACAGGTCATAACATGACATGACATGACAAGAATGAATGACCTGGACACCGTGGACGATTTTGCTTGTTAATGTACCAGTATTGTCTCGCATCATGTCTAGGACAGGGACCCCTGAGTACCACGGTCAGGGGTACCTACTGAATTCAACTAAGGCTAATTACTAGAATAATCCAGTAGTCATGAAGAGATTTCCCAGCTACAGGCAACCCCGTTATCTGGGCGCTCAAGTGGACTTGTAGCCTGCCGACGAGTAGGGCATATTTTCAGCACACTGTCATGTGTTGCACCCTCCATAAATATGATATTTTGACCTGGATAACCTGGATGGTCTGCAGGGCTTGTGGCTGTTGGAATAATCTCACTGCATCTTGTTAGTAACTAGGCTTGTGATAACCCTAGTTAGTTAAAGTATCAAGCCGTACTCATTGCTTGGCCGTGAAATATTGGATGGAGTTCAATCAGTCTAGTCTTGTCCTGATCCTGCACCAGATTGCTACATGACCAGATTGCTTGTCCTTACCTTATCGATAAATGGTGGAAAACCAAGTTCCATTCAGATGAAGGGTTACAACCCCGGTCCTTTTTTGGTTTACGGGTTGTAACCTGGTCATCTGAATAGTCTCATGGTTACCTCATTTTTATATCATCCTGTCATTCTGTCTTTTATTATATATTATTATTCTTGTGCTAATTGCTGATTTTAGTTCCTAAGTGAAGCTTCCTTTGTGATACTTGCTCTTTCTGGGATCTGACCCAGCTGGTTTTGTATGGCCAGATACCGGAGCAGCTCCAGAGGATCTACCGACTTTTCAGCCAGATGGTGACCACTAGACGGAATCCTGGCAACGAGTGGGTTTATTTTTGGCCCTTCCACTCTATTGTAAAGTTATTATTTTGAGGCGTTTAGCCGGCGAGCACCTGTTAGCTCGTATTGTATATCTTATTTACTTTTGCCTACAGGCTGTGACATGATTGACAGATCCTAGGGTTGATCTTGTATGACTAAAACTCTTGCTAGTCTTCATATTTTGTAATGACTAGCTTCATGATCAGCTAAATATGTAATATTTGGGATGCCTTACTATTGTATATTTGGTGATCTTGCATCTTATAACTTTACTTGCTTGCTTGAGATTGAGACATTTAGGTTGTTATTGACCATAGGAGACTGATGGATTGTACTAAAACTCTCATATATCTAGACAGCCATGACCGTATAGTAAGGTGGATTCCATTTTATTATACGTAGCTGGCTATGTATGCTCCCGCTCTCTAGTATTCTGGTTCTGGGATGTGACATTAACTGCATAAACACATTAGAATGGTCAGGTAACCCTCGTCAATGTCATATCAACCTCGTTCCATTAGTAGCTTGGGATAATGTCGCATCGCGGAATAGTGTACTACCCCTTGTCCTTGTTTGGTTGTAAGGGTAGTCCAATGTTTCGATGACGAGATATTGGATCTTGTTACCATTGGGACAGTTTACTTTACTTGTGATTTATGATACATTATATATATTCAGTTATGTGGCATGTTCTTTAAGTATCTTGTTATGTCCCTCTGAGGACCTAGTTATCTCTCCAGGTGTGTGATTTATGACTTACAGGTGTTCTAGCCAAGGTCGTGATCTTCTCCATTCTTTCGAAGATGATTACTCTTGGTTCGTCTTGCCATTTTATCGATCATTTCCTTGTATTTTTTTATTTAAATTAGTTGGTAGTGGATTTGTCTTTGTCCAACTACATGTATAAATAACAAATTTCATAGTCGATTTATATTATTATTCTTTGGTAGATGAGACTTAGTTATCATGGTTTACTGCATTTTACAGCTTATGTACACGTACGAGGTTTCCATATATTGGAGTATACTTCATATGTGTACAGCTGGCATGGATACGTACTTAGTCCTAAGTATTTTGGGACTGGGACGTTACATATGTTCAGGTCCCTCTGGGTGAATACATATTTTAAGCTCTTATGATCAGTGTAAATTTTTACTCGATTTCCATATAAATAATGCCTCCATAACTTAAGAGAAAACACCGCTGCTGCTAATTCTAGGTCGTGGCTTGGATAGTTCTTCTCATGATCTCGAAGCTGTCGAGATGCATATGCTATCACCTTACCATGTTGCATCAATACACACCCATCCCTTCCCGGATTCGTCACAATACACTGTACACTGTAAATCCTCCCGATCCTACTGGAAGTGTATCTTGCCAAATATTGGACAAATGTTATTTTGTTTGTTCTAAACTCTTCCTTACATGATTCTAAGCATCTTTAGAACTTGGTATTTTTAATTTTAGAGGCCCATGCAAGGTCTGATTTATCAGATATGTGGGGTTACTGATGTTTAGTTATCTCAATCAAAATTATCCTTTATTGATATCCTTCGTATTATTCTCTATCTCTGATCCTTTGACCTGATATCTGCCTTGATCGTTGATCTCTTCTGTTCTCTCGATTTGATCCTTGTGTTCTTTAACTTTTACGGACACTGTTCCTAATCATTTCGATTATCTTGTTTGGGTTCTGCCGATGGCAGGTCAGCAATCTTTTGTCAGGCCAGTTGTGGAGGATCAGTCTCAGCATTTAGATGTAGATTCGAGAGTTGACTCGAGGGCAGAGCTGTCAGTCTATCCCGATCATCCCGCTGTGCCCGTACAACCAGCAGTCCGAGCGTAGGTAGTTCCAGATCAACCCGATGTACCTACACTTATAGGGATTATCAAAGAAATGATGGAGTCACAACAACGACAAGATCTCGTTCTCCAGTAGAGTATCCAGATGTTGATAGACCAAAGTATACAAGGAGTACCAGAGGAATTTCAAACCGAGGACTTACAGCCAGAAGGAGTACAGGTTGGAGCCAGGCGGTACCAGTCATCCAGCCAGTCAGCATATCGAGCCCGACCTACCGTGGAGGCAGTACGAGAGCATGAGCATATAGCTAGGAGGACCACATCCAGAATTGAGGGTCGTAAGAGGTACCATTCACCCGTATCTGGATTTTTACCCCGACGTCCATCACTAGTTCCAGCAGACCAACGTCCATATCAGCATCAGGAGTTACCAACCGTATGTTCCTTCTGTGGAAGGGAAGGGCACACTCATCTTACTTGTCGGAGGGCTAACCTTCTATGTTTAGCGTGCGGATCACCAGACCACATAATAGGAATTTGTCCCCGGAGGAGTCAAGATGGATCGTCATCCTTCCAACATTCCAGCCAGCAGGTACCAGTGTCGGTTCAGCTGTAGCAAGCTTAGAGGTAGCGAAACCAGCAGCAGTATTAGGCAGAACAAGCATGTACCTATTGTAGAAAGTTAGGTCATTCTAGGTCAGTTTGTTAGATGGCCAGTAAGTGATGCTTCCGCTGTAGAGCAGAGGACCATTCAGTTAGCACTTGCCCATATCCGATATTTTAAGGACGACCAGCTACACTAGATGTACCACCTCAGTCCTTTCAATCGCCTCAGACATCACCTCCAGCAGTGGACGAGCAGTTGGGGACAATACTCTATGTTCAACCATTGGCACAATACCTACTACCATTACAAGCTTAGAGGATCAGGCAGCTCAGAGCGCGATTAAATGTGCAGTACCAGGAGCAGCTCTAGTATCAGTATGAAGATAATACCTTGGGAGTCTCAGGTACCATCTTCTTTCAGTTATGACCTTTGGATCTGTCTTTTAGTAGCAGGCCAGGTAGTGGCAGTATATCTTGGGTTCCAGTCGGTGACTTTGTATTCTATCTATATGTAGAGTACAATGGTCGGTTTGACTTATTCGGTAAGTGAATATGAGTTTCTCGTCCCACTCTTCTCTATTTGTATCTTGAGATACACGATATCTATCATGTGTCTCGACTACGAAGATACGTCATGGGTAGAGTCATGTCTTGGACTAAGTCATTGGTACCGACTTACCTTGAGACTTGACCTTTATCCATTTTTGGAGTCAGCGTAGGCCAGCAAAGATGTTGATCCCTACTCAACTGTCTCAGGAGACATATTTATTCATATGTCTCCAATCCTTCTTGATTGTGGTTGTGTTACTGCTTACGCATTTATTTATATTAATGTTGCCTTCATTTACTTATATGCCATGCTTTGTTTTAACTGAGATGATTATGTTTTTCTTGAGCTTTCGTTTCGGTTATCTTGCTCGACTAGCTTTAGGAAATTCCAAGGACTGAATTTTTCTAAGGATGGGAGAGTTGTGAGACTAATCTCACATTATCGGTATTTATATACTGATACGTACTTTTATACCGTATTTCGTATTTTATTGGTTTTTGGAATATTTTAAAATTTTCCCAACTTATAGATTTTTCTCCTTGACCTGCATGGGCCACCACTAAAACCTGTGTCACGCCCCAGAACCAGAATACTATTGATTTGTAGAAGTAACCCCCATGTCTTGACAACTTATATGCGATTTCAGAGTACTGCCGTACTTTGGTATCACGTAGCTGGCATTGTCCGTCCCCACCTGCCAGTATTCTGGTTCTGGGGCATGACAACTACTTTCCCAATCCCCGAGTCAATGAGTCAATCAAGTAATCAATTTGGGGTCCGAGAGGGACCCCGTGAATCAGTGTCAATACAATATACATAGTCCTATTGATGCAGTACATTTAATTATTAAATAAAATACGAACATGAATAGTATGAAACTTGCCTTGGTATTTCCGGTGCTGTAAGTGACGACAAAAAAAATCAGGCTGTCCCGAAACTGAACCCTATATTAGCGAAACATGACTTAGTTGCCATTCTAAGGTTACTACAATTCTAGTTAATAACTTATGATATGATAAACGTCTAGGCTCTAAATCACCGATAATTACAATAAAGCAATCGTTTAATTATAAAGTATTTTAGAGAGCTCTAAGTGAGTAATATAAGAAAAATACGATTTTAGTAATAAAAAAATTTATTATTTTTTTGAATAAAGTTATCAGTACTCTAATTAATAACAAATTCGTGACAATACAGTAGATATTTTGATTATGAAGATAATTTATGTAAAAAAAATACTCTTTTACTAATTTTTAGCAAAATATACATAATTAGCTACTACTAAATAAACAAACTTTTAAATAATTAATAATTATTTAGTAACTTGAAAATTACTATTTTAATTAAAATAGATAAATAATAAATAGATTTTTATTTTATAGGTAGAACTTATACACATATTCTTTTTTGTAATGAAATCTATTTTGGGAATCAAATAACATTTTATCTACGTAAAACCATAACATATTTAATAAGTCTAAAATAACATGATTAGAACTATGACCATTTACTAATATAACGTAAAATTATTACATAAATTAGCTATAGTATTTTTAATAGATATTTTTAAATATAAAGAAAAACCATTTAATAGTTATAATAGTACGAGAATCATTAATAATACCTAATATTTTAGAAACATATTCAAGGTAGTAATTAAATATCGTCTAAAACCTTATTTTAATGAGACTAAAGCTAACTAAATCTTTTAGCCAGATTATTACAAAAAAATATTTTGTATTAATAATTAATGAGAAACATTTTAATTACGCTAGTAATTAAATGAGTTATTAAGGAATGATAACTAACGTTATTTCCTAAAATTTCTTTTTTGCCCATAACTTAATGACAAACTAATTACAGTTTTTTAAGACTAATTATTTATTCTGAATAATTATAAAACTAATCTGATGATTATAATGGCATCAATATTATTATTAGTACTAATAGTCTAACTATTATGCATCAAATGATTTAATTAATCTTATTAACAAACCCAGACACAATTTAGGAAACTAACTATCCCGGAATTGATAGAGCTTCATTCGGTCAATTTCGGTCGGGCAGAAAGTTGGGTTTCACTACTGGAATTAAATACAGAAGTTCAGAAGGTCTACCGGAAGTCTGACGAAGGAGAACCGAAGGGTGGCTTCGGCCTCGATGTCGCAAAACACGACGAAACTCGGCACACATGGACGGGGTGTACGCGAGCGGGATCGGCACGCGCATGGGCGACCCACAGACACGCGTGAAGCACGCGGACGGCACGCGGGGGCGACAGACAACGCTGGCGGGCGCTGGCGATGCCGCGGGACGCCATGCGGGGGCTGGCGGCACTGAGCGACGCCGCGTACGGGCGCTGGCGGTCGGGGGACGCACGCGGTTGGTCGCACTTGTCGTCTCCTAAGCGATTACCTGAAATCGCACAAGCAACCGATTAAAACACTATATTATTCAAGAAGTTCGATATGTAAATGTGAGTTCGAAAATGCAAGTCATAGAAACCATCGAAAACATTCACGAAAACGTATTCAGAAAACCAAAGCCAAAGAAGCAAGTACGGCATGAAAATCAGAGCAACGGAAGGTCTCTTCCGACTCAGCCGCATAGTCTATCCTCGAGGTGCAACCCGCAGAATATGGAACTTGATTCCGAAGAATCCTTTCCATAACGAGAAAATGATCTTAATTCAATCGTTCCTGTTCGACCGATTCGATTGATCCCGACCTATCGGTCCCAACCGAATCGATAGCGACAGTGTTCCTCTCTCGCGCACCCCGTGGATGGAGAACGGGGCACGATGTAGGGATGGGGCACTACACCATAACCAACTAAGAAAAAGTTTTGTCCTCGAAACTTAAGAAAAGAACCTACCGCTAGAAAAATAGAGAAAGAAACTTTTTCCTCATCTCCGACTCCAGTTCCCAGGTCAACTCCTCGACTGCATGGTTCTTCCAGAGCACTCGAACGAGAGGGATGGAACGATTTCGAAGCATTTTATCCTTGTGCTCTATGATTTGCACAGGCTCTTCAAGATACGATAAGTCTGTCTGCAGATTTAGCTGACCAAAGTCTACCACATGGCTCGGATCGTGCACATACTTACGTAATTGAGAGACGTAGAAGACATTGTGCACATCCGATAGTGCTGGCGGCAATACAATCTGGTAAGCTACTGAGGCGACTCGCTTCAATATCTCGAAAGGACCGACAAATCTTGGACTCAACTTTCCCTTAGCTCCAAATCTCATGACTCCACGCAAAGGTATGACTTTCAGAAACACGTGATCGTCCTCCAGAAATTCAAGGTCGTCGGTGGGTGTCAACGTAGCTCTTCTGCCGACTCTGTACTATCTTCAATCTCTCCCGTATCAGTTTAACTTTTTGTACGGTCTACTCTACCTATTTTGGGCCAAGTATCTGTCGTTCTTCGACTTCATCCCAGCAAATGGGCGATCTGCACATCCGGTCGTACAAAGCTTCATATGGCGCCATTTGGATGCTGGACTGGTAGCTATTGTTATATGCAAATTCGGCCAACGGTAGATGAACATCCCAGCTTGACTTCAAGTCGATCGCATAGAGTCGTAGCATGTCTTCGAGAATCTGGTTCACCCGCTCTGTTTGGCCGTCAGCCTGAGGATAATAAGCTGAGCTTAACTTCAACTTGGTCCCCAACGCTGAGTAAAGGCTACACCAGAAGCGTGACAAGAACCGTCCATCCCTATCCGAGACGATAGATACTGGGACCCCGTGTAGCCGAACTATTTCATCAAGATATATCTGAACAAGACAGTCGACGCTCCAAATGACTTTAATGGCAATAAAGTGTGCTGACTTGGTTAATCGATCGACGATGACCCATACGGCATCATTCTCTCATGGCATCTTCGACAGGCCAACAACAAAGTCCATAGTGATATGATCCCACTTCTACTCTGGAATGACAAGGTTCTACATCTCCCCGCCCGGTCGCTGGTGCTCAGCTTTAACTTGCTGATAGGCCATACACTGCGACACAAAGAGTGTCACATCCCTCTTCATGTCGTGCCACCAGAAGATCGTGCGGAGATCCTTGTACATCTTAGTGCTGCCAGAATGCAAGGTATATTTCGCATAATGTGCCTCCGTCAATATCTCCTTTCTAAGTTCCAAATCGTCCGAAACGCATAGTCGGCCTTTCAATCGTAGCACGTCGGTGTCATCTTCCGCCTAGTCCGTCGTCTTCCCTGTTGAAATTAGCTCTCGTATCTCCTTCAGGTACGGATCATCCTTCTAAGTGATCTTGATCTTTTTCGCAAGCTCGGCTCTAACTATAATTGTGCCAACTGCACATCTCTGAATCGAACTTGAAGGTCGATGCCCATCTCTTCAAGGTCCTATAGTAATTTGTTGTCGATGCACAATGAGGCAAGATATTTATGACTCAAAGCGTCTGCCATAACATTTCCCTTGCAGCGTATATTCGATCGTCAAGTCATAGTCTTTGATCAGTTCTAGCCAACGCCGCTGTCGTAGGTTCAGCTCCTTCTTAGTGAAGAGATACATGAGGCTCTTATGATCGGTATTGATCGCACATGCCACACCATAAAGATAGTGGTGCCATAATTTGAACGCGATCACAATCGTCGCTAACTCCAAGTCATGCATAGGATAGTTCTTTTCGTGCGACTTCAACTGTCTGGAGGCAAAAGAGATCACCTTGTCTCGCTGCATGAGCACACATCCCAAGCCCAGGCCTAAAGCATCATTGAATATTTGAAAACCATCTACCCCATCCAAAAGTGCGAATATAGGGGCCGAAATGAGCCGTTGCTTCAGCTCCTAAAAGGAAGCTTCACAGTCGTCCGACAACTCGTACACGACTCCCTTTTGAGTGAGGCGAGTCAATGACGATACAATCTTCACAAAATCTTTCACGAAACGTCTGTAGTATTCCGCCAAACTAAGGAAACTTTGAATCTCACTAGCCGATGCAGGCCGTCTCCAATCAGCAACGACTTCAACTTTCTTTGGATCGACTGTGATTTCTTTGGATGAAATAATGTGTCCAAGAAAGGATACGCTGCTCAGCCAAAATTCGTACTTGCTCCTCTTCATAAACAACTAATTATCTCGGAGAGTCTAGAGTACGGTCCGCAGATGTTCTGCGTGTTGTGCTCGATCCTTCAAGTAGACGAGGATATCGTCTATAAAGACTACCACGAACTTGTCGAAAAATGGACGAAACATCCGATTCATTAGATCCATGAAGGCGGCAGGAGCATTTGTTAGGCTAAATGGCATTACCAAGAACTCGTAGTGGCCGTAAAGAGTACGAAAGGCTGACTTTGGCATGTCGTCTGACTTTATCTTGAGTTGATGATAGCCTGAGCGGAGGTCGATCTTCAAAAATACTGAGGCTCCTTGCAACTGATCGAATAAATTATCTATACGGGGCAATGGATAATTGTTCCAAACGGTAGCTTTATTCAGCTCTCAGTAGTCGACGCACAGATGCAATAACCCTTCCTTTTTCTTCACAAATAATACGAGCAATCCCCATGGTGAGATGCTAGGATAAATAAATTTCCTGTCGAGCAACTCTTGCAATTGGACCTTGAGCTCTTTTAGTTCTGCAGGTGCCATTCTGTACGGGGCCTTGGAAATTGGTTGGGTATCAGGGAATGTGTCAATGCTGAACTCAATTTCTCGATCGGGTGGCATTCCGGGTAGCTCATTCAGGAACACGTCGGGGAATTCTGCCACAACGTCGGTCTGATCCGAGTTTGTACCATCCTGTCGCGTGTCTCGAACGGACGCCAAGTAGCCTTCGCATCCCGAATGCATCATCCTTTGAGAAAAAATTGCCGAGATCACCATACAGGTCGACGATGCTTCACTACATGAGTAGCAGAATTCGAGCAGTCCAGGTATACGGAAGGTGACCTTCTTTTCTGTACAGTCAATGGTGGCGTTGCAAAGGTCGAGCCAATCCATTCCCAGCATGATGTCGTAGTCCTTAATGTCGAGAACTATCGCATCGAGATAGACCTTTTTTCCCCCTATACAGATGATTCCATCCTTACAGGCTAAGTTTGTGAGTAGTGACGTGCCCGATGGTATGTGAACGCTAAGATCAAGGCCTAACGGTGTTACGAGAATTTTATGCTCGGCGGTAAAGTCCGTCGATATGAAACTATGCATGGCACCTGAATCAAATAGTACACAAGCAGGTTTATTATTAAAAAGAAGTATACCTGTCACGACTGTATCTGAGGCGAACGCCTCGTCTCAAGTCATGGCGTAGATGCACCCTTGAGCATTAGGACGGTGGTCTTGGCCATTGGATTACATGGCTGGAGGAGGGTGGGGCGCATGTCCTCGAGTTTTTTGACGGTTTTGATGTGGCAGGGCATTGCGATTCAGTTTTTGGGTCATACAGTCTCGTAATTGGTGACCCATTTTCCCGCAAAAGAAGCATCCCCCTCGAGGATAAAGCAGTTGTTAGCATCGTGTCCGACGTGGTTGCACCTGGTGCAACGTGGCAATAGGTTTCATCCCTGATAGCCGCCATGGTTTGGACGCTTTGACGCATGATTGTTGCCTCCTATATAGCTAGGATATTTGTGGTTGGAATTGTGCACAACGTCTGCATCAACGGGAGGGTACTGGGTCTCAAGGTAGAGAGCATGATTTAGAGCATCTCCCATGATCTTGTACTCCGAAACCGCTACACGAGCACTAATAGAGCACCGCAGACCCACTTCGAACCGTCGCACACAATGCTCCGCTGTAGGAAGAAATGTACCAACAAATTTGGATAATTTGTTGAATTCTGCGACATCTGTTCTACTGTCCGGTTTCCTTGCCTCAACTGCATGAATTCATTTTCCTTCTCTTGACGAACGGCAGAGGGAAGGTACTCGACTTCAAAGGCTTTGCAGAACGTGGCCCAAGAGATCGACGCTAATTTGTTGTCGCGTCAGATCGTTCGTTTGTGCACGCTCCACCAGTCATGCGCGTTCAAACGCAGTTGAAGTTTTGCGCATGCGACATGCTTGGATTCTTCAATGTCGAGGAGCTCGAAGTGATCTTCCAGCTCTTCCAACCAGTCGATTGCCATAGAAGGGTCTTTGGTACCGCTGAAGGAAGTGCGGCACGCTTTCTTGAATTCTGACACTTCAAAGTTGTATCTTTTCGGTGCCGCAGGTTGACGCTTGGGCTCCTCTGGATCGACTTTTATAGGTCGAACCGTCGGCTCGGTAACAGTAGGCACAGTCTTAGAGTTTTCATTGGCCACAGTCGTGTGGACGATCTGTTGCAGAGTATCAAACTGGTTTTGTTGTAGCTTAGTCTGTGCAGCGAAGCGAGCTTCAAATTGGGCCTGTCGTGCCTCCGTCTGCTGATGTCGGTTCTCGGACTGTTTTTGTTGTGCCTCCATCATGTGTGACATCCTCTCGATGGCATTGTTAGAAGGTCCGGCCCGCGAACTGCTCTAACTGCTCGAAGAACTTTGTTCTTGCTCGACCGCGGTTCCTTCCACGGGTTCCGTCACTTCTACAATGCGCAGACACACACATCAGTTTCAAAATATTACGGACTCATTGTATGGAACAACTTATCTCATCGACGCGAGGTCAAAGATTTGAAACTCTAAACGGAAGGCCAAAGGATGTAAATCTGTGCTCTGATACCATTATGTCAGGTCGCGATTCCGTAGAATCGATAGTCGTTCCCCGGGCGTGATGCCGTATGAACCTAAGTTGCGATCGCACAAGACATAGTCATAAGGTTATCCGAAACACAACACCAAAATAGTGTACGCAGATAAGTTGAATGACACATTTGAAATGGAAGGAACTTTTCTTTTTATTGATAATAAACATCATTTACATTGACTCTATTACAATCATTGTCGCGCGGGCTACAACATAACTCAATTACAAAACGAACGCTGATGAGATAGTCGTTCCATACATTACATCCCTTTTTACAAACAAAACATTCCCAAGGACCTGGAATCGTGGGGAGTCGAGACGCCATTTTTCTTTGACTGAATGTGGAGTCTTCAAAAGGATTCAATACAAGCCTTCAACACACGGACGAGGCTTAAATGTACTTGTGTCGCCTTGAGCTTAAGTGGCACGCCCTTCTTGGTTCGGGTACCTATGTGGAGAGTGAGGATCAATACATTACACTTTGTACTGGTGCGTGGCAAATTAAGTTTCGTGCTCTCATTTGGTTGAAGAGTTTATATGACTTAGTTGGTAAATCTTTCTAACCATCCTAATGAATTTCAGACAAGCATATGACAAGCATAATATAAAGTACGCTAGAACTTACCCACGGCAGAGCGTGCCGTGCAATGTGAAACTTACCATGTTCTTCCCTGTCAATTGTTATCGCTAGCATAGCATGTACAATTTAAGTGCGATTGGTCACTAACACCACAAGCCATCTTGGACTTACAGCTTTGTTAGTCGGGGCCCTTTCAATGCAAGTAGTGAACCCCGCTGAAAGTTTTCGCCTAACCCGTGCTATCATCCAGCACAGCTATACCACGTTTTCTCCTAGGTCGAAACGGTCCCATGGCCCCGGGATGCCGCTCGAGGAAACTTTTACCTTGTCGACAAGTTGTCCATGACCGTGTTAGAATAATTAGTTACTAAAGCATGGTCTACATTTTTGAGAACTTAATCATTTCATCGTGTCCCACCTTGTCGTGGCTTCTATTAGTTTGATGAGTCAATCTTTTGTTCAACACTATTTTATAAGGTAAGTAGACGTGTCCGTGCCCTTACATCTGTCATTTCATTCGTATTAATTTTATCGATTGAACTAAGAAGGGGGTCGAGAAGAGAAGGGTCAGCCACTCACCTTGATTTTTGTTCGAGGCGAGAGACTTGTTGGTCGCACTAGTCATCGCCTAAGCGATTACCTGAAATCGTACAAGCAACCGTTTAGAACACTGTATTATTCAAGAAGTTCGATATGTAAATGCGAGTTCGAAAACACAAGACATGAAAACCATCAAAAATATTCACAAAAACGCATTCAGAAAACCAAAGCCAAAGAAGCAAGTGCGGCATGAAAAGCAGAGCAACGGGAGGTCTCTCCCGACTCAGCTGCAGAGTCTATCCTCGAGGTGTAACCCGCTGAATATGGGACTTGATTCTGAAAAAGCCTTTTCATAACGAGAAAAGGATCTTAATTCAATCGTTCCTGTTCGACCGATTCGATTTATCCCGAATTATCGGTCCCGACCGAATCGATAGCCACAGTGTTTCTTTCTCGCGCACCCCATGGATGGAGAACGGGACACGATGTAGGGACGTGGCACTGCAAGAGACAACCTGGCGAACTGAAACATCTTAGTAGCCAGAGGAAAAGCAAGCGTCGCGGGGAGCGTCGCGGGGAGCGTCGGGGTGCAATCGAATTTGGGAGAGGAGTGTGGAGGAAGTTGTGGTGGAGTTTGTGATGGTAGTGAGGGGAGAGTCTCTGTGGAGTTTCTGAGAGTTTTTGAATGTTTCTGAGAGTTTGTACAAGGGAGAGAAGATGATAGATCCGGGAGTGAGGGGCTCGTGCGGGATAGTTGGATGATTGGTGTAGTGGGGTTGAACGGGTAGGGTTTTAGTTAAATGTGTTTGGGTTAAAGGGTTCGGACAAGAACACCATCCAATAATTAATATTAAAAATCGAAATCTAATTTTCGACTAATAATAATAATTATTATTATTATTATTAATATTATTATTATTATTATTATTATTATTATTATTATTATTATTATTATTATAAACTAAAATAGGAAATAAAAGCCAAATGATTTTTTTTGTTGCAAATTCCAATTTAATTAACCTATTTAGAATCAGGGTTTTACAGTTATCTTCTTCTACTTTTTCAAAATATAATACAAAATTTAGAATCTAGAAATTGGAACTTCAAATTGAGCCATACTACTCTACAAAATGAGTTCCTACATTGAAAGTAGAAATTCTAAGGCCCAAGCCCTAGCTCATGTGTCTGGGATGAGATCATTATGGAACTCCAATTGAACATTATTATTCTTCAAAATAGACTCTTACATTCTAAATCTTGAATCAGGATGGGCTTTACTATTGATGCTCACAAGACCAGAATCAGAGATTCAAAAGAGAAAATCAGTGCATACTTCTACACAAAACTGCTAACAGAACAATGAATTTGCATGAATATAGTATTGCGCCATTTTGTCAATGTTTGGTCACCTAAATTATCATTTTTACCTAGTGAAAAAAAAAAAAATTGTAACGTCCAAATTGAAAGGAACACTATTCACAATCAAAAGTAGGTTTCACTGAATTGCTTCAAAGTTGCATATGGATAGAGATTTGGGAGAGACTAAACTGTAATGGACTTCACATACTGGACAACCATTTGATGTTGGTTTTATGAATCAAGAACCACAAATAAAAGGTTGCAGTATGTTTTCTCAAGGTTTTGCTTCCAAGTTAAATTATTATCTAATTATTTAAAATTCAAATTAAATTTAAAAAAAAAAATTGAAATTCCACACACACTTTCTTTTTTTAATTTGAAAATCAACATACATAATTGAAAGGCTAGAATCTTGCCGGCCACTCCAGATGTCCGCTCCACTGCCACTAGGCAAGAGAGCTTGATGACCTTTTCTTGAACCTCCTCATTTGTTCATCATGCATGCCGCTCATGATATTTTTTTATCAGTCTTCAAATGGAGCCGTGAGATATCATAGTTTCTAGCTTTTGCTTCATGACTGTACCCAAAATTTACCACACTGAATTAACCCAACCGAACCTGTCTATATTCTTCAAAAAAACATTGATAAATTATAGAAAGGTATATCATCATTTATCGTCCCTATAAATAAAAGATAATGTTAGGATTACAACCACTTGTGACTTGGTTGTAATTCTTAATAGCCGTCACGTGGTGGTTATTAATAGTCTTCTGAAATAAGAGAAAGAGGAGAATTAATTAACAACTGTTATCTAGACGGTTGTAAAATTTTAAAATCATAAATGATTGTAAATTTAACATTATTGATAAGTAGACAGAAGATCAATATAGAATTGGGATGGTGGGACTGATTTCCTTAGTGACCTATAAAGTTGGGATGCATGGTAGAGTCATGATAGAGAGTTGGGATGGTGGGGGACCGTTTTAATTGGTGAACCTATCGAGTCATCTCGGAGCAGTTGGATTATGTATAGGAAATGAGCTGAACACTTGCATCTAGAGGCTGGCCACCTAAAAGTATCGGCACACAAACCAAGAAACAATTAATTTGCACTGTTCTGTCAATTATAGAAGTTAGAACTCATATTCAATGCCCCCCAGCCATCTAGTTTTTACTTATTAAATCCCGAAATTATAGACCTAATCAGATGCCAACAAATAGCATAGATAATTGTGAGTTGGGATCGAGATCAACTTCACTGCACGAGAACATTTAGGCCTCGTTTGGTTCAAGGAAAAGAAATAATTTTTTTTTTATTTTTTATGAAAACAGAAAAGTAGAATTTCTGTCATATACTTTTCGTTGTTTGGTAAAATAAAAAAATTACCTAGAAAAAGAAAGTAAAATATAACAATGTTCCAATAATATTTTTACCTTTTAAAATAAAATTAATATTATGAAAAATAACATTAATGGTAAAATAAGCAATGACACATAGTTACTTTTGTCATAATTTTTGTAATAAATGTTGGAAAAGGAGGAGAGAAAATCAATTCCATGGGTCTTGAGTGGAACCATATTTCCACCAATTTTTTTCCTTGTCAGGAAATTGATTCCCAAGTTTGTAGCTACCAAACAAAGGAAAGGAACAACTTTCCTTTCTTGGTTCCTTAAATCTGTGAACCAAACGAGGCCTTACAGTCAAAGTGGTTTACATTTTTATTTTAGTCAAAATTTGTACTACTTGACAACTGTAATGGACTCTTGTGTAAACTTAAAAATTGTTAACAAGCCATGAAGTTCCCGAAAATTTGAAGCGTGTCTTAGTTCTTGAACAATAATCCAACTGGGCCCACTAAAAGAAAAAAATGAAGGAAGTAATAAAGAAAAAAGAGGAAAAAAAAAGGAGGTTTATTTGGAGTATGATTACGTGTGTTATTGAGAGCATGGCATTGTGTGTCAATATGAAGGAGATGTTGGTGTTTTGCCTTAGAGACTAGAAAGATAGTCCCATATTGCCTAGGCCAAATAGATTGTATCTCTATATAAAGCTTTGCATGTGTTGAGATAATCACATGAGGTGTGGAGAGGTACATGAGTGCCATGTGGGGGTGTTTTTCTAGAGGAAAGAAGGCTTAACTCCACAAACAAGCATTCATGCTTTTTGTCAAGCCCATGGAATTATTTTTCTATGGAGCTAAGCCCCGAAGGGGCTTAGCGACTCGGGCTCGGGCTCGGACTCAGACTCAAGGGCACAAAGTGGTACTTTTTGGCGCACTTTGTACTTAGCACGTTAACATCGGCGCAAGGCGCTTTGTGCGCTATTTGATGCGCGAGTCGCAGGCGCAGGGGAAGGGGCATGCACGGGCTAAGCGCAGCTATGCGCGTTTACGCGTATGTGCTGCTGCGGGGCTGCACTGCTACGCTATTGCGTGCTTGCAGTGCTACACGTCTGTGCTGCTGCGGAGTTGCACTCAGGTACACGGGCTAACGGGCTGAGTGGGCGCTGGGGTGCAGGTGGTATATGATATGGCTGATTGGAAGATTTGAGCGGTTATAAAAAGATTGAGTCAATTATTCAGATCCATTTTTTGTTGGATTTGAATTTAATTCATTCAAATCTTTCCATTATTCGCTCCTATCTTTTCACAATCAGTTACGGCCATTATTAGAGATTAGGGTTTCGGTCCAACTCTATAAATACTCTCTTCGTGCCTTCATTGATAAAAGAAGAAATTGAGAGACGAAGAGAGTTGCGCCGCCGCTATCGTTAGAGTCCATTAGCGAGTTCGTGAAAGGAGGTGACAGCGAGCGTTCAAGAAGTTCTTTCAAACTTGCTGGTTCTTGGGATGAGATCACGGTAGGGCGAATCTTACTTTGAGCAACGGTGATCTTCACCACCCCAGCAAAGTTGTCTTCATCAACTCCGGTTCTCACAAAAAGAACAAGTATTCATCTCCGTGTCTCACTAAGAGATCAGAATTTCCATCTAAGATCTGTTTTAGGAATAACAATCTTAAAGCAAGATTCAGATCTGATGGAAAACAACCGTGAAAACCTTATCAACACAAGTTTTAACAAACTTGAGAAATTTGACGGGGAGCATTACAACGTCTGGAAGAGAAATGTCAGCCTTAATATTCAACTCGTAAGCATCGACTACGTGTTGGCAGATCCTGAACCTTTGATTTTAGAGGGTGAAAATGCTCAAAGGTTTGCTGAATCCTTGGCTTTGCAGTCGAAGTGGAGGAGAGATAACAACCTCTGCAAGTAGTTAATCTTGAACTCTTTGGACGACTCTCTGGCAGAGTCATATAGCAAGACGGTCAATGTAAAGGACGTCTGGGAGTCTGTAGAGATTCTCTACAAGGCAGATGAAAACATGAACAAGATCCACGTGACCGAAAAGGTCTGGAGGATACGATTTGAGGACGAGAAGACCATGTTGCCTCAAGTCAAAGAATTTCTCAAATTATGTCAGAAACTTGAAGATGACGGCATACCCTTGGTCGATGCTTTCGTTGTCAGGGGTATTGTCGCCAAGCTCCCACCTGGGTGGAGCAACTTCATCGCAGATATGTACCGCAAGAAGATGAAGGTAGATCTTGAGCGCCTCTTGTACTGGATACATGTTGAAGACGAGTTGAGGGCTCAACTCAAAGTGGACACCTTGTTTAAGCAGATGGCCAAGGCGAACATGGTGTAAGAAGAAAACTCTAAAGGAAAGCAGAAGGCTCCCAACAATAAGGAGAAGGACATTCACCATCTGAAGGTGAAGTCGGCTCAGTTCAAGCCCAAGTCCAAAGAACCTGGGACTTGTTTCAACTGTGGCAAGAAAGGCCACTAGAGAAGGGATTGCAAGGAAAAACCAAAATAAAATGAGTAAGGTGAGGCTAACTCTGTTGCTATGATTGCGCAGGTTGACTCAGCTGGTGTTGACATGGACTGGCGGATAGACACTGGAGCATTCTATCATGTTTGTTCAAAGAAGGAGTGGTTCACTAGATACCAACCTATTTCTAAGAAGGTTATTGTGGTGAACCAGACATCAGCTGAAGTTCTTGGGATCAGGACGGTGGTACTGCAAATAACTTCGAAAAAGTTACTGACGCTTCAGAAGGTGAAGCACGTACCTACTATACCTAAGAACCTAGTCTCAGAAAGTTTGCTCTACAATGTAGGCTTAAGGATAGATATTAACGTTAGATAGGTCGTTATGTCATATAAAGGAACATACTTCGGAAAGGCCTTTTGTACAGAAGGGATGTTCAAATTTCACCTTGTAACTCCAATGGAGATAATTAATGTAGTCTCTTTTTCTGGTTGTCTTCTTGAGTTGTGGCATAATAGACTAGGACATGTTCATTTTAAAAGAATAAACAAGATGTCTAGTCTAGGGCTTATTTCCAAAAGTGGGGGTAAGAAGTTGGAGAAGTGTGAGGTCTATGCACAGACAAAGATCACTAGAAAATCGTTCAAGCGGATAAACCGAAGTACAAATCTTCTGAAGTTGGTACACTCAGATATCTATGACTTTAAACAGTTCTCCACAAAGGCTGGGATGAAGTATTTTATTACCTTCATCGACGACTTCTTAAAGTACGCGTTCGTTCATCTGCTCAAGTCTAAAGATGAAGCATTTGAGAAATTTAAGGACTTCAAGGCTGAAGCCGAACGTCAGCCGGACAACGACTCAAGAGACTCAGAAGTGATCGAGGTAGCGAGTGTAGGTCTCATGAATTTGCATCATTATGTAGAGAACATGGAATTGTCAACGAGATGACTGCTTTGTACTCTCCTCAATCAAATGGTGTTGTAGAAAGGAAGAACAGAACGTTAACAAAGATGATGAACTAAATACTATTGACTGTGGGTCTTCCAAATTACTTCTGGGATGAAGCAGTGCTTACGGCTACGTTCATATTGAACAGAGTGCCGCATGCAACTTCGAAAGTCACTCCTCATGAACTCTGGTTCAAGGTCATACCCAAATTGAATTTCATTCGAGTGTGGGGGTGTCTGGTGTATGTGAAGATTTCGGATTTAAAGATTCAGAAGCTGGAAACAAGGACAACGAAGACTATATTTCTGGGTTATGCTGATAAGAGTGATACTCGGGGGTTCCTTGATATTGAGTCAAATCATATCATTGAATCTCGCGATAGAGAATTCTTTAAAGGTAAATTTGCAAGGCATAAGAACATTATTCTCGCGGACATTCCAGAGAACAGTGTGACCGCATAGGAGGCTCAAGCTCCTTACGAAGATATAGTCTAAGAAGAAGCTGCTGCAAAAATAACTGTTGAACCAGAACTTGCAAAACCAGTATCTAAGCGAGTGAGGAGACAGAAGGACTTCGGAGATAATTTTCTCACCTATCATATGGAAGTAGATCTGCTTACCTATGATGAGACGATGAAGACCAGAGACGCAGTCTTCTGGAAGGAGGCTATTAATGATGAGTATGACTCGATGACCTCCAACAACACGTGGGTATTGGTCGATCTGCCTGAAGGAGCAAAACCAATCGGATGTAAATGGATCTTCAAGAAGAAAATGAAAGCCGATAGAATTGTTGACAAATTCAAGGCAATATTAGTTGCCAAGGAGTTTTCTCAAAAGCAGGAGATCGATTATTTTGACACATATTCTCTAGTAACGCGGATGACGACCATTAGGATATTGATTGCTCTAAGAGTAATTCACAAGCTGATAATTCATCAGATGGATGTTAAGACCGCTTTTCTGAATGGTGAATTGACCGAAGAGATTTACATGCAACAGCAAGAAGGATTCATCGTCAAGGGCCTCGAAGACAAAGTCTGCAAGTTGGTGAAATCTCTATATGGTCTGAAGCAAGCTTCCAAAATATGGTATGAGAATTTTGATATAATCATAAGATCAAACGGTTACAGGGTCAGTGAGACAAACAAGTGTGTCTACACAAAGTTTGCTGACAGAAAATGAGTTATCGTTTGTCTATACGTGGACGATATGTTAATCTTGGGTACAGATCTAGCAAGTGTCACTGAGACAAAGAAGTTCCTTTTGTCTAAGTTCAATATGAAGGACTTAGGGGAAGTTGATATTATTCTGGGGATAAAGATCATCCGTACGAAAACTAGAGTGGCATTGTCACAGTCTTATTACATTGAGAAGATGCTCACACGCTATGGGTATCAGGATTATTTTTTATTAAAAAGTTGTCGAATGAACTTTTATATTTAATCACAAACAGAACAGAGTACAATATAGGATCTCGTTGAAATCCTAGGAGTACACTTTTATTTTTATCTAGAAACTGTGTCGATGGAGCGGATGGTAATTCTTTGACTCCGTTGACGATATGACGAAGATTTTGAACTCTCTGAATGTCTGAGTTGCTCTGAAATGGGCAGAGACTTGAAGAGGATTGGAACTCTTACAAATGCTCTAAATACTGAAGTGGTTGAAAAAGTTGGAGAGCTGAAGGTCTTGAATAAAGTAATGATCCTTCTATTTATAGGCAGCAGAATGATCTGCATATGCGTGCATATGCGATGCACGCATGGAGGTTTTGCACGTAGGGACACCACGTGTCTGACTTTCTTTGGCGTATGAACGATGCGTCGAGGAGCTGGAACTAAATTTGTTTCGACTGTACTGTTAGGCTTCGGAGGAGCTGACATATGGCAGTTGCTGAGATTTGGTTGTTGCTGAAATCTTGGGTGATTGGCACCCGTTTATAGGCAGAACTAAGTCAAAGACACATGACGCGAGCCCATTACTCAAAGATCTTTGCTGGTTGATTTGAGTAGATGTGCCTAGAATCTGGCGCATGAGGAAACTTGGCTTCTGACAAGAGCAAGTCTGGGCGTATGGCTTTTTAGGTGCATGTCGAGTTTGAGCACATGGCTGCGAAGGCGCATGCTAGTGTTTAGTCGACCACGTGGTAGAGCATAGCCAACAAAATAAGTAATGATGGTGCTGACATCGGCGTCTCTTCCATTTCTGAAGAAGCTGTCAACTGTTCAGACTTCAAGACGTTTGTTGACGACTCCTATCACTTTGCATTAAATGCCTGATGGATGGAGAGCTTTAGGTGGCCGCATCAGATGTGCAGCACATGGAGCAGACAAGTGCATAAGCTGCGTGGCGCATCTACTTTGGTCAGCTTTGTTGAGTCTTATGAGATTTATGACTCTTTGACTTAGCTGAGTTTGAGGTGGCAGATTTATCGTCATTAATGCAAGTTCATTGCACTGACTTCGAAAAGGTTTCTACTTGGCACATGGGTTTGATTTGCCCAGGCCTATAAATAGCAGTGTAGAGAGTTTGCTCATTCTTTTCATCCAAACTTCTCTTTTGAGATGAACTCGACTGATCCTCCTCCTTGGCAAGATGTTGCACTGCGGATTATGGATCTCCTCGTTCAAAGAAGCTTTGATTTTGATGATGAACTCTTTTAGAAGACTGAGATGCGCGGAAGAGCTATGGACACAACAGCTTATGTTCGAAACCCTTGTCGGCAGTATTCTTCTACGAGATAGCGTTGGGTGCCTGTTGCATCCAAAGATTGGGGTCGTCGTGCCCTAAATTCTGTTATACTGGAAGAGCCACCGGGTTTGGATTGATTGCCAACTCACATTCTACTCAATTATAAATGCTTTATTAGTCGAAGCACTCGTGCGTTTGACGAGAAAGTGATTCGCTATGATGAGGAGTATTGATGCACCAGAACTGAGATGCCAGAGTGATGCGCCTATGCTGAGACGTCGTAGTGATGTACCTAGTAGTAGAATTTAGAATGGGCTATTGTAGACTTTCTATCTCAACTAAAAAGTCTTCAATTGGCATCATATTTCCAAGACGATGTCGGACAGGTACAACAGGTTGCAGTCGCTGGAACACGGACTGCCTTGGTAGTGGGGCCACTGTTTTACGACAGTAGCAGTTAATGGTGACCTGTCACGACCCACACCCATTTTTTGGATACGAAGCAAGTCCAAGCCCAGCCTACGCCGCAGTGTCGACGATAGAATGCTGTCTATAACTCACAAAGGAGCCCAAAGATCAATAGATATCCATGAAACTAAGTAATAATGAATATAAACTGAATGTTTCTAAGAATCAATGTCACGTCCGGTGGACACAAATCCACTACCAATAGACGGAAAGAAAAATAAATACATGAAATACACTATCTGAATACAACCTGCTAATCGAGACAACCTCCACTGTACGGCACCGTGGTTTAAAGCTGACTCAAATCCTCTCGTGTGCTCCTGGTTCAAACTTGGCTAAACCTGAAGAGATCATAAGGTCCTCAGAGGACTAGCAAGATATATAAAAACGAGCCTTTCTAACAGTTTATCATTCATGGAGAAAATCCAGAATAAACAAGTAAAACTAAGCAATGAATAAAACACAAATCTGTACACTGAATACACATAAATGAACTGCTGAACGAGGACGAGAGAACTCATGTCAAGATGTCAACGGATAACCAAATCGAATACTCAAACCCTCGCCCCTAGTGTGGACTCGCAGGTTTGAACAACTACTAACCCTCGCCCCTAGTGTGGACTCGCAGGTTAGCTTCAGAAATCACCCTCGCCCCTAGTATGGACTAGCAAGTGCGGACAGATATCTACTAACCCTCGTCCCTAATGTGGACTCACAGGTTAGCTTCAAGATTTTAAGGCAAGAAGGTATAGCAGTTCAATTTATGACTTCATGACCCATGATACGACTCAATCAAGACTCAAGTGAACACGTCCAATAAGACACAAGGCTAGGTGTGAACATGGCCTATATAGCAATGATAAAAATATACAAGCAGGATATACAAAGTACATGTCAACAATAATGAGAAAAACTGAATAATGAAAGACAGTGCATATAAATAAAGCTGTGTAGAAAGGCAAGGTATACTTGCCTGTGGTTCTGAGCTGTGGTTATGGGTTGAGAATCCGTATCGAGATCCAGATAACATGTTTATAAATCCATATGATCAATTCATTAATTAAGAGTACCAACCTGTCTAGTTTGGTTATCTAGCATTTCTAGGTTTATTTGAAATTAGTTGGTAGGTGTATAGGTTCTATTTCAGGAATCACACTCTTAATTCTTGACACTATTCCTAACTTACTTGACATAGCAGAGGATATGAAACCATGGTGGTATAGGATAATCAATCTCACTATATATGACATGTGTGGCAGATTTCCAGCATATTAAAACATAACAGAAACAGTCTTAATCAAACTTACCACCATAGTTGAAGCTACTATTCTGATCACATGACTCAATCCTGTTTTTCCTAAACACTTGACTTGTTTCCTCCTCAATTCTCTTGACTGACCTTCCTGTGCACTAACACATGTAGGTATTCTACTAACCTGTCCTCTTGAGTAAATGGCCATTCCCAGTAATTTGGTGGATATACTCACATGTAGCAACAGGTACTGGTTTAGGTGGTATCTGGAACAAAACCAATGTTCAACCAGGTGGTACAAGAGGGTATACTTCCTGGTCCTTTGGCCATACAAGAAACCCCAACTTAGTTCAGGTATTGATTCTCTACTACTGTTATGTTGCTGAAAGCTAGAAATGGTAGATGGTTAATGTAAAAATTCTCTCCAATTATCTAATACCCATGACCAGTTTGTACACATCTCCATATTTGACTGATACCAAAATCCCATAGAAAACTGATACAATGTACTATATCTTAGGACTGATTCCAAATATAAAAGTGAACTAAAACTTAATGAATGAACTACATAACAACCTATTCACTAATGTAGTCAAGTATGGACTGAAATCAAAAGTGGAAATGGTTGAACCTTTACTAATATATCCGGATAATGGTTGAAGTGAATGAATCAATTGAATGTAATCAAGCCTTCACCTATCTCCTCATGACTTGTACAGTTAGACCCATACCCAAGTATCCTGCTCCCTAGCCCAGCTATTGTCCTTTACACTGGTAGTATTTAATGGTACAAAAAAACCATGTCCCTGCTATCTGCCTCCTTAATTGTACTGTTAAGACCAATACACAGGGGTCCTGCACCCTAGCCTATTCTACAGGTGATGTATACAACTTGTATACTAGTGTAACCTGATAAATGTGTGTGCCCTGGCCAACTATCTCAGGTACCCAGTAACCTATATTGTTCTGATCACACTCCTAGCATTAACTCATTTATAAGGGTGGTGCCACCGTGTATTGATACCAGGTGGACTTCTCAGGCTAGTACTAAATGGTACAGATGGCTGGTACAAGAAAACCCCTCAAAACTAGATTCCCTGTGCTCTGGTGCACAAGGTTTCACTTTGTCACCTGCAGTTGTTGCTACTGCTCCTAACTCCCCTTCGTTCCTATTTGCATTAAACAGCAACTTAGTCTCATTAACCTGTGCTATCCAGGTTGGCATGGCCTATCCTCCTATATCCTGAACTTGACACAGACCCTTGTCCTGTTCTGATACCAACTCCCCTAATTTCCACCCTTCTCTGCTCCCCTGATACTAATAGCCCTATCAAAACTGGGTGCATCCCTGCCCCTAACGGTTCAACCCTCAGCTCCTAAGTCCACCAAGATATATGGGTTACCTAGTATAGGATGTGGGGTTAATGTGCCTATTAGTAAACTGTTTAATGAACACATGTATATAGTCAACAGTTGATTTGCACTCAAAGTCATCCTACCTATAATGATAGGGTGTTCAGGTACTTACCTGTCCCTATATACAGTAGTCCTTTCCTTAGGTATAAACTGATACCTTATGCAGGTCAGTATAAAACTACTGCAATTAAATCTGATCAATATGATGACTGACCAAGTACAAAATGTAGACTGAAACATACATGGTAGGTGTTGTGGGTACCTCCTTGCAGTACCTAAACTAGTGTCCTACTGCCAGGCATGGGTACCATCCATATATCTATTTATGTACATATGGGTCCTGTCTGCTTTATACTTGTATCAATCAATTCAGTCATGCAACATGTCCAAGTGTCCAACTGATGCAGCAAGGGTCATCACCAATATCCCAGACTATATGTACACCTGTCTACACATGCCCCTACTAGTCAAAACAAAAATTCTCTTTATCTACAATAACAAGTAAATATTTGTTCATGTGAACATTGAATCATTCACAGTACAAGCTGGACACCACATCATATGATTTGCCCTTGGACTTGATAGCCTACCCATTGATTTAAGGTACCAGTCAACTACCTATTGCATATTTGCTACTCTCCCCATGCTTTCTCCTATCAGATTGAACAGGCCCTAGGTTCCTATATTCCTGAATTACTGTCCCAGGTCCTAAAGCTGACCCCCTGCACTTAAAGCTTGACACCCTTCCTAGGTCCCAGGGTCACCCAGGGTGCTCAAGTGGTATACCTACACTACCAAGCCAGGTACATAAGAGCTTAAGCACATGAAAAATGGGAACAGGACAGGATATTGGCTCGACTGGGAATATATATATGTGTAGAGACTGATTAATGCCTTCAAGGTGAAATATATATGTATATTGAACACTGTGTGAAGGGGAAAACTGAACCAAATTACCAAGACTGAACAAAACCTCTCCTGACTCAACTTGATGCAGGAGACTAACACATATTTGTAGTTCGATTCAATCCTGTGACTTGTGTATCAGCCAATGGTACTACTCAGGAATTCGATCGAACACCTCATCTTATCAATGGAATTAATCGAGTATGTTCGAGTTTAACTTAATAGCAGGAGAAAAACTAATGCTAATACAGGGGATTCGAAATTACCTGCTTCAGAAGATCGAACTTCGAATGGCCGACCACCTTCTCCAATTAATAGCCGGCTTTCCAAGCTTGAGGGGTACTAGCGAGGGTTAGGGTTTGGCTACTGCTCTATATATACTAGTGTATGATCGGATTTGAAGAGATAGGAAGGGTTTATTTGCCCTTATCTAAGGTTTTGGGTAAAGATCTATCTTGCATTCTAAACTGGTTTTCGATTACAGGGGATAAGTGTTCAGGGTTTAAAAGAAAATTTGAATTAAATATTTTGCACTAAGGCCCCTGCCATAACCTTTATTACTCCTTTGGACTTTCTATGGATATTTAAGTAAAACAAAATATAAAGCATAACAATTATATATATGTGAGACAATAAATAAAATTAAAAAATTAAAAAAATAATAGGAGAAAATTTGGTCAAGGGGGTGACACGACCGTAGCACAAGCATGCCCCGTGAGGGACGAGTTGTCCATGGTGGTCATCTTCCACGATCTACGTCTGTGAGTGATCACATTGCGTAAATCATGTGAGGATAATTTTACACTTGTACCCTCTTCAAGCACATGGCGAAGCCAAGCTTTAGGGTGAGTGTATGAGTGATGCGCCCCTTGATCTAGTTCCAGCACATGAAATGTACCCAGATCATTAGTGAAAGAGTAGCATGTATTGCGAGTGGAACCCACTTCATGCGTACAGCCCACATGGGTGCATGGGTTTGACACCGCAAGATTTGCCCCTGACTTGGTTCAAGTGCATGAACAAAACACCCAACCATGTACAAACAAAGCAACAAACCACACCTCTCCTTATCGGGTTGCAAACACAAACCCATAACATATACTACTTATTCCAGCTCCCACTTTACCATTTCTTCTTACAAAACCACAGCAGCTTAGCTATTTCAAACCCACACACCACCTAAACCACTTTGAAATATTCAACCCAACCAAAATGCGCATCCCACGTCTTCCGATCACCCGAAAGAACCGCACAGCACCCTTTCTTCTCCCATGTTCATCTCCTCTCATCATTCTCCTCACTCTCTACTCATTGCACTCTATTTTCCATTCTCCTCTTCACAGAAGCTCCCGAAGCCATTGCCAACGCCGAGCACCCTCACGACCACCACCACAACCTCCTCTAAATACCTTTCCAAAGCTCTCCTATTGACTTGTCGAACCTTCGCAGTGAACCCCGGCCCAGGGCGACACCACTGTCGCCATTCCTGATGTACGTACCCGCCGGAGAAGACTCACGGGCTGTCGGGTTTATCGGTCGCAAGAAGCACACAGTACAGAGCCAACTTCGAGAGTTTCTTTCTTTCACCTCGGTGGATTATTTTCCAATCCAATTTCATAGGTTAGTAGCCAACCTGACCCATATTAATACCCTACATTTAGTTTTAATTATTCTGTCGAATTAATAGGTTTAAATCTAGATCCAAACCCATGAAAGACCATAATTTTCATGAGAAACTATACCCAGAATTCATGTGCAAGTTATACCATTTGGGAGACCAATAACTCTCCATTTAATTCATAATTTCTAGAGCTAATTACACCAATGTATACAACCTAACCAATTCCATAACCCAGTAATTAGTTTGATTTATTTTCCTTTAAATTTATGGATATTTATGTTAAAAGTTCCGAAAAAATCATAGTTCTTCATTAGAGCCAATACCAGAATTCTGTGATTTTTCTCCAGGAGAGTCTACCTGGGAGCGGGAGGATGAGATGCACGAGTGATACCCCTATCTTTTTGGACCTTGAGGTATACTTTTCTATCCTTCTCAGCAGTTAGTTTCGCCATTAATTTTGAAGACAAAATTATTTTAAGGAGGGTAGATTTGTCACTACCATATTTCTAGTTTGAGGGTATTTTTGTCATTTTTGGGGTTATTTAAATTTATTAGAATTTATTTGAATTTATGAGAATTTTTAGGATTTATTTTAGAATTGTTTGAATGAAGGTTGACTAGGTTGACTTTGACTGGCTTTGACTTGGTAGGCTAACCTAGGAGCTAACCCTAGTTGAGTTTGGACTTGGTTAGGTCATGCAACCCTAGTTAGACTAGAGTTGACCTATGGTTTAGTTATTTGACTCAAGTTAGGATATTAAGTCATAAGCCATGACTTATGGTTGAACCAATGATTATTAACTTGGCACAAAGGAGCCCAAAGCCCAACCCATTAGCCATGTGAACCTAACCTAGCCCAACCCATACTTGGCCGGCCACTCAACCTAGTCCTAGGGATTCCCCCTATAAATATTCTCCTAGAAATAAGGGCTAGCCTCTTTAGGAAGAACAAGCTTTAGAAAGAGGTATTATTCCATCTTCTTTAATTCATATAAAATCCTATTTATTTCCTTTTTCCCTCAAACTAATTTCAATATGTTCTAAATATAGTGTTCTTGCTGTTGTGGAGTGTTATTCTCAGATCTATATCAATTTGGAGAAGTTTGCTAGCAAGAGGAAACCCCCCCATTTGAGGCTTTTCTTACATTTGGTCACCTATAGGTAAATCTATACAAACTCCATTACTTTCTAGATTTCTTTGCCTGTAGACCTAGCCCTAGGTGTCCCCTAGCCATAGGAATTGATCTCGTGTCCAGGTGGAACCATTTCGTGTCCGAATCGGATAAGTATCCGACCTAGGCTTAAGTGTTTGATGAAATGCCCCAATGGGCATTTCGATTTAGTTTTGGAAAAGTTTTTGAATAGGAAATATTGTTTTGTTGTGGCTTACACGATTCTAGGGTTCTGAACTTGATTCAGTGTCATGTCGAGTCGCTTTGACACTTGTGCACACGTGTTTGGACACGCGCGTGCGGCCTGGGCGCATCCCCTGCTACTCGGGGCTCCTGTAGGACACGACACGGATTCGTTTGACACGAAACTTGGTGGACACGAGGGGGCATGCACTGACATCATGCCCCCAAAGTTTCGTTGGTTTTCGTGTAGGGGTTAGGGAGTTATCGGTCGTGCATCGATATTGCACTGTTCTGTGCACAGTTGATTTAAGCCACTGATACGGCTTAATATATCGGACACGGCGACACGTGGACCTATTTCAGGGACACACACCTAGCTGGACCCTAGGTGAACTACCCTGCACGAGGACACGACCCCATTCGTGTCGTGTTGAGTGCACGACACGCGTGCACACACGCACGAGCCTGTGCACACTGCACAGTGTCTGTATGCACTATTTTGGGTTTAATTTGTTTTGGACACGGCTGTGTCATCGTGGTAGACACGAGACACTCCCTGTGACACCTACACGCCTTGTAGTTTCATTACCAACCATTAATTGGTATGAATATCATATTTTGAGTGGTCAATTTCCAAATTCCCTAAGTTTTCTGATACAAGCTTTCATTCACTGTTTTCCAGTTTTTGAATATGGGTTTTGGCAGTCATTTGATTAATTTAAATGTAGTTATTTGCCTGTTTAAGTTCCTAATATTGTCCACTTATATTTAATCTAACTGTATGCTGAATTTGAAGTGGTTTCATTGAATGTGGGATTCGAAATTAGAATTGAAAGGTGTGGACTGTTTATGAGAATTCTGAAATTGATTGCTGAGTTTTCATTGATGTTTAGAACTCAAAATCTGAGTTCATTGTAACCTGAGATTAGTGTAGGTTAAAATGATTTGATTTCCTTTCTTTCTCACTGATTTTATGTTAAAATCTGAGTTTGTTTAACCCTAAAAACTCTTATGGATAACTTCCTATTTTTCTGAACTAAACACCCTTCACTAAACCATGTTCCCCTCTCACACACACACCATTACACACACACACCCTAGGTTCCTGTCACACAGGAACAGCCCTCTCTCTCACTCACAGTTCACTCACTCACACACTCACTCTCTATATCCTATTTTCCTATTGTAGATATATGTATATATGTATTGTATATATAATGTAATGTGTACCTATGTATATAATATAAGTTTGTGTATTATATATGTATCTAGTATAGATACATGCAATGGATGAATAGGTTATATTTAGTATATATACAAGTATCATATATATGTAACTTGTGTGTGTACTAAATATATGTATTATATATATATATGTAATGCTCCTAATGAATTGTATTATAACCTATATGTAAAGTATCTAAATAAATAGGTATATTGATGAATAAGTTAGACTTGTTGAATGTATGCTAGTTTTATAGCATATAGCTATATTGTAATGGTATGTGTTAGCTAGTTTAGCCTTGTTTAGACTAGTATGGACTAGTTAGACCTAGAATGACTAGTTTGACCTAATTTAGACTTGTTTGACCTAGTTTGACCATAGTTGACTTAGGTTTGACTTCTTGGTTGACCAAGATTGACCAAGAGTTGACTTTGGCCTAGATTGACCTAGATTCATCTAGAATGCATTGAATTGCATCTTGTTATCATTTTAGACTTGTTGTGACTTGTGCTGTTCTGATTAGGAGCCAGACACCTCTCCTCGGACAGTACATTTCATCCGGACACTCAGATACCAGGCGAGTACATTCTCTGATCATTTCATATCCTGCTTAGAATTATTTTCCTGCATTAAATTACTTTACTTATTACTGTCATGTTGGTCACACGGATTGGTACTATATGGATCCCTTCTTGAGATGTTATCCCTTCAGGGAGCATCGGGTACTACATGTTATGTGCGTTTTACTTATATGGCGTATCACTATGCTTCATTGGTTCATTGATCACTTGTGACATATACTCTTATGATCACAGAATCTTCCTTGAATCCTTATCCCATTTATTGGGTTTCCTAGAATCCCCATTTATGGGACATCCATGTATCACCCTTCGGGGGCCTTTTGCATGGAATCATAATATAACCTGGTTGGATCCTTGTGTATTGATTGGGGGTACAGGGGAGTAGAAGTAGACATGTGAATAATACCCAAGTAGTATCTCATCAGAATCATTCTATAGTGTCTCATCAGAATCATCCTATGCCATTTATATGTCTATATTGTACTCTGACTCACTAGCCATTGTTAGTGCTTTATTATAGTAGATATTTCAATTACAGTTCTCTCTGTTTATATACTGTATTTCTTCAGTACATGTATCTTACTTTACTGCATGATTATATTTTCTAACCTGCTATGAACTGTTGAGATGTATTGTGCTCGCTCATGTCCTGACTGGACCTGTTGAAAATATTACAGAGGACGAGGAGGAGGCCTGTGTGGATACCTTCTACGGGGCAGCCCTAGACGACACTTGCGAGCTGGACTATCAGAAGGACCCAGCTCTAGCTGAGGACATTACCCCCATTGCCTAGACTAGCTTAGTTAGGCTTATCTTACTTATGTTGTCTTGAGACTGTTTTAGCTAGACTTTATTTCTGTTCAGAGATTCTGAGTTGTATATATTCTTTCATATTCAGTAGCTGAGATTTGTACTCTAGATATTTGTTAGGATGTTATCTTAGACTATTTTATCATCTATATTTCCTTGAGTTCTATATCATATTGTGCTTCTTCTTCCTTAGTTGTGATTGAGTTTACTTCTATCATGTCACCCCTATTCGGGAAGTATAAACTGCTTAGTATATTATTGCTAGATGTTGTGACCTAGGACAGCGTTCTACCGCCGACACTGCGGCGTAGGCTAGACGTACCCACGTCTCGTGCCCTTACTCTAGGGTGCGGGTCGTGACACGTTTTTAGTGGTGGCCCATGCAGGTCTAGACTAGAAGTATAGTGGTATTCAAACCAGAGTATCACTACAGCCTGCAGTAGGATATAGGACATTAATTTTTAAGGTACTCAATCACATTAGGAAAAATTCTTTTTATTGCCATCCAATTCCTTATTGTCAGCTGATCCTTTTGAAATTTTAACTGTCCGCCTTTGTTATATCGCTTCTTTCTCAGAAATTGATACTCTTGTTTGGTCTATCTTCAGGATGGAAGAGACTCGGTCGTAGCGTACCATTCATGGGGATGCTATAGAGGGATCTGCTACCTCTCAGCTAGTACAGCAGGGCCAGGAGACTGCAGCTCCTGCCACCTCTATTCGTATTGAGACTCCAGCAGCAGTAGCAGCAGGGAGTATACCTCTACCGGCTCGGAGGCAGGACCCAGTCATCGTAGAGGAGCCCTTCCAGCAGCCGCCGCCTACAGGATACGTGGATGCGGCACAGATGTTCGCATACTTCCAGCAGTTCATGGACCGGCAGCAGGCTCGACAGGACAGGGGCATGGAGTTGGCCCTTACGACGGTTGCAGCTCGACCAACGGTTCAGCAGCCGAGGATACCGGGGATAGAGCAGTTCCAGAAGATGAGCCCCAGAGACTTCCTGGGGACAGAGGGGATTCTATATGCTGATGAATGGATCGAGCATATAGAGGAGATCTTCTGTCTGGCCCGGATACCAGCAGATCTCCAGATTGAGGCCGCAGCTAACCGGATGCGAGATCTTGCTCGCACCTGGTATCAGTCGGACCCCAGGGTGGGGGTAGCTGGACAGACTTGGAAGGAGTTCAAGGGCTTCTTCAAGAAGAAGTTCTTTCCAGATTCAGCGTTCAGAGCCTTAGAGTCGCAGTTCGAGAGCCTAGTCCAGGGAAGCCTTTCAGTGGAGGAGTACATTGGGGAGTTCAGCCGCCTCGGCAGGTTCGTAGATGGCTTGAGCGAGACGGCAAAGGCCCAGAGGTTTCAGAAGGGTTTGGTCAAGGAGGTCAAGTCCTTGACCAAGGGCAACAAGGATGCCACATTCGAGGAGATCTTGACGGAAGCCTTACTGGCAGAGGATGATCTTGAGCTTAGGCTCAAGAGGGGGTGAGACCCAGTTGGGGGCAGCAGCAGCGGAGGCTACGCCAAGAGGCCCCACTTTCAGCACCAGCAGCTGAGGCAGTTCCAGCCGCAGCCGATCCAGCAGAGGCCAGTTCACCAGCAGCAGCAGCCGAGACAGCACCAGCAGGGTCAGAGACAGGGTATCATTTGTACCTACTGTAAGAAGCCCGGGCATGTCACCAATGAGTGCCGGAAAAGGCTGGGCCAGTGCCAAGTGTGTGGTTCAGCAGACCACCAGATGAGGGAGTGCCGTATAGCACGAGCAGCTCAGGAAGGAGGAGCCAGGGCTCCAACAGGCCAGCAGAGGGGACCAGCCCTGCCGACACAGTAGCAGAGGTTCATCCAGCACTAGCAGCAGGCCAGGGGAGGCCAGCAGGGGTGAGGATTCACCATGGCAGCAGAGGATGTGGAGGCCATCGGAGAGCTGATCACAGGTTCGATCCTTCTCGACTCTAGTCCAGTTTTTGTATTATTCGATTCTGGTGCTTCGCATAGCTTTATATCAGTATCTTTTGCGATTAGACATGGTATCATAGCTGAATCATTGCCTAGGACTTACAAGATCACGACTGGGGGTGGCATTATCCTCGTGAGTGATGTTTGTAAGGGTCAAAGAGTAGTTTTGGGAGGCTGTGAGTTGGAGGTGAGCCCGCTCATAATGCCATTGCCGAACTACGATATAGTACTAGGCATAGATTGGTTGAGCAGGCACCACGCCAGCATTGATTGCAGAGGGGGTAGAGTTCTCTTCAGAGCGCCGGGGGAGCCAGAGTTTGAGTACTCCAGACGCAGGCAGAGCAGAGCAGCGAAGTTTTCTGTGGAGTCTCGGTTGAGGAGCAGGCGATTCCATACCCCTTGATAGCAGAGTATATGGATGTTTTCCCAGAGGAGTTACCGGGATTGCCACCAGACAGAGACATAGAGTTCTCGATAGACTTGGTTCCAGGAGCGGAACCCATCTCTCAGCATGTCTATCGGGTGAACAACAGTGAGCTGGTGGAGCTGAAGAAGCAGGTGGATGTGCTACAGGACAAGGGCTTCATCTGCTCGAGTTTATCGCCATGGGGTGTACCAGTGTTGTTTGTGTCGAAGAAGGATGGGTCAGTACGGATGTGTATTGACTATAGGGCACTCAACAACCTCACGATTAAGAACGAATACCCACTGTCGCGGATCGACGATCTATTTGACCAGTTGAGCAAAGCTCGGGTATTTTCCAAGATTGATCTGAGGTCGGGATATCACCAGGTGAAGGTGAAGAGGAAGGATATTCCCAAGACCGCTTTCAGGATATGGTACGGACAGTTTGAGTTTTTGGTTATGCCGTTTGGGCTAACCAATGCACCAGCAGTGTTTATGAACCTAATGAACAAGGTGTTCTACCAGTACCTGGATCAGTTTGTGGTGGTGTTCATTGACGACATCTTGATATATTCTAAGATTGAGGAGGAGCCCGAGAAGCATTTGAGGATCATGCTGGAGACTCTCAGGAGGGAGTAGCTTTACGGAAAGCTCTCCAAGTGAGTTCTTCTTGGACCGGGTGGACTTCTTGGGGCATATGGTGACTGGAGATGGTATCTCAGTTGACCCTAAGAAGATTTTAGCAGTTGAGGCATGGGCAGCGCCGACTTCAGTGGCAGAGATCAGGAGTTTCCTGGGGCTGGCAGGATATTATCGGAGATTTGTGCAGGATTTCTCCCGGGTTGCAGAACCGTTGACTCGGTTGACCCGAAAGGATGCTGAGTTCGTTTCGTCAGAGGAGTGTCAGGCAGCTTTTGATGAGTTGAAGAAGCGGCTTATGACAGCTCCAATTCTGACATTGCCTTCAGGATCAGGTGGATTTACTATTTATAGTGACGCTTCAGGGAAGGGGCTGGGTTGTGTGTTGCAGCAGCATGGGAAGGTGATTGCCTATGCTTCCAGGCAGTTACGTTCCCATGAGAAGAACTACCCTACCCACGACCTGGAGCTTGCAGCAGTAATTTTTGCTCTGAAATTATGGAAGCATTATCTGTATGGAGAGAGGGTAGAGATTTTTACAGATCACAAGAGCTTAAAGTATGTGTTCACTCAGAAGGAGTTGAACATGAGGCAACGCAGATGGCTAGAGTTGATGAAGGACTTTGACATCCTACTTCAGTATCACCCAGGGAAGGCCAACGTGGTTACCGATGCCTTGAGTAGGTATCCGACAGCCATGTGTTTGACCATGGATCGGCATTTGCTTACAGACTTGGAGAGCCTTGGGATTGAGGTGAACGTGCCCGGAGTGCAAATACAGATGTGGGACATGCAGATACAGTCGGACTTGGTGGAGAGGATCAAGGCGACTCAGTTTGAGGACGTTGCTCTGCGGTGTCTCCGAGAGCAGGTCCGAGCAGGATTGGTGGACGGCGAGTTTTCTCTTGCAGAGGATGGTGCCTTGAGGCACGGTTCCAGGTTATGTGTGCCCAGCGGAGAGCTCAGGGAGAATGTTTTGCATGAGGCCCACAGATCTCAGTACTCTATACACCCTGGTGCCAACAAGATGTACCGAGATCTGAGGAAGCATGTTTGGTGGTCCGGGATGAAGCGGGAGGTGGCTTGCTTCGTAGCTAGGTGCTTGGTCTGTCAGCAGGTCAAGGCAGAGAGGCAGAGGCCCGGTGGATTGTTGTAGTCGCTGCCCATTCCCGAGTAGAAATGAGAGCATATCACTATGGACTTCGTATCAGGATTGCCGCATACACCAGGAGGAAAAGACGCGATTTGGGTCATCGTTGACAGGTTGACCAAATTGGCCCACTTCTTGCCATTCAAGGTGCGTACGTCTACAGAGAGGCTGGCGGAGATGTATATGCGACAGATAGTCAGGATTCACGGAGTTCCGGTCAACATCGTCTCAGATCGAGATAGTCGCTTTATTTCCCATTTCTGGAGGAGTCTACAGATTAGCTTGGGCACTCAGCTCAAGTTTAGTACTGCATACCACCCCCAGACGGACGGACAGTCAGAGAGGACTATTCAGACACTTCAGGATATGCTGCGGACGTGCGTCCTGGACTTTGGAGGTTCCTGGGAGGATCATCTTCATTTGGTGGAGTTTGCTTACAACAACAGTTTCTAGGCCAGCATTGAAATGTTACCTTTCGAGGCTCTGTACGGGCGTAGGTGTCATAAACCCTTATCTTGGGATCATGTTGGTGAGCGAGCTTTACTGGGGCCAGAGATGGTTGTTAACGCAGCCGAGAAGGTGAAGCTTATCAGGGACAGACTTCGCATGGCGCAGGACAGACATCGGCACTGGGCTGATAGCCACCGGAGGCCCTTGGAGTTTGAGGTACAGATTAGAGTAGGATTAGATTTAGGTTTATTTATTTGTTTATGATTTTGATCATGTTTGTTTATTATAATTAATTGAGACCTTGCTTGTGATTAGGTCAGAGACCGGGTTTTCTTGAGGATATCTCCGACTCGTGGTATGATACGTTTTGGTGGAGGTAGGAAGCTTAGCCCGCGCTTCATCGGCCCTTTCGTTATCAGCGGGAGAGTCGGTGACGTGGCATACAGGCTAGACTTGCCACCTGCACTTGTGGGGGTCCATAACGTATTCCATGTATCACAGTTGAGATGGTACGTGGCTGATCCTAGCCATATGCTCGATCATTCGGAGATTGAGGTTGGACCTTCTTTCAGCTATCCAGAGCAGCCAGTGTGGATTCTGGATCGACGGAAGAAGGTTCTGAAGAACCAGGTGATACCCTTGGTACGCATCGCATGGAGGCATCATTCTCCAGGAGAGTCTACCTGGGAGCGGGAGGATGAGATGTGCAAGCGGTACCCCTATCTTTTTGGACCTTGAGGTATACTTTTCTATCCTTCTCAGCAGTTAGTTTTGCCATTAATTTCGAGGACGAAATTATTTTAAGAAGGGTAGATTTGTCACTACTACATTTCTAGTTTGAGGGTATTTTTATATTTTTGGGGTTATTTGAATTTATTAGAATTTATTTGAATTTATGGGAATTTTTAGGATTTATTTTAGAATTGTTTGAATGAAGGTTGACTAGGTTGACTTTGACTAGCTTTGACTTGGTAGGCTAACCTAGGAGCTAACCCTAGTTGAGTTTGGACTTGGTTAGGTCATGCAACCCTAGTTAGACTAGAGTTGACCTATGGTTTAGTTATTTGACTCAAGTTAGGATATTAAGTCATAAGCCATGACTTATGGTTGAACCAATAATTATTAACTTGGCACAAAGGAGCCCAAAGCCCAACCCATTAGCCATGTGAACCTAACCTAGCCCAACCCATACTTGGCCGGCCACTCAACCTAGTCCTAGGGATTCCCCCCTATAAATATTCTCCTAGAAATTAGGGCTAGCCTCTTTAGGAAGGACAAGCTTTAGAAAGAGGTATTATTCCATCTTCTTTAATTCATATAAAATCCTATTTATTTCCTTTTTCCCTCAAACTAATTTCAATAGGTTCTAAATATAGTGTTCTTACTGTTGTGGAGTGTTATTCTCAGATATATATATCAATTTGGAGAAGTTTGCTAGCAAGAGGAAACCCCCCATTTGAGGCTTTTCTTGCATTTGGTCACCTATAGGTAAATCTATACAAACTCTATTAATTTCTGGATTTCTTTGCATATAGACCTAGCCCTAGGTGTCCCCTAGCCATAGGAATTGATTTCGTGTCCAGATGGAACCATTTCGTGTCCGTATCGGACACGTATCCGACCTAGACTTAGGTGTTTGATGAAATGCCCCAATGGGCATTTCGATTTAGTTTTGGAAAAGTTTTTGAATAGGAAATATTGTTTTGTTGTGGCTTACACGATTCTAGGGTTCTGAGCTTGATTCAGTGTCGTGTCGGGTCGCTTTGACACTTGTGCACACGTTTTTGGACACGCGTGCGCGGCCTGGGCGCATCCCCTGCTACTCGGGGCTCCTATTTCAGGGACACACACCTAGCTGGACCCTAGGTGAACTACCCTGCACGAGGACATGACCCCATTCGTGTCGTGTCGAATGCGCGACACGCGTGCACACACGCACGAGCCTGTGCACACTGCACAGTGTCTGTGTGCACTATTTTAGATTTAATTTGTTTTGGACACGGCTGTGTCATCGTGGTAGACACGAGACACTCCCTGTGACACCTACACACCTAGTAGTTTCATTACCAACCATTAATTAGTATGAATATCATATTTTGAGTGGTTAATTTCCAAATTCCCTAAGTTTTCTGATACAAGCTTTCATTCACTGTTTTCCAGTTTTTGAATATGGGTTTTGGCAGTCATTTGATTAATTTAAATGTAGTTATTTGCCTGTTTAAGTTCCTAATATTGTCCACTTATATTTAATCTAACTGTATGCTGAATTTGAAGTGGTTTCATTGAATGTGGGATTCGAAATTAGAATTAAAAGGTGTGGACTGTTTATGAGAATTCTGAAATTGATTGCTGAGTTTTCATTGATGTTTAGAACTCAAAATCTGAGTTCATTGTAACCTGAGATTAGTGTAGGTTAAAATGATTTGATTTCCTTTCTTTCTCACTGATTTTATGTTAAAATCTGAGTTTGTTTAACCCTAAAAACTGTTATGGATAACTTCCTATTTTTCTGAACTAAACACCCTTCCCTAAACTATGTTCCCCTCACACACACACCATTACACACACACACCCTAGGTTCCTGTCACACAGGAATAGTCCTCTCTCTCACTCACAGTTCACTCACTCACACACTCACTCTCTCTATATCCTATTTTCCTATTGTAGATATATGTATATATGTAATGTATATATAATATAATGTGTACCTATGTATATAATATAAGTTTGTGTATTATATATGTATCTAGTATAGATACATGCAATGGATGAATAGGTTATATTTAGTATATATACTAGTATCATATATATGTAACTTATGTGTGTACTAAATATATGTATTATATATATATGTGATGCTCCTAATGAATTGTATTATAACCTATATGTAAAGTATCTAAATAAATAGGTATATTGATGAATAAGTTAGACTTGTTGAATGTATGCTAGTTATATAGCATATAGCTATATTGTAATGGTATGTGTTAGCTAGTTTAGCCTTGTTTAGACTAGTATGGACTAGTTAGACCTAGAATGACTAGTTTGACCTAATTTAGACTTGTTTGACCTAGTTTGACCATAGTTGACTTAGGTTTGACTTCTTAGTTGACCAAGGTTGACCAAGAGTTGACTTTGGCCTAGATTGACCTAGATTCATCTAGAATGCATTGAATTGCATCTTGTTATCATTTTAGACTTGTTGTGACTTGTGCTGTTCTGATTAGGAGCCAGACACCTCTTCTTGGACAGTACATTTCAACCGGACACTCAGATACCAGGCGAGTACATTCTCTGATCATTTCATATCCTGCTTAGAATTATTTTCCTGCATTAAATTACTTTACTTCTATTTTAGCATCCGTAGACATTCATTCGGATTATATCTTTTCTGCGACGGTTGACTTGCCGAGTTCACTACCTAGACATTTTCTTGCCCCTACTCAGTCACCAGGCTAGTATACCTTGTTATGATACTGTTTAAATACTTCTATTTTAGCATGTATTATTTTTATTTCCTGTTTACTTTAGCACTTGTGATATAAATTGTGCGTCCAAGCTAAACTTGGGTGTGATCGACGGAGTTTGTTGATTCACTTACTTTTATTTCTTTATGCATGTTGACTTAGTTGCTAGACGACTATCCTGTATTAGTGGAATATTATCATATCTCCTTTGACCGCGACACACACATGACATGGATATGAGATTCATGTTAGGGACATGGACTATCGTATTCGACTGGCTATCGGTACGTATGGGACGTGTTACGGTTAGAAACGTAACTGCTTCGATTTAGTGTATTAAAGACTCAAGAAGTTACAAGCTAGACATGTTGTGTATAGTATGGGGATTAATGGAGAGAACAGTCATTAGGCGTATGTGCTACCCAAATCGGTTAACCATAGTATCCAGAGGAAACTATGGGTTGATGTCCCCATTTACAGATACCCTCTGACAATCGTCGATCGTTATGGAAGTTTACAGATTACCGTTGGATAGTATATGTGTACTACTAGCCTCGAGCTACGTGGATTACCTATAGCCTACACTTGTCCATGCGTTGAACATTGTCCTCTAAATTTACACTTAGGAGGTTAGTAAACCCATATGCATATATTTATATTTCAGTATTTATATCATGTTGTTTGTATCTTGTTACGTCCTACTGATGACCTGTTTTCCTTCCAGACTTGGATGAACATGAGTATCCTCAGGTGTACGGATCAGGACCTGACTCTGCACTTCTAGACAATAAGGTCTTGCCTTTGGAGTTTCCATGATCTTCTTTTAGATGGATCACTTATTTTTTTGCATTTCCTTGTATTTCAGAAGTAATGGACTATTTTTTGTTTTTAGTTAATAATAGTCATTTGGTAGTGGATTTGTTTCCACCCGACTATTGGCACTTTCAGACTATCATTTCCTTCAGTTCATATATATTTTTAGCGTTTCCTGCTTAGTTAATATTCTTACATTGTAGATGAGATCATTAATATTAGATATGCGACCCATTATTATACTAGATGAGCTGGAGCTAAAATACAATGTAAGTATGTGTTGTAGGTTCCATATATTGGAGTAGCCTACGTCTGCATACCAGCTGGCATAGTCACATGCTGGTCCTACGTATTTTGGGACTGGGGCATGACAGAAGCAAAAAGGCTTCATGCCAAGGACTCTTTAAAAGAACTCACCTAGAGTGTATGGATAGAGATGTAGGCCGTCTCTTGAGGGAAATCATGTAGACACCCAAGATACACCAAAACCAGGCTGGCACAAGGCCTTTAATGTGTAGCCGGAAGCACAGTTGATGTCATTTTGTGAGTGGGAAGAATTACAGTTATGGTACAAAATTTAAGGCTTAGTCCATTCTTGTATCATGCTGTTATTTAACCCATGTGGGAAGATTCAAGTCGTAGCGACATCTATCCTAATACATTATGAACGGTCACTGTGGGGAACATTGAACTAATATATATAGATATGTGAAAGATTGTTGGTGTTTTGCCTTAGAGACTAGAAAGATAGTCCCACATTGCCTAGGCCAAACGGAGTGTATCTCTATTTAAAGCTTTGCTTGTGTTGAGAGAATCACATGAGGTGTGGAGAGGCACATGGGTGCCATATGTGTGCTATGTAGGGGTGTTTTTCTAGAGAAAAGAAGACTAACTCCACAAATAAGCATTCATGCTTTTTGTCAAGCTCATGGGATTATTTTTCTATGGAGCTAAGCTCCGAAGGGGCTTAGCGACTCGGACTTAAGGGCACAAAGTGGTGCTTTATTGGCGCACTTTGCACTTAGCACGTCAGCATCGGCATATGGTGCTTTGTGCGCTATTTGATGCGATCATCTTATGCGCGAGTCGCTTGCGCAGGTACAGGGGAATAGGCATGCACAGGGGCATGAGCAGGAGCATGCGCAGGGACATACGTGGGCTAAGCGCAGCTAAGTACATATGCATATTTATGCTTATGTGTACATGTACTGCTGCGGAGCTGCGCTGTTGTACTGCTGCGTTGCTACGCTGCTGTGCTACTACGCGCTTGCGGTGCTGCGTGTCTGTGTTGCTGTGCAGTTGTGCGCAGGCGCACGGACTGACGTATTTGTTGGCACATTTATTTTGATAACATTAATAGCATCTTCATGGTATAATTTTCTCTATATTTCAGCGAACAGATATTCACTAAAACCCTGCTAAGAGATCCTTTTATTCAAGCTCCTCTTCAAATAGAAGCCTGATGAAGACTCCTACAAATCAAGACTGAAGAGAAGACCAACGTGCAATCAAAGACTGCTCTCAGATGGTCCAAGATTTCGAGTCTGTACAAGGTCTAGGATTCTCCATGTAATACCTAAGGTGGATGACAAAACGTAAGCCTTCATTCTGTCTTGTCACTCAAAAATTAATATCTACAGAAACGGCATACCGACGGCATACCACAGTATACCGACGGTATACCGTTGCTGAACAAGAAATATGTTCTGTGACAAAATTTGGCACACCGATGGTATACCACAGTGTACCGACGGTATACCATTTCTGAGCAAGAAATATGTTCTGTGACGAAAGTCGGCGTACCAACGGTATACCGTTTCTGGGCAAGAAATATGTTCTGTGATGAAACTCGGTATACCGACGGCAGACTACCGTATACCGACGGTATACCGTGTGTGATCCAAAAATATGTTCTGTGACGAAAGTCGGTGTACCGACGATATACCGTATCATACCGTCGGTATTCCGATATCGACATTTTGATTTTTGAATGGACAAGATGCTAGCATTAAATGCTCCCAACGGCTAGATTTATTACCGTTACTATTCAGAATGGTATGTCGATGGAATGCCGGTCCATACCGACGGTATTCCATCAGCACTAAGTTCTGGAGCATTAAATGCTTTGTTCTCTTGATTCTCTATAAAAAGTGATTGTGTCTTTTCCTTCAAGACTAACCACTTGAGCCATAAATGTTCTCAACAACCAAGAGCTCTCACCATTACTACTCTACCCAAAGCTTTCATTTGTCATCCAACCCAAAAGTGCTAGAGTATTAAAGAGTTGTAACTTTTCGATCTTCAAGTGTTGTAGAAGATCAAAAGCCTCCTTTCTCTTTGTGTTGAAGTTGACGAGCCTTCATAAGAAAACTCGTGTGTAGAAGTTGGCATGTTCTTTGGATTAAAGCTCGTTGTCACCTCCATTTCCTGTATTTCGTATTTGTACTCGTAATTTGATTTTCTCACGTATTTTAATTTTTTCGACTTGCGAATTTTGGTTTCTCGTAAATGGGTTTTGGACCATGGCTTGGTTTTATTTTGTGGAGTTGGTTTGGTTTGGTTTAATATGAATTAGTACACTTTAACCTACACTCTACCCTCAACACAACACACCCACCCTCATTATATCTCCACCAACCTTTCTCTCTCCTCTTTATTCTCCATTAACTTCTCCATCTTCTTCCTTCTTCCACACAACTCCCCAACCCATAGGCAAGTGCACCTTGCCATCAAATAAGCACCACTTTTTATTTGTTCATTAGCTAGATTAGGCCATGGAGAGCAACTTTAGAACTTGACATTTTGTGATTTGGAGCTTTTATTTTTCTAGATCTAGGTTTTGACTATTTTCGGATTTACATGGTTTTGATCTATTTTGGTTGGATTTTTGAGGGTTTTGATGCTTCCATGTGGAAGAGAATTCAATTTTACTCAAGTTAGACCTTTGAAAATCTAGATTTGGTTTTGATTTTACCAAGATAAGAAGTTTTGAATCTTAGAGTTCTTGGAGTCTTCTTCTCGGCCTGGAGAAGAAGACAGCAGCCTGCGCTCTTTAGCGCAGGGCTGGATTGCGCATCCCCCTCGGCCAGCGCTCTTTAGCGCAGCGCCGACTGCGCAGCTTGCCCCTTGGCGAACTGCGCTCAACCCGAGTGCGCATGGATTCATGCGCAGTCTGCTCATGTGGAGTCTGCTCATGCGCAAATCTATCCCTGCGCACTCCTGCACAATCTGACCCTGCGCCATCCATTCCTGCGCAACCTGATCCAGCGCAATCCATCTGCTGCGCCATCCACCCATGCGCAGGTCACCCTGCGCACTTGGTACCCTGCGCAGCTCACCCCTGCGCAGCTCACCCTGCGCAGCTCACCCCTGCGCAGCTCACCCTGCACACTTGGTACCCTGTACAGCTCACCCCTGCGCAGCTCACCCTGCGCACTTGGTACCCTGCGCAGCTCACCCCTGCGCAGCTCACCCTCCGCACTTGGCACCCTGCGCAGCTCACCCCTGCGCAGCTCACCCTGCGCACTTGGCACCCTGCGCAGTACATACCCTGCACAACCTACTTGTCTATGATGAATTTGTCATTTCTTGATCTTGGCTCTTCTATAGTCCTATTTATATTAGTATTTTATTAGATATTTTATGCCCATTTTATATCCTTACGCCTTTTGACATGAACTTGATTTTGCTTAATATGTTGGGAATGACTATTGTACATGGCATGGCATGACAAGGAACTAGCATAACACGACAGTGACCCGTAGTGGTGCACTCCTGACATGACCAACCTGACTTGATAGTGGCCCGTAGTGGCGCACTCCTGACAGTACCCTGACATGAATTATCTTGATAACTTGATAGTGGCCCGTGGCGGCGCACTCCTGACTTGACTTGACTTGTAACTTGTAACTTGATTCGTATAATCAACTTAACACCGTGGGTGTTCCTGCTTGCTTGCTTGTACAATCCATTTGTCTTGTCTTGCATCATGTCTAGGACGTGACTTCCTGGGTACCACGGCCAGGGACTCGCGCTAAATTGGATTAGGCTAATGATTAGATCAAACTAGAACATGGAGAATTCCCAGTCACAGGCAATCTCGTTATCTGGGCGCTTTAATGGACTTGTAGCTTGCCGACGAGTAGAGCACATTTCCAGCACACTGTCATGTGTTGCACCCTCTAAGTCACCTAAGGGTACATTTGTCTCCCGGGCAATGTACCCACCTATAACTCTCAACCCGCGGAAGGATAACTGGATGGTCTGCAGGGCTTGGGACTGGGAGTTTTTCACTTGCATCTTGTTAGTAATTAAGGCTTGTGATAACCCTAGTTTGTTAAAGTAGTAAGCCGTAGTACTTGTTTGGCCGATTGTGAATGGATGATGTCCAGCCTTGTCTAAGTCTTGTCTAGCTCCAGTACCTGCTATCTCCTGAGCATGTTTGTTTTACTGATCTTACCGATAAATGGGTAGAGACAGTGAGCTATTCAGGCGAAGGGGTACAATCCCGGTCCTTGTTTGGTTTAAGGAATTGTAACCTGGCTCCCGAAATGGTTCCACGTCCCTAGTCGTTTATCGCCCTGTGTACTTTATTACTTGTACTTTCTTTTATTCCTTATGTTCTGATATGCTGGCTTTTGTTCTTATTTGTGACCTCCTTTGTGGCACTTGCTCTTTCTGGGGTTTGACCCAGCTGGTTTTGTGTGGCCAGATTTCGGAGCAGCTCCTGAGGATCTACCAAGCTTCCAGCCCAATGGTGACAACTAGACGGAACCCGGGCCAAGAGTGGGTTTTCCTTTTTGTTTCACCCACTTATATGTAAATTTATTCTTTTGAGGCGTTTAGCCGACGAGCACCTGTTAGCTCGATGCACATTTACTTACTGTCTGCCTACGGGCTGTAAACATGATTAACAAATCCTAGGGTTGATCATGTATGACTGAACTCTTGCTAGTCCTATCATTTTGTACGACTAGCTTCATGATAATCCAATATGTAATATTTGGGACGCCTTTTATATATATATTTGATGCTCTAATATCTTGTAACTCTGTTAATTGCTTGAGATTGAGACAATAGGCTTGACCCTAAGAGACTGCTGGCTTGTAGTAAACCCTCATATCTAGACAGCCGTGACCGTATAGTTGAGATGTATTCTATTTCAATATACGTAGCTGGCTATGTCTGCCCCCGCTCTCCAGTATTCTGGTTCTGGGGCGTGACACTCGTGTTGAAGTTGGCGAGTTCTTCGAATCTAAACTCGTGTAGTCCCACATTGCCTCTAGGAAGGAGACCAGGATACATCGACTGTTTGATTTTCTCTCTCTCTCTCTCTCTCTCTCTCTCTCTCTTTTACTCTCAGTAAAATAGTTTTAAATTATCAGTAATTATTTTATTACCCTATTTACCCCCCTCTAGGGTTCTACAATTGGTATCAGAGCTTTGTTCTCTCGATTTGGACTCACATCCTGAGAGTGATCCATGGCCACTAACCCTAGTTCTAACTCATTATATAATGAGGGACACTCCATAAATAGGCCTCCTCTATTTGATGGAACCAACTATAACTATTGGAAAATTAGGATGAGCATTTATCTAAAGTCCATAGATTTTGATTTATGGGATTGTGTGATAAATGGCCTTCCTACTTCTTCCGGAGTTATTGAGGAAATTGCTTCTGACATCCTTAGGGATAAACTCACAGAGAATGCTAAGAAGCTTGCTAGTCGAGATGCTAAGGCTACGAACGCTCTTTACTGTGCTCTCGATAGCAATGAATTCAATAGAATCTCCACTTGTAAGTCTTCAAATGATATTTGGAAATTGCTAGAAGTCACTCACGAGGGAACATCTCAAGTAAAGGAGTCAAATATTGGCAGACTCACTCAAGAATATGAATCTTTTAAAATGAAACAAGATGAGTCTATTACTTATATGTTCACTCGTTTTGGTGATATCATTAACCCTCTTTCTTCTCTTGGTAAGAAAAACCCTACTCATGAAAAGATCAGAAAGATCCTCAGAGGGCTAACCAAAGGATGGAATCCTAAAGCTATCGCTATCATTGAAGGGAACGACTTGACTACTATGAACCTTGAAACCCTCATGGGGAAGCTTATGACCCATGAACTTGACATGAAGGACCAAGAGGAATCTTCCATGAAAGAAAAAGAGAAGGAGAAGGCAAAAAAAAAGGAGAAGCCCCTGGCCCTCAAGGTTACGAAGTCCCACTCAAAGGATAGCTCCGACGATGATGATTCAGATGATGATGAAGAAATAGCTCTCACTGCCAAGCACTTCTGAAAGTTCCTCAAGTTCAACAAAACCAACCGATTTAGACGAGACAATGATGAAGAGCCTGCTTGCTACCAATACAAAAGAACCGGACACATCAAGAGAGATTGTCCCATGACAAGAAAGGACTCTAGCAAATAAATGAAGCTCTTCCTCTAGAAAATATGCCAACACTAGTATTTCGTGTGAAAGTGATGCTAGCGATTCAGACAATGACAAAGAATGCAAACACAATACAAATGTCTACCTCATGGCAACCGATGAGGTACTCGATGACCTCTCTTTGAACACTCTCTCTTATGATGATTTGGAAAATGCCATTCTTGAATTACACGAGGAACACAAAGTGTTAGAAATAAGTACAAGAAATCTCTAAAAGAGGTTGAGGCATACAAACAAGAAATAGAAAGACTCCCTAACATCATTATGGATGTAAAGGGAAAAACTCCAGCCTCTGACACTGATGATGTAGAGTCCTTGAGACTCAAGCTAGTAGAATCTGAAGACATCATTAAGAAAAAGGACGCTGAGATTCAACCCCTCAGAAATGGTTATAAATTTGCTATAAACAAGACTCTTGCTGCTAATCAAAAAGAGTATGCCACGTCTATTAAGTATAATGATCTTCTTGAGCATGGTAAGAAACAAGTAAATAAGAACACGGTTCGCATAAGACACACCCACACACCTCATAACACAAATCACAATGATCATGTGTATGAGAACACTACACATAGATCCTTTTCTAATATTGTACACGCAAGAAAGGGACCCTTTATAAAGAAGAACACATCGCATCATGTCTTTTATTATCATCACCATAACACTCATGTTAGAGCTCCTCATACTAGAGCACCTCATGTTCATAATACTCACTCTCTTGTTAGAACTCCTCACACTAGAACACGCATGTTCATGACACTCACTCTTTCTCCTCTAAATCGATAACACCTATGATATGCAACTATTGTGGTCTTCTTGGACACACCTCTCATTATTGTCAAATGAGAAAACATGTTGATATAAAAAAATTTAAGTGGGTTCCTAAGACTAACCATCAAGGACCCAAATGCTCTCGGGTACCAAAGTCTTCATCTTCAACTTTTGTTTTAGGTGAACCCTCCCTCACATGCTAGAAGCAAGTAGATCCTCGATAGCGGTTGCTCACGGCACATGACCAGTGATGCTTCACTTTTTGCAACGCTATCGATGAAGAAAGAAGGTTACGTCTTCTTCGGTAACAATCTCAAAGGCCACATCATAGGAAATGGTACTCACAATGACAGGTGTCTAGTTGCTAAGAATGATGAAAGTTGGCTATGGTACATGAGACTTGGACATGCCAACATGGATACCATCTCCCGACTTGCCACTAGGAAGCTTATAAGAGGGCTTCCAAGTATTTCCTTGAAAAAGGACATGGTATGTGTAGAATGTGAGAAGAGTAAGTTGACCAAATCTTCCTTCAAATCCATCAACTCAGTAAGCACTACTAGACCTCTTCAACTCATTCATATGGATTTATTTGGTCCTAGTAGAGTAGCTAGTCTTGGAGGTAAATTTTATGCTTTTATTTTGGTTGATGATTTTTTAAGATTTAATTGGGTTATTTTTCTTGCAAATAAAAGTGAGACTTTTCGTGAATTTTTTGCTTTTTGTAAACGTGTTCAAAATGAGAAAGGCATTACTATAAACAAAATTAGAAGTGATCAAGGAAGAGAATTTGACAATACCGATTTAAAAAGATTTTGCGAAAAGAATGGTTTTGGTCATATTTTGCTTGCCCTCGAACTCCACAACAAAATGGTGTTGTGGAAAGAAAGAATAGAACCCTTGGTAATATGGCCAGGGTTATGTTAAACCAATATAAGCTCCCCCAATATTTTTGGGTGAAGGCCGTTAACACGGCATGTCATGTAATAAATAGGGTCTTAATTAGACCTATTTCTAAAAAGACTTCGTATGAGCTTTGGTTTGACAAAATTTCCTCTATTGAGTATTTTAAAGTTTTTGGATGTAAATGTTTTATTTTGAATACCAAAGATAACCTAGGCAAATTTGAAGAAAAAGCCTATGAAGGTATTTTTCTTGGTTACTCAATTCATAGTAAAGGATTTCGTGTTTTTAACAAAAGAAGCCTTGTTGTCGAAGAGTCAATTAATGTCTCTTTTGATGAACTTAACTCTTCTATATCCTCTCCATCCGATGATGTTGATAACATCTCTTGTGGTTTGGAAAACTCTTCTATTGGAGACTCTCGTCCCTCTTCATCAAACAATGGAGTAGTCACCCCTCCAATCGAAGATTCTCCACCATTAGAGATTCCTCACGAGGACCTCCCAAAGGAATGGAGATTTATCCCACATCATCCCAAGGAGCTTATCATTGGTGATCCTTCTTCACGTGTTAGCACTAGATCCTCCACTCGTGATCTATGTGCCAATGTGGCTTCCATTTCTCAAATAGAGCCTAAAAATATTAATGATGCTTTTAATGATGAATTTTGGATAATAGCAATGCAAGAAGAGCTAAATCAATTTGAGCGAAACAAGGTTTGAGAACTTGTCCGTAAACCTCACAACCACCCCATTATTGGAACAAAGTGGATGTTTCACAATAAAATTAATGAAGGTGGGTTCGTAACTTTTAACAAAGCTCGATTGGTTGCTCAAGGCTATAACCAAGATGAAGGCATTGACTACGATGAAATCTATGCTCCGGTTGCTCATCTTGAGTCCATACGCATGCTATGTGCCTTTGCTTGCTTTAATGACTTCAAACTCTTTCAAATGGACGTTAAAAGTGCTTTCTTGAATGGTATTGTTAAAGAGGAGGTTTATGTTAAGCAACCTCCTGGCTTTGAAGATTTCCAATTTTCTCATCATGTTTTCAAATTACACAAAGTCATCTATGGCCTCAAACAAGCTCCTCGTGCTTGGTATGAGCGCCTCAGTTCCTTTCTTCTTTCTCACAACTTTTCTAAGGATAAAGTTGACACTACATTTTTTTATTAAAACTCTTAACGGAACTCTTCTGTTAGTCCAAATTTATGTTGATGATATTATCTTTGGTTCTACTAACAATGCACTATGCATAGAATTTGCTAAAGTAATGCAGGACGAATTTGAAATGAACATGATGGAAGAACTATCTTTCTTCTTGGGTCTGCAAATCAAGCAAGGTCCCAAAGGAACCTTCATCAATCAAGCTAAATATACAAAGGATCTTCTCAAACGTTTCGAACTTGACTCTTCTAAATCAATAAGAACTCCTATGGCAACAACTACAAAACTTGATAATGATGAAGATGGCATCTCGGTCGACATTCGTAAGTATCGAGGTATGATCGGTAGCTTACTCTATTTAACTGCTAGCCGTCCCGATATTATGTTTAGTGTATGTCTTTGTGCACGATACCAAGCTAATCCAAAAGAATCTTACTTATGTGCCATTAAGCGCATTTTTTGGTATCTCAAAGGCTCCATCAACATGGGTCTTTGGTATCCGAAATCTTCATCCTTTGAGCTTATCGGCTACTCGGATGCGAATTTTGCCGGATGCAAAATCGACCGAAAAAGCACTAGCGGCACATGTCAATTCCTTGGAAAATTTTTGGCATCCTGGTTTAGTAAGAAATAAAACTATGTTGTTCTTTCTACCACTGAGGTCGAATATATAGCGGCTGGTTGTTATTGTGCACAAATTCTTTGGATGTCACAAATATTTATTGATTATGGTATTTCTTCTACTTGCACTTCCATTAAATGTGATAACACTAGCTCCATAAATCTCACAAAAAATCCGATTTGTCACTCACGCACGAAGCACATTGAGATTAGACCCCATTTTCTTCGTGACCGTCAACAAAAGGGAGATATTCATCTTGATTTTATTGACACTACTTATCAATTGGCTGACATCTTCACTAAGCCCCTCCCGGAGGATCGTTTCGTTTTTCTTTGCCAAGAATTAGGCATTATCAATCTTGAGTTTTAGTTCATTCCTCAAGTGGCATACCGACGGCACCCAGCGGTATACCGACGGCATACCAATTTTTCTACAGAATTATGTTATGTGAACAAAATTGGCATACCGTCGGGATCCACCGGTATGCCGCCGGCATGTCGTCTGCGGCGGACTGCTACATATCAGCTTATTTTTTGGGGGAGGACCCATCATATCATATCACATTTATTTCTCTCCCATCTCTTTACTGCCTCCCTTCTTTCAAAACATCACCTCTTATTTATTATGTGCCTTTTCAAAACCCTCATTCATCTCTCTTTTCAAAATACCTATTAATTATCCATCTCTTCATCTCCTCTCTCTTTAAAATCATTTATTCCTCCTCCTCTTCTTTCTCCTCCACAAATAATTGTCCTTCTCTCCACCGAATTTGCAGATCTTCTCTACATGGCCCACACCAAATGACCCCGCTCTTCCTCTTCTGCTTCCAACCCCTTTACTCCAGTGCTCCTTCCTAACGGTGGTTACGATCCGAAGATCTTCAAATCCTATCTTGCGGCCGATGCCTGGTTCCACTACTTTGCTGACCATATCGTATACAAAGATAAGGCAATCAACTGGAACCTCTTCTCCGGTCATCTATCTCTCTTTGAGACCGCTGGCCTTTCCACTCTTCTCCGTCGCCAAGTTCCCATCTATCCTGCGGCTGTCAGACTCTTCAACTGCAATCTGGTGCCGGACCTGGCCAACAATGCTCTTGAGACTCTTGTCAATGACCGTCACTTTCGTCTCACTGCCCGCGACATTGTAGAGATTCTCAAGATCCTAAATTGCAGGGATGCTCTCCCGACTTTGGTCGGTCTTTATCCTACCGCTGAAGTATCCTTCGACGAATTCTGTGCCATCATCTGCAAGGGACCTAACCCTCCGACCATTCCTGCCCTCTCCAAGCAGCTGGAGCCATTCTTCTAAAAGCTGCAAGCTGCATCGCATCATTTGCCACACCCTGTACCCCAAATCTGGCAACTACGATGCCATCACCAACGATGCTCTGGTCTGCATGTACTATCTGTACTCAAAGAAGACTTGGTCCTTTGCTGAAACTCTGCTGAATGCATTCTCCTCCATCCACTCATCGGGAAGGCAGGCCCTCAACTACGGCATGTTCATCACTCTCATTCTTGAGGCTAAGAGAGTCGACCTCTCTCTCTCTCTTTGCTAGTCGGACGGTGTTCCTCCCTTTCTGGCCTTATCCCGCTCTGCATATGGTACTTCAGCCTCTCAGAAGCCACAACCTACTCAACCTGCCGTAGCACCATCTGATCCTCCTTCATCTGCCCGATTCATGCCTCTGACCCAATAATACTTTGATATACGCATGGCTCAGGCGGAGGAGCAGAGAGGACCAATACCCGTGGCCTTGGCAATTTGATTCAGAGCCGCTTTCATGACCAAGCCTACTTCATTCAGCGTACTCTTCAAGATCATAATGCATTTCTCGATCTCGATCTTCAGGATCCCCACTTTCAAGGCTCTCGATTCTCTGACCCCAATGTCTATGGATTCATGTATTCCAATGGTGTTGATCCTTTTGGTGCATTTCACGGGACTCCGGGTGATGGCAGTGATGATCCAGCAGATCAGTAGCTTCGGGCCTCCTTCTGTGTGTTTGGTCCAATAATATGTGGTGTCTATTCCTAGTTTGTCTTTTGCAGTCCTTCGGGGACTAGTGTCGTTTGTCTGTTGTGTTTGTTCTGTTTCAGTGTCTTGTGCGATCCTTCGAGGATCTTATGTTGGTTGTCTTTTCCTCCCGATAGGGAGCATTATGTTAGTTTGTGCTCTACCAGCATGTACTCTTTAACTTTGTCATTCAATATATGCATGGTTTAGCTATATCTCCCATTCCTGTATCAACTCTTACATGTTAGCTAGTTTTTTACCATCTTTGATTAAGTGACAAAGGAGGAAAAAACGTATTGAGGGGGAGTCACTTCCCAAAAAGATACTATCTTCCGATTTTTGTCAATTATCAAAATGAGAGAGATTGTTGGCACATTTATTTTGATAACATTAACAGCATCTTCGTGGTTTAGTTTTCTCTATATTTCAGTGAACAGATATTCACTAAAAGCTTGCTAAGAGATCCTTTTATTCAAGCTGCTCTTCAAATAAAAGTCTGATGAAGTCTCCTACAAATCAAGACTGAAGAGAAGACCAACGTGCAATCAAAGACTGCTCTCAGATGGTCCAAGATTTTGAGTCTGTACAAGGTCTAAGATTCTCCATGTAACACCTAAGGTGGATGATAAAATGTAAGCCTTCCTTCTGTCTTGTCACTCAAAAATTAATGTCTACAGAAACGGCATACCGATGGCATACCATAGTATACCAACGGTATACCATTTCTGAACAAGAAATATGTTCTGTGACGAAATTCGGCACACCGACGGTATACCACACTTTACCGACGGTATACCGTTTCTGAGCAAGAAATATGTTCTGTGACGAAAGTCGACGTACCAACGGTATACCGTTTCTAAGCAAGAAATATGTTTTGTGACGAAACTCGATATACAGACGGCAGACTACCGTATACCGACGGTATACCTTTGGTGATCTAGAAATATGTTCTGTGACGAAAGTCGGCGTACCGACGATATACCGCAGCATACCGCCGGTATTCTGATCTCGACATTTTGATTTTTGAATGGACAAGATGCTAGCATTAAATGCTCCCAACGACTAGATTTATTATCGTTACTGTTCAGAACGGTATGCCGACGGAATGTCGGTCCATACCGACGGTATTCCGTCAGCACTAAGTTCTGGAGCATTAAATGCTTTGTTCTCTTGATTCTCTATAAAAAGTGATTGTGTCTTCTTCTTCAAGACTAACCACTTGAGCCATAAATTTTCTCAACAACCAAGAGCTCTCACCATTACACTCTACCCAAAGCTTTTATTTGTCATCCAACCCAAAAGTGCTAGAGTATTAAAGAGTTGTAATTTTTCGATCTTCAAGTGTTGTAGAAGATCAAAAGCCTCCTTTCTCTTTGTGTTGAAGTTGACGAGCCTTCATAAGAAAACTCGTGTGTAGAAGTTGGCGAGTTCTTCGGATTAAAACTCGTGTTGAAGTTGGCGAGTTCTTCGGATCCAAACTCGTATAGAAGTTGACGAGTTTTCGAATCCAAACTCATGTGTAACTATTTACTCAAATAGTGGATTTAAGCCGGAGAGAGTTACGGGACTGGATTGCCTCTAGGGAGGAGACTAGGATACATCGAGTGTTTGATTTTCTCTCTCTCTCTCTCTTTTTTACTCTCAGTAAAATAGCTTTAAATTATCAGTAATTATTTTATTACCCTATTCATCCCCCCTCTAGGGTTCTACAGTGTTGAGTGGACGTTGGGGCTCAGGTAGCGTATGATGTGGCTGATTGGAAGATTTGAGCGGTTATGAAAAGATTGTGCAGATGCATTTTTTGTAGAATTTGAATTTAATTCATTCAAATCTTTCCATTATTCGCTCCTATCTTTTCGCAATTAGTTACGGCCATCATTAGATATTAGGGTTTTGGCCAACTCTATAAATACTCTCTTCTTGCCTTCATTAAAAAAAAAAAAGACGAAGACAGATGTGCCGCGCTGCCATTGGAGTCCATTGGTGTTCAGCGAGTTCATGAAAGGATGTGACAGAGAGCGTTCCAGATGTTCATTCCAACTTGCTGGTTCCTGGGAGGATATCGCAGTAGGACGTATCTTACTTTGAGCAACGGTGATTTTTATCACCCTAGCAAAGTTGTCTTCATCAACTCCGGTTCTTACAAAGAGAACGAATATTCATCTCTGTGTCTCATTAAGAGATCAAAATTTTCATCTAAGATCTGTTTCAAAAATAGCAGGAGACATTCCAAAAGTAAAATATTACAAACGATTTCTAATTTTTTTGAAATATAGTATAGAGTGTCTCCGCCGTGGATGATGCTTCAGTGTTTCTACTGTGGATAGTATTTTTGAAATATAGTAATATTATAAACGATTTCTACTGTGGATGCAATATGGTAAAAACTGTGGATGAGCCTTATCCATATACCAAGTTCACTTGGACCTATGGGGCCGCCATCAGACAGACCACATCTGACCCATCAAAGTCATGTAACATATGTTCATTGCCCCAACCATCTAGTGTTTTTTTCTGCTTACCCCCACAAAATATAGAAGGTTACATAATGTGCACATAGATAAGTAATTTATCTTTGTAACATAGTTAGTTACAGACTTACATTATGTAAGTATCAATTTTCAGCAGTAAATACTTCTATATCCAAACTATAAGAAAATATAACAAATATTTCCTTTACAATTATTGCCAATGATATACTCCAGTGAGGTTGTGCAATCTCCATTGCTCTATGTCGAAGATGTTCATCCTCCCATTCACGAGCATGCGGATCAAAATTCTGAGAGATTTTTACGTTATTTTTAAGTTTGAGAAATTGAGATGAGAGCAAACTCATGAAGATTCTTTTTGTAAGTCTCCTCTGCACCATTCGCCATTCCTTTCATAACATGGATTTTCCAACACAACTTTTTTTCAATTACTAACAGTTTTTTGCCGTTACAAATTACCAACAATAAAAAACCGTTACTACCTGAAAACAACTGTTGCTATAAATAACAAAAGATAAATTTTAATATAGTAATGCATAGGTTTTATTCTGTAACCCTTAAAACCGTTAGGAAAAAAGGAAAAAGTGCATCATGTGCCTTTCACGTGATATTGGAAAGTGTTATTTGGGTTCACGGTTTCGAAAATTTTCATTTCCGTCAGCTCTCCCCCGAGCTCTCCCTCGAGCTCTCTCTCTTTCATCGACTCTTCTTTGCCTCATGCGTCTTCTCCTCCTCTTCTATTTGCCTCGATGGTGACGGGTAATATCACTCTCTCTATTTTCTCTATGATCCGCTCCTACCATCGTAGATCCCGAAACCCTAACCCTAATTTTACTTCCTCTTCCAGCAATGGAGGAAGCACTGGAGATGGAGCGAACGAATGACACGAAGGAGATGGAGCCGATGTCGAGTACCTCCACCACTTCCTCGAGTCCTCCACCAGAACCCTCGAATCCTCCGTGGTCACCTCCCTCGTCGACGCCTCCATGGATCTTCTTTGGGACGACAACTTATGGGTCTCCCAAGGGCTCCACAGGATGTCTCCTCCACCTCCGTGCTCTCCTACGAACCCCTCAACTTGGACTTCCACGGCTTGGTCCCCGCCATTGTCGATAGGCTTGGGAATAGGTTGTAGACCATCATGGATGCCAGATGCTCGTTAATCTCACGGAGGTTCGAAGGAAGAATCCTAACCTTAGATTTTTGATTAATTTTGTTTTTTTTTAATTCTAGATCTTGTAGATGATAGTACTGATCCATTGTCCTAGTTCTTTCACAATGCCTTGTGGAATATAGGCTCTTGAAAGTTTAAAATAGCATATGCTTTTATTTGAGTCTATTCATTATATTATTTAGATGTTAAATATCTGAATCAAAAAAAATTCTACTATATTTGTATCATTTAATATACAGGATTATAATAAACTAGTCTCCCAAAATAAGAACATGTCTAGATTAACGACGATACGTTGAAAATTAGGATTCATGGGAAGTTGGAGATAACATCAATTGAGGATAAGACGACAAATTGCCTCAAGTGGTTTGGAGTCTTTGGATATGTGCAACATAAATTGATAGATGCACCACTTAGGAGGAACCATAAGATATTAGTTAGAGTGCTTAGAAGTTAGAACTAGTGCCAGGCCAGGCCTAAATGAAATTAGATTGAGGCTGTAAAGAAGACTAATCTTTTGTTAACGTTTGTAGAGGAGATGACCCTTAACGAATCCGACTGGAAGAAAGGATTCAAATAGCCAACCAAAGTTGAGATAAAGCCTTTTTTGTTTGTTGTTTTCCATATGAAAGGAACTAGTTTGTGGGCTAAAGTAATTTATGCCACCCATCTTTGTAGGGAAGTTTGGATGTCTTTCATTTTGGCTATTTGGCTTATTGTAGAACATTGATGTCCGATTGACAGATAACCATAAAGTTTGGTCATAAGGTGGTATATCAATGTTCATCATGCTTCATAGTTACCCTATACGACAGGACCAAGCTCGAAATGATGATGATTTTGTGTTGCAAAATGCATGTTGGTTTATTTTCAAATGTACTAGATGCCTCTAGTAATAGGCAAATTACTGTTTGCCTATTCTCTGCATAAATTATTCCAAATGATATTAGATTGGGCAATGCATATGACTATATGAGCATGTCTATAATATACTTAATTAAGTCCATCTTAAGTTGTGTAATTTGATTATAACAATTAGTTGGTTAGAGCATTCCATATACCTTCTCTAATAACTGTTTGGTGAAGAAATTTATTACTTCTCCTTTTGGGATCAATAAAGTTTGTCCATTAGGTGCATATTGCCCACAAGCAAAGCTAAATAAACTACTGGTGTTTGTGAACCGTAAGTTGATTTTGTTCTTCTCAGTTCCTTCTCATTTGTTTTTATCTATGGCGCGCCTTATGAGATAGCATTAGAGCATTTTTGCAGATATAATTACCAGCCACCTCCAGGACAGCAGAATCATACGTGCGGTGGTGCAGATACATGGGGTGATGTTGGAAAGAGTGGTGAAATGTTCTGCCCTGCAGGATACTACTGCCCAAGCACTATCGAGAAAATTCCTTGCAGTAGTGGGTATTGCTTTTATCCTATCTTCCGACTGTCTGTTAACTTTCTACATCCCCTCCTTTAAAGCAAGTTACTTCTGAACTGGGAGTTGTTATCAACTGAGCATATTATGGACTTTTTTGGGATTAAAACAAATTAAGTTCATACAAATCCTTTCATATGTAAAGTTAATAAATCTCTTCTTTTCATAGAGGACTTGAAACAGTCATCACCTTATATGTTGTCCTTTCACCCCTTTCTTTTATCTTCTATAATTCTTTATGCCTGATATTAGAAATCTCAATCATTACTCCTTATTTGTCAATTGTCCCACTGCAACTGTATCGTGGTTATACCTGACTTGATTCATTAATTTTTTTTGTAAGATTTATAAGGACAAGGGTGCATTCATATACTTGGTTCCTTATAAGAATTGCAATTGGATTGAAAGCTTACTCACAAATTGTTGTTTGTTATTTCTACAGAGTTTGCAATGGATCTCAAACCCAGGATTTATGTTCATGTAAATTCCAAAGCAGAACTGATTTACTAGCTTCTTACTCTGAGGTCTGATGTCTATCTCCTTGTTTCTTATGTTACAATCATTCTCTTTACGTAATGATTGATTAGCTCCATTGGATACTATAATTGAATATGCATGATAATGTTATTAAGTTAAACATCTTTGTAGAGTTTTATCATATCGATAATAAATTTAGTTCATATTGCTTGTCTTGAGTAAAGAATCAACAAGGAATGAGGTTATTTACAGTTCCAAACAACCTCTTCATCATAGTCATGCTTTGCATCGGGATGACATTCTCCTGGTTGATTGTTTTCTTTTCCAAACCATAAAGATGGTCCATTTTCTAAGAAGGGCACATATTTTTTTTTGGTATATATTTACTTTCACGCCTTTAAGTTGGGAATATTGATTAGAATTGGTATGCATCTTCAGAGTGCTTTCGGAAGAGTTCGTGCAAGCCAAATTCTACTAATCAAAATATCACTCTATTTGGTGTACTTCTTATTGATGGTAAAAGACTTTACAGCTATTATCTACTAGTTTTCAGTTTATTTTGCATATATAGCCCAAAATAGTTCTAGTGCAGCACACCCACTAACCCGTACACACAGACACACAAATATATTTGACATAAACTTGAACATTAGTGAATTTGTCCTTGTTTTTTTGCTAATATAATCTTTATTTTTACCAAAATAGGATTAATTGCTTGTTTAATCCAATTAATCGGGTGGTTTTAAGCAGAGATCTGTGTTCATACCACTAAGTGTATCAAACTTCTTTACTAAACAGAATATGCAGTACAAAATTATAGAAATTGCAGTTATCTTCAGGGATCCAGTAGTCGAACCTTATGGTAATCCTTGTAGAACGTAATCCTAGATGAATGAAATAATAGTCACATTTGTCAATTGTTTACTTGCAATATATAAGTTTTTTTTTTACATGGTTTTACAACCTACTATAATTTTACACACTTGCCAATTGGCCTTTTTCGTTCAATTTTCTTCGCCGAATTACTTGAAAGAGATTCCCCATTGTTAGTATCGGTCTGTATCGGAATGGGACATGCCAAACAATATTGGTATCGGCCGATATTGCAAACTATGGAAGGAATAAGGATGCTTCTGGCGTCAACAGAATGATACTAATAAACTCTTCTCGAGTCATTAGTGCCGCTTCAAATCTCATTCAAATATTGAACAATAGTAATTTTACTTGTAGAGGTTCTAGAAATTTGGAAAACTGTTATTTTTAGTGATTTGCACCTTGCATTTGCCTACAAAATAAATAGTTGATTCTGATTCCATTTCTCCTGTTCTGTGGAATGGATGTGGATTGTAGTGTATACTTAGAAGACAAACTTTTAATATTTCATTCTCAAACCTTTTTCTATGTTGTGGTTAATTGGCTGAAATTAGGAATTGAATATAAGCTTACAAATGATTTTATTTTGACTTCATTTTGTTATTCACAAATTTAGTCTTAAATGTTCTAAGGGATTAACATACCCTCTTTTCACAGGGGACATCTTAATCTGACTCTCTTGCCTTTATCTAATATACCCTCTTTTCACAGGGGACATCTTAATCTGACTCTCTTGCCTTTATCTAATATACGGGTTTCATTTACTGGGGATGATGGATCGATGTTCTGAATGTTAACAAGATGGATCGATGTTTCTTGGAGCTTCAGGTTGAAGGCGAAGAAGCATATCATTTTTTTTCAAGTCATCGAGAATGCAAATGTTATCATGAAAAAGTCCTATAAATTTTGGATGGTTCTTTTTCTTTTTGTACAGTAAGAGGTTATGTAATACATGGTGAGACATCATTATATGAATAATAATTGTAACTGGAAATATGTTTATTTTTAAAATGCAACTAATGGTATTGTTTATTAATTTTAAATGTGTATTGATTGATTGTCTTGTGTAAATTATATTTTCTAATGGATATTGGTTGATAATTGAGAGCTTACACAGCTCATGCTCAAAAGAGCCACCGATTAATTTTTACATATATTTTATCATTTGTAATGGCAAAAAATTGTAGAAATTTTAAAGGTTATATTCAATTTCCTAACAGTTTTTCACTGTTACAAATTCAAGATTACCAATGGTTTTTATCGTTTGGAAAGTTCATTTTCCAACGCTTTTTTACCGTTAGCAAATTTATTTTTCTAACGGTTTTTTACCGTTAGTAAATTTATTTTCCTAACGGTTTTCTACCATTAGAAAATTTTATTTCCCAACGGTTTATTACCGTTAGGTAAATTCCCAACGCCGAACTACCAACGGTAAAAAAAATGTTAGGAAATTTTTTCCTAACGCTTATAGTCGTTAGGAAATGACTGTTTTGGTGTAGTGATGTCAATGGCCAAAATGGTGTCAATTCCTACTGAAACGGTTGGATTGTATTTTGTTTAGCACTTAGTAGCGGTGACAATGAAGCAATTCCTTTTACGTTATTATATATATATATATATATATATATATATATATATATATATATATATATATATATAAGCAATGGGCAATTGTGGGGAACTCGTCTCCATTGGGACTCGAACTCCTGACCACTTGGGCCGCATGCATCTCTCTTAACCACTAGGCTATATATATATATATATATATATATATATATATATATATATATATATATAATTGGAATTTGTTCAAGTCTTACATAAAAGTCTTTTTAAAGCATTACGTCTAGTCCAATATCGCACCTCATGGGTCAACTCCGGTTCGATTCAGACAGCGTTCCAAATAAATGAAATCAGAACTCAAGGTACTAGTTCGGACGGTTAATTGGTTCGAGATAGATTGTGCTGACAATTATGAGTATAATTGGATTATACAGACATTCGAGATCATCCATAAGGTGGCCGAGTGTCAGACATTCGAGATCAAGACCTAATGTTGGAGGTAACAGCACAGTTTGGCTCCAAAGGTGGGGTCTGACACGTCCAAGGTAAAGTAAAACATTGCAGTTGGCACACAATTGTGACATAGATGAAACTGTCTGTGTTAGGAGTATCCTCCATAAGGTGGTCTAAGTGTCAGACATTCGAGATCAAGACCTAATATTGGAAGGTAACTGCACAGATTGGCTCAAAGGTGGGGTCTGACATGTCCAAGGTGAAGCAAAACATTGTAGTTGGCACACAATGGTGACATGGATGAATGTGTCTGTTTGATTATGTGGTCGAACAGATCGAGATGACAATATGTTTGATGATCTATTAGGTGCTCGACTGGCGAAAAACGAACAAAGATAGTCGTGGTGCTTGGTAGCTCGGTTAGTGAGTGGAGATTCTTGGATTATATCTCGTTTTTGTTTGAGCGCTCAAAAGTGTCTTCTCTAGGTGGAGTTAGGAGCATCCTATATAAGATGGTATGAGTATCAAACATTCGAGATCAAGTCCTAATGTTGGAAGCAATGTATACAAATTAGCTTCAAAGGGGGGAGGGGTCTGACAAGTTCAAGGTGAGGCAAAACATTGTGATTGGCACATAATAGTGTTATTCCCGGGGCTTGATCAAAGATGGAAAAACAGATGCAATCGAGATCTGAGATGTCACACAAAAACTTTGCAGTGATCAAACTCAAGATCTACGATGGTACAATAAATCAAATAGCCAAATTACAATCTGAAGGAGGAAAAAAGAGAAGAGAAGATCTCTCGTTCTTTCTTGCAAACGTGTTGCAATTAGGACAGAACGAGTTACAATAAAACTAGAGAGAGATGAGAAGAAGAACAATGCCGGGGTGTCAAAACACCGTTGCTCAAAGCAAGATTTGCCCCACACAATCTGCTTCCAGGAACCAGCAAGTTGAATAACTTGTGGAACGCTCGATGTCACCTCTGTTCTGACTCCTCGGATGGACTTGCAATGGCGGCAGCAGCTCTCTCTCTCTTTCTTCTTTTCTGACTTGTATTTTTGTCGTCCCCACAAAGGAGGCCAGAAGAGAGTATATATAGAGAGAGGGTGGAAACCCTAGCCGCCTCTTCAGTTATGGAAAGATTGAATCAAATCACAAAAAGATAGCAACGAATTAATTCTAATCCCACAAAGACAGAAATTGAATTAATTCAAATCCCACAAAGATAGTAACGAAATTAATTCAAATCCCACAAAGATAGGATCTGAATTAATCGTATTGATTCACCCTTTCCATAACCGATTTGAAATCTGCACAGTCAGCGTAGCCCTCCATGCGGCAGCAGCAGCAGCCTGGCCGTATGGACCGCTTGGACCGCATGTGCCGCATGAGCCGCATGGACCGTATGAGCCGCATGAGCCACATGGACCGCATGAGCCGCATGAGCCGCATGGACCGCATGAACCGCATGAGCCGCATAAGCCGCATGAACCGCATGAGCCGCATGGCCGCATGAACCGCATGGCCGCATGAACCGCATGAACCGCATGGCCGCATGAGCCGCATGAGGTGCATGAGGCCCATATGAGCCGCATGCCGCATAAGACCGCATGGCCGCATAAAGACCGCATGACTGCTGACGTGCTAAGTGCAAAGTGCGCCAACAAAATGCCACATTACGCCTCATGAGCCCGAGCCCGAGTCCGAGTCCGAGTCCGAGTCCGAGTCCGAGTCCGAGTCCGAGTCCGAGTCGCTAAGCCCCTTTGGGGCTTATCTCCAAGTGGAATTAATCCAAGAGAATGACAAAAGCATTAATGCTTAATCCTTGGAGCCTTATTCTTACCTCCTAGTAAAATCACCCACATGGTTCCCTCCTTAGGGTCACCACCCCATGTGCATCTCTCAACAACACACCCAAGTATATATGTTGAGATAACTCATGGTGCTTTTCCAATACGGGACTAAAATTTTACAAGGCATATTGAGAGCAAGCTCTCTCCATGTAAATAGAGCACCAACAATCCCCCACATATCACAACATATATATGTGTCCAGGGTTGAGCGTTCCCCACAGTAACTGTCCATTTTGCATTAGGATAGATGTCGCTGACGACTTGAATCTTCCCGCATGGGTTAAATAACAATGTGATACAAGAATGGACTACGCCTTGAATTCTGCACCACAATTGTAATTCTTCCCACTCACAAAGTGTAGTTACGTGTGCTTCTGGCTGCACATTAAAGGCCCTGTGCCAGCCTGGTTTCAGTGTATAATTTTGGGCGTCTACAAGTTTACCCTCAAGAGACGGCCTGATATCTCTCTTCATACACTATAGGTGAGTTCTTTATTAAAGAGATATGGCATGAAGCCTTGCGCTTCCTTGCGGTGCTACGCCGCTTTGACATGGCCTGAAACCGAGGCATTACCCCTACCTGGGAACCTCATTGTAGTGTCATACTACTGTAGCATGAGGTCACAAGCCTCTTTGTAGTGCCAAACTACCCAGCATGAAGCCTAAGGCTTCCTTGCGGTGTTACGCCGCAACGATATGGCTTGCAATGCCGAGGCTTTACCCCTACCTGGGTACCTCATCGTGGTGTCGTGCCACTGTAACATGGGGCCATCCTCCCATTTGTAGTGCTGTCTACAACTCTTTAATTACGTCATACAGCATTAGGCTACCTGCCTATTTGCGGTGCTACGCCGCTATGACTTGGCTTGCAAAGCCGAGGCATTACCCCAACCTGGGAACCTCATGGTGAAGTCATCCCACTGTAGCATGGAGTTTCACTCCTTGTAGTACTGCTCTACCGTGCTTCCTGTAAAGCACACCAGACATTCACTCTGCCTGAGAACTCATTAAGGCGTTTAAGCCAACCTTCCACAGGATCTATTTTTTCGCAGAAAAATACATAGTAGACAACAGTGGTTATGGGTCCGTATCCCTTCCATGTTCCAGAGAACAAGTACCCACTGTTACCTGATAGTTTCCCAGTCAGTGATCCTCCTTTGAACCAAAAGTTAGATGCCTAGTAGATTTCTCTTTGAACTAATAGCATAAAACTTTATGGTAGGATTACAAAGACACACTATCAGAATACCTTCAAGCCCATTTTACAAGCTATGTCATCGACCAACTGGCGCTTGAGGCCCTTTGTGAACGGATCTGCCAGGTTCTCCGGACTCCGAACATCAACCACTGTAATTACACCTCTTTTGATAAGATCGTGTACTGCCCTGTGCTTCAACCGCACAGCCCTCTTCTTCCCGTTGAAGAGGTCATTTGATGCCACTGCCGCAGTCGCCTGGTTGTCACAGTATATCGGTATCGCCGGTATCTGAGCCCCAACCACTGAAAGATCATACATGAGCTTCCGAAGCCATTCTGCTTCATCTGCTGCAGTTTTAAGTGCATAGAATTCAGATTCCATGGAGGAACGAGAGAGTATAGTCTGCTTCTTCGACTTCCACGATATAGCAGCTCCATCCAAGGAAAAGACATATCCACCTGTGGATCTCTCGCTTTCCACCTCTGAACACCAGCTAGCATCACTGAAGCCTTCTACTACTGTCGGATACCCGTTGTAGTGCAGTGCATATGTCTGAGTTTTCTTGAGATATCTCATCACCCGCTTCACAGCTTTCCAGTGCTCAACCCCTGGGTTGCTTGTGAACCGACTCAGCATTCCCACGGTGAAAGCTATGTCAGGCCTTGTGGCAGTGGTTGCGTACATCAAACTTTCGATAACGCTAGAATACTCCAGCTGCCTGACGCTTTCCTTCGAGTTTGGCTTCAGCTTCTGATCACACTTGTATGGCGTATCGATCCCTGGAAGATCCTTATACCCATAGCGTGTGAGCATCTTCTCAATATAGTGAGATTGTGACAGCGCTACTCCAGTGTCTGTCCGGATGATCTTTATGCCCAAGATGACATCTGCATCCTCCAAGTCCTTCATACTGAACTTGGTTGAGAGGAACTTCTTTGTCTCTGTGATACAGCCTATATCCGTACCTAGGATTAGCATGTCGTCCACGTATAGACAAACGATGACTCCTCTTCCATCAGCAAACTTTGTGTAAACACATTTGTCCGTCTCGCTGACTCTGTAGCCGTTTGACCTAATAACTTTGTCAAACTTCTCATGCCATATCTTGGGAGCTTGCTTCAAACCATATAATGATTTCACCAACTTGCAGACTTTGTCTTCAAGACCTTTGACGACAAATCCATCTGGCTGTTGCATGTAAATCTCTTCGGTCAGCTCCCCATTCAGGAACGCTGTCTTTACATCCATCTGATGTATCACCAACTTATGTATAGCTGCTAGAGCGATTAACATTCTGATGGTGGTCATCCGAGCTACTGGAGCGTACGTGTCGAAGTAGTCTATCCCCTGTTTCTGAGAAAATCCCTTGGCGACCAGCCTGGCCTTGAACTTGTCAATAGTTCCATCTGCCTTCATCTTCTTCTTGAAGATCCATTTACATCCAATAGGCTTTTCTCCTTCAGGTAGATCTACCAACACCCATGTGTTATTGGAGGTGATAGAGTCAAACTCGTCATTCACTGCCTCCTTCCAGAAGATAGCATCTCTGGTCTTCATCGCCTCATCATAGGTAAGCGGATCTGCTTCCACATGATAGGTGACAAAGTCATCTCCGAAATCTTTCGGTCTCCTCGCTCGCTTAGCTGACGGCTCGGCGAGTTCTGGTACAAGAGTTGTTTCATCAACAACAACTTCTTCTTGGACTACTGGCTCATATGAGATTTCAGTCTCATTAGTACCTACATCATTTTCCGGAATGTCCGAAAGAACAATGTTTTTGTCTTTTACGAACTTGTCTTCAAAGTATTCAGCATCGCGAGATTTGATAATATGATTTGATTCAATATCAAGAAATCTCCGAGCATCACTCTTCTCGGCATACCCCAAGAAGATAGCCTTCGTAGTCCTTGTCCCCAGCTTCTGAATCTTCAGATCTGGAAGCTTCACATACGCCAGATACCCCCACACTCGAATGACATTCAAGTTGGGTCTGACTTTGAACCAGAGTTCATGAGGAGTTACGTCCGAAGTTGCATATGGTACTCTATTCAGAATGAAAGTGGCCGTTAATGCAGCTTCTCCCCAGTAGCATTTTGGAAGACCTGTAGTGAGCAGCATGGAATTCATCATTTTTGTTAATGTCCGGTTCTTCCTCTCTGCTACTCCGTTGGATTGAGGAGAATATGGAGCAGTAGTCTCGCATATGATTCCATGTTCTTTGCAGAACGATACGAATTCATGAGACCTGTACTCCCCACCTCGATCACTTCTCAGCCTCTTGAGTTGTTGTCCAGTCTGCCGTTCAGCCTCGGCCCTGAACTCTCTGAACTTCTCGAAAGCTTCGTCTTTGGATTTGAGCAAGTAGACGAACGCGTATTTTGAGAAGTCGTCGATGAATGTTATCAAATACTTCATCCCGGCCTTCGTGGAGAAATGTTTGAAGTCACAGATATCGGAGTGCACCAACTCCAGAAGATCTGTGCTTCGATTGACCCGATGAAAGAGTTTTCTTGTGATCTTCGTCTGAGCACACACTTCACACTTCTCCACCTTATCCCCACATTTGGAGATAAGTCCTAGACTAGATATTTTGTTGATTCTTTTACTATGAACATGTCCTAGTCTATTATGCCACAACTCAAGAGAATAATCAGAAAATGCAACTGTATTAATGTCATCAAACAGGTTGACAAGCTGAGTTTTAAACATTCCTTCGGTTTGATAAGCCTTCCCGAAGTATGTTTCTTTCTTGGACATAACCATCTGACCAGCGTTGATGTCCATCCTCAAGCCTGCGTTGCAGAGCAGGCTCCCAGAGATTAGGTTCTTGACAATCGCAGGAACATGCTTCACTCCTTGAAGCGTCAGAGTGTTCCCAGAAGTGAGTTTCAGCTCCACAGTCCCAATCCCCAGTACTTCAGCTTGGGCCTGGTTCGCCATGACAACTTTCTCAGATGTCGGCTGGTACGTGACGAACCATTCCATATCAGAACAGACATGGCAAGTCGCACCAGTGTCTATCCACCAGTCAGAGTCAACCCCCACATTTGTGACCTGTCCGATCATAGCAACAATATTAGAAACCAATGAAACCTTATTAGGCTCACCTTTCTCTGATTGTTTAGGCTTAGATCTGCATTCACTCTTGTAATGGCCTTTCTTGCCACAATTGTAACAAGTCACGTGGGACTTAGTCTTCTGTTGCTTGAATGAAGGACCCTTCACTTTCAGATTAGTGAAGTCCTTCTTCTTGGGATGAGAAGTCGCCTGCTTCCCCTTGGGATCCCTCGTCTGTACCAGATTGGCTTTAGCCAACTGTTTGGACAGAGTGTCCATCTTCTGTTGAGAACGTATCTCGTCCTCAACATGGATCTCTTGAAGTAGATCTCCCAAGCTAATGTCTAGCTTCTTTCTGTGCATCCTTGCATAGAAGGTACTCCATCCAGTAGGAAGTTTTGAGACGATCCCTCCGACGACAAACTTGTCGGGAAGGGGCATCTCTTCGTCTTCCAGTTTCTGATGCAGCTTCAGAAATTCTTTCACCTGGGGTAACATGGACTTTTCGTCCTCAAAAAGCAATTTGTGATATTTTTTAACCACAAACATTTTGCTCCTATTCTTGTCTTCTTCATACAGATTTTCCACAGACTCCCATATGTCTCTGGCAAGTTCCTTCTTCGAGTAGAATTCTGCCAGGGAATCCTCCATAGCATTCAGGATGAGAAGCCTGCAGATACTATTTTCCCTTCTCCATTTGGCCTGGAATTTGGTAGCCGTGTTGATTGCGGCAGTAGATCCAGTGTCTGGAACAGAGGGTTCTTCCTCCAACAGAACATGATCCACGTCTTTCAGTTGAAGAGTTAGGTAAACTTTTCTCTTCCAGACTTAATAATGCTCTCCATCGAACTTTTCCAACTTGTAGAAGTCCGATTGGAGGAGCGAAGCATTCATGTTTTCCATCTATACGGATCTTACTTTGAGATTGTTATTCCCGGGACTTGATCAAAGATGGAAAAACAGATGCAATCGAGATCTGAGATGTCACACAAAAATTTTGCAGTGATCAAACTCAAGATCTACGATGGTACAATAAATCAAATAGCCAAATTACAATCTGAAGGAGGAAAAAAGAGAAGAGAAGATCTCTCGTTCTTCCTTGCAAACGTGTTGCAATTGGGACAGAACGAGTTACAATTAAACTAGAGAGAGATGAGAAGAAGAAGAACAATGCTGGGGTGTCAAAACACCGTTGCTCAAAGCAAGATTCGCCCCACACGATCTGCTTCCAGGAACCAGCAAGTTGAATAACTTGTGGAACGCTCGATGTCACCTCTGTTCTGACTCCTCGGATGGACTTGCAATGGCGGCAGCAGCTCTCTCTCTCTTTCTTCTTTTCTGACTTGTATTTTTGTCGTCCCCACAAAGGAGGCTAGAAGAGAGTATATATAGAGAGAGGGTGGAAACCCTAGCCGCCTCTTCAGTTATGGAAAGATTGAATCAAATCACAAAAAGATAGCAACGAATTAATTCTAATCCCACAAAGACAGGAACTGAATTAATTCAAATCCCACAAAGATAGTAACGAAATTAATTCAAATCCCACAAAGATAGGATCTGAATTAATCGCATTGATTCACCCTTTCCATAACCAATTTGAAATCTGCACAGTCAGCGTAGCCCTCCATGCGGCAGCAGCAGCAGCCTGGCCGCATGGACCGCTTGGACCGCATGTGCCGCATGAGCCGCATGGACCGCATGAGCCGCATGAGCCACATGGACCGCATGAGCCGCATGAGCCGCATGGACCGCATGAACCGCATGAGCCGCATGAACCGCATGAGCCGCATGGCCGCATGGCCGCATGAACCGCATGAACCGCATGGCCGCATGAGGCGCATGAGGCCGCATAAGACCGCATGGCCGCATAAAGACCGCATGACTGCTGACGTGCTAAGTGCGCCAACAAAACGCCACATTACGCCTCATGAGCCCGAGCCCGAGTCCGAGTCCGAGTCCGAGTCCGAGTCCGAGTTGCTAAGCCCCTTTGGGACTTATCTCCAAGTGGAATTAATCCAAGAGAATGACAAAAGCATTAATGCTTAATCCTTGGAGCCTTATTCTTACCTCCTAGTAAAATCACCCACATGGTTCCCTCCTTAGGGTCACCACCCCATGTGCATCTCTCAACAACACACCCAAGTATATATGTTGAGATAACTCATGGTGCTTTTCTAATGTGGGACTAAAATTTTACAAGGCATGTTGAGAGCAAGCTCTCTCCATGTAAATAAAGCACCAACAAATAGTGGCATGGATGAACGTGTCTATTTGATTATATGGTCAAACGGATCGAGATTATATTGGATCCATTTGGTGCTCGGCTGGCGGGAACGAACAAAAGTAGCTGGGATGCTTGTTTGTTCGGTTAGCGAGTGAAGATTCTTGGATTGCATCTTGTTTTTGGATAAGCGCTCAAAAGTGGTGATAATGAGGTGTAGATAATTGAAATTAGTTCAAGTCTTACATAATTTTTTTTAAAACATATAGGTCCAATACAATATCATACCTTATGGGCCACCTCGGATTCAGATCACACCACATTCCTAATAGAAATCTTATAATTCTTATTATGATGTGGGAACAATTTTGGAATGTAGAACCTGAGATGGTTAAGCATAGATAGATACTTAGGATTCATAAGTTTGAGGTTTTCATCCACCAAAACAGCTGAATCAAGTTGTTGAAGAACAGGGCTGTAAGATGAATTAAGCCACTTAAAGTTATCAGTACTTTCCACCTCAACTGAGGCTAGTAAAGGAGGATTGGTAATAAACTACTTTTGCATAGCTACAAAGTTCAGTCTGTCAGTGACTATAAGAAACACATGGTTTTTGGACTCTTCGGCATTCTACCGACATTACAAGTACATTATCAGAGAATATAGCATAGTGGGAGAGACTAGAGAGAAGTAAAATTATTTGTGAGCTGGCAGTGCAAGGGTTTCGAAGCGGACCACAAAGCAACTTGCATCAAGAAAATGGCCATTAAATTCTTCCCACTATCTCACATTCGTATACCTCTTTTTTTCGCCTCAGCTAATCACGATGCATTTTCAGTACTTGTTCCAGCAGAGAAACTGTTAATAGAAACTAGTCATGTTAACGTGAAAGACACGTACCATTTTTTTTTATAATGCTATTAAAAAATCAGATAAAAATTTAAATTATATTAAAATATTTTGTATATGATTTAAATATATTTTAATTATAATTTGTTATATATATGTTTTTAGAATTTTGGATATATATTTATTTAGATAATATCATGTACTTAGTTTAAATATAATTTTAATATTAAATATATTTTACGATTTATTATATGTTAAAGATTTTAGAATTTTTTTTAGAATTTTTTTTTTTATTGGAGGATATAGATAAGGCTTAGATGGCTTATTTTTGAGCCATTTTCGTATTATAGTGATAGTTTGATATAAGGCAAAGAGATTCAATATCCTTCCTTCATTTCAGCATCTGAATTTGCTTGTCCAATAATATTTAAACTATCTTTGACGAGCAATGTTCTAAAAATCGGTCTAGACGGCCGTCTAAGCAGCACCTAGGTGCTAGGAGCCTGGTGCAAAGCCCTAGGTCCGCCTAGGTGTCAACCTAAGCCCTCCGACCCCCTACTATGCATATTTTTGGTTTTTATCAATTATGGACTTTATCTGCAAATTTTAAGTAGATGTTTTGGAATTTTTTTTATTTTTTTTTTTGAACCGCGGTAGTCTAGATAGCTACCTAAGCGCTATGCGTCTGGTGTCCGTCCGACTAGCACCTAACGCCTTTTATAAGCTTGTTGACGAGTATAGTCAAGTTTTTTTTAACTTTACCAATTACTCTCGTTAATATCCTGGCCAATATGACTTGATCTTTCATCATCCATATCAAAGGAGTATCTTTTCCACTTTTCCCATGTTCCTTCCTGCATACACTCACTATACTTCTCCAGAGGCGGCCCTGGCCCAGGGCAAGCCGGGCGACGGCCCAGGGCCCCCTGACGAAAGGGGGCTCCAACATGGAACTGTCTATAATAGAACTGGTATGTATCATGTGCCTTTTTTCTAACACAAAGTATTATGGTGTAGTGATTACAATGCTAGACTTGTATTTAAGAAGTCTTTGGTTCAAATCTTGACTACAATAATTTTTTGTTTTATTTATACTTTTTTTTACATTATGTATGGGCCCATTTAGAAAATTTTACCTCGGACCTCCAATTGCTCAGGGCCGGCCATGTACTTCTCTCTAGTTGCACTGAATAATCAATTTGACATCTCAATTGCTTGTAACTGATTCCTCAAATCATCATAATTTGTGTGAGGCAGCTTTTCAATTCTCTTATGTTTCCTTCCCTTCCTACTTTGACTTTCACCCTCATTCAACATCTAAAGTAGAAAATAACCAAATTTAGAAAACGATCGAACAATAAACAATCTGGAAGACGATGATCATGTAGTTCAGTCATGGATAGCTTAGTTGAACCTCCGAGTTCTGTGAAGCCCATGCTTGTTGTTTAATTTTATTGGTTGTTTTGTTTAAGCCTAAATTTCAAGTCCAATAACTTAAGCCCATGACATCTAGACTCAAACCCAACCCCTCTTACTTGTTCCAACCCACGACTCTATTCTCCCGCAGATCATATTCTCCCGCACTACTACGCGCACCCCATCCTCTCTTCCTCTTCTATACGTAACTCCATCACAGAAACCCATCCTCCCAGAACAGTAACTCACAGAAACTTTCACCCTCTCCCACACCAAAATCCTTCAATCTCCCAAACCACTCCATCATTTCCAAATCCGGAGGCACCCCCGAGTCCGGATCGCCGTCCTCTTCGAAACTGGACCACTCTCCCCACCTTTCCGTGCCGTCCCTACAGCCGACCCGTCGTGCCGCGTCAGTGCCGGCCACCCGCCGCGCGTCCGGACCACACCGGCCTCCGCCCGGCGCCAGCCACGCCGGCCTCCGCCCGGCGCGCAGCCAGCGCGGCCCCGCCTGCGCGCCCAGCCAGCGCGGCCCCCGCCCGCGCGCGCCCGCCAACGCCGGCCCCCACCGTGCACACCAGCCCGCGTTAGCGCGCTGTCCTCGTGTCCCGCACGTCCGCACGTTCCGTGCGTGCACCTGTTCCCGTTCCCGACCTCTTTGGCGTTCCAACGTTTCGTTTCGAGTCCGAGGCCTCCCCTCGGTACTCCTTCGCGCAAACTTTTGGTAAGTTTTTGTCCCGAAAACCTTCTATTATTTTGTACAGAACCCATTTTATGTCCCGGCCAATTGGCAGAATGAAGCTCTGCCAATTGGAATAGTTTAGCTTTGTAATAATAGTGTTTGGTTATTTGTGTAGGATGGTATAGTTAATTAATTATGTAGTTATTAATTGTTAGTATAGGAAACCATAAGGATTAGTTGATAATGGTGGATTAATGGTTAATACTGTTATAGTATATTTTGGCCTATTAATGTTTATAGCAAAATGTATTTTTCTTTAAATAAATTGTCGGATTATTAAGAATTATGGAAATAAAATTATTAGTATTAATGGTCTATTATTATTAATTGATTTCGCCAAAATATTATTGTTTGTCACTAGAAAACTTATATATATTTTCTAAAAATGTTTTATACCAAAAGCTTTCAATAATTAGAATAAATGATAAAAAGATATTATTTCTATAATTGAGTTTACTTAATTTCGGTAAATAAATGGTTTTAGTAAGAATAACAAAAATGTTTTGCTATTTAGTTAAATCGTTAGTTTGATAAAAACTGTATTTTCATAAAGTACCATTTTGCAAATTAAAAGCTATTTTTCCTTTTATGATAAAAAGGGTTAAAATGTATTTCTAGTAAAAAAGTGTTTTTCGGTAAATAATTTCTAATTAGTAAAAATATTTGTTTTGGAAAATCTAATTTCATTTTTAATTATTAACCTCTAAAAATACGATTTAAAAGTTATTTTCTTAATATTTATTTCGACAAAACATATATTTTTATTCAAAAACGGTTATTTTGTCAATTATTATTTTGTAATAAAATCTATTTTTAAAAATATATAATTATTTCCAATTAGGTTTTCCAACCTACCAGACTTAGTCTCTAGTATTGTTCTTTAGAAATAAGCGTAGTTCTAGTTACTAAAATCTGGTACTACGACCTTGTAGGTTCTGTTCCCTTAAAATCTTAGCAGTTACCACTTGTTGCTGTCCACGTCGAGGAACCGTCTGAGACAAGTTTCATATCTATTTCATGTATGTGTTTTTACATTAATAATTAAATGTATGCATCAGTTGATTTTATATACTATAGTGACACTGAATCACTGTGGATCCCTCTCGGACTCCACATCGATTGACGGATTGCTGGATTGCTATAGTGACTTATTGACTCATTGACTCGGGAATTGCTTGGGGGAGTAGTATAACGTCTGTGACCAAAGCCAAAATTCTTGCTTGTCTCTCTCGCACTAACCTCTACCACACAGGGGGTTGAGCCGTACGGTATACTATTCGTTTCGGCCGAAACGTTAGTATACATATTGCCTCTATCCCAGCTGGTCACAGGCCCTGTTATATACTCAAAACACTAGCTTAGCATGGCATCATATTTGACATTGAGATCATATTGTTTGTTGTCTTTTACTATTAATTATAAAAACATATAAAGTTTCTTAAACTATCTCGCATTTTCATTTATTGTTAATTTAGAAATGCTAGATATGAAAGAAATATATTTTTTGTTCACTTCTGACTAGAGACCCAACATTTTTAGGTGCTTGCGATGCGGAGGAGCTAGCTTACTGTTCTTTCTACGGGCCTGACTTGGGTCCTGCAGATCTAGCTGAACCAGAACCAGGAACCCAAGAACCATAGATGTTGGCATAGTTTCTTTTTCCTTTCTTTGTTTTGATCAATTGTAATAAGTGAATTATGATATTATAGTCTTGTTATTTCCATTCCAGAACCAGTTTTAATTTATAAAAATGTTTTATTTTCGTTAGATATTTGCCTGTTGTGTTTCACTGCTTGATACAACTTACTGCCGCCGTCTCACAACGGTGCAGGCTGAACATGATCTGACTGGGCCCATTATATTTGGGATCGGGTCGTGACATATTTTTAGTGGTGGTCCATGCAGGTCAGTTCTGTAAATTGGTCTGGTCAACTTAGTCTAGACCAACATGCAGTTCTGTAACTTGACCTAGGTTTAGATGAGACTTTAGAAAAATAGACTATAGAAACAACTAGAACACTTAGATAATTTTCATCCTGTTACATCATAGGGCCGAAATTATATATATTAATATCTATTTTTGCTTTCTTATAGATTTATTAGGCTCCCTTGTTTATGTGTGTACCCAAACCATTCAGAAGATGGCGAAAGGAAAGACGACTCGCTCAGGGCCTACGGACGAAGAGGTCTTTTCCTCTGGGAACACACCTACCCAGGCTCAGTCAGAACCCTCTCCGGTGCAGCCCAGTACCCATCTTTGTGCTGCACGGACTCCCCGTGCTGCATATACCTCCACTGTACATGCAGCTGCACCGATTCCCCCAAGACCTACACTCTCGATTGCTGACGCAAATTCTTAGGTTGCTCCACCAGTGCCAGTGGACCTCGTCGAGCTCGTAGGCCTGCTACGAGGAGTACTTGAGACCCATAGGGCTCAAGCAAAAGTAGATCGTGAGCAGACCGCGATCATGAGGGTGGGCGTGGAGAATGCCCACAATATCGCCTTGGCAGCACTCGACTCATCACAGAGGGAATCAGGGCCTGTCAAGGTAAGAAAAGTGGAATTGATAATCTTTTATATTTCATTGGAGAAATATAATTCTGAATGGCAGTCAATTATCCAGGAGAAAGTTGGAGACACTGAAAGCTTCAAAAAGATGAATCTACAGACTTTCAAGGGAACTGAAGGCCTTGTATACGCGGACGAATGGCTAGATGACATGGAGCGCATCCTCAGTGTTGCTCGAATTTTGCCCGGCCTCATGGTAGAGGCAGTAGCTCTACAGTTACAGGACCTAGCTAGCATATGGTACAGGAACGAGCGAAGATTTCAGGCTGGAGGAATCTTCTGACGATCTTTCAAGAAGCAGTTCAAGAGGAAGTTCTTCCCAGAAGCTGTCCTATAAGCCATGGGAAGGCAGTTTCACGACCAGAAGCAAGGAGATCGAACCATCAAAGAGTACGTAGTCGAGTTCAACCGACTCAGCATGTTTACACCACGCCTATTAGCAAACCCGGTGGAGCGTGCCCAGAAGTTCCGGCATGGACTACGGGAGGAAATCCGCATCATGGTTACAACAAATGGAGCCAAGACATACGACAAAATGCTGAAGGTGGCCCAAGACGTGGAAGCCAGTTCCTCTACCCGGACCAAGAGAGAGCACCCCGGATCCAGCAACAACCATCAGGGCAACTTCAAGAGGCCCAACAACAACAACAACAACCACAGCAGCAAGTCCTCTCAGCAACAGCAGCACAAAGCACCCCAGCAGAACCAGTAGAGGAACGTCACCTGCACCTATTGTAAGAGACCCGGGCACACATCAGAAATCTGTAGGAAGAGACTGGGACACAGCCTTTCTTGTGGGTCTGCCATCCACCAGATCAGGGACTGCCCTACGGCATTCAACAGAGCTGGAGCTGGACAATAGAAGGGTCTACTTCCTACCCAGCAGCAGCGTTACAACCAGCACAGGACCGGGCAAGCTTTTGCCTTGGCTATTGAAGATCCTGAAGCAGAGCAAGAACCTGAAGGAGATGTCATCGCAGGTTCTATTTTATTACACTCGCACCCAACTTTATGCCTATTTGATTCTGGAGCTTCGTACAGTTTTATATCTTCGGAATTTGTTACTGCATACCATATAGATATAGGGTGTAGTAAGATGATTTGTAGAGTTATGACCGGAGGGAGACCAATCCTCATCACAGAGACTTGTACCTGCCCTATCACCATTTCCGGTCATACCTTTCTAGCACCCTTACTTGTTATGCCTCTCCCTAATAGACTGTCATCGGGGTTGTGTTATCTTTAGTCCACCTGGAGGGCCTGAATTTGAAGTAGCTCGAGCATCAGAGAGCTTGGAGTGTATCTCCTACACATCCATCACAGAAGATTCTAGACCCCTTCATCCCCTGATAGCAGAATTCTTAGATGTCTTTTCCGACAATCTACCTAGATTACCCTCTGATCGAGACGTAGAATTCACTATCGATCTTGTACCTGGCTTATTCCCTATTTCACAGAGAATCTATAGAGTCAACCCCAAGGAGGCTAAGGAGATGAAGGACCAGATAGATGAGCTGAAGGTCCAAGGATTTATTAAAGATGGAGCTTCGTCCTGGGGATCACCAGTTTTGTTCGTGCCCAAGAAGGATGGAACCGTACGGATGTGCATAGATTATCGGGCATTGAACAACATCACAATCAAGAACAAGTACCCTCTGCCCAGGATCGATGACCTTTTCGATCAGTTGAGCGGAGCGAAGGTTTTCTGGAAGATCGACCTCAGGTCAGGATATCACCAGGTCAAGGTTCGAGAGGAGGATATTCCGAAGACGGTATTCAACACCAAGTATGGACAATATGAATTCTTGGTCATGCCTTTCGGTCTTGCTAATACCCTAGCTATATTCATGAATCTCATGAACAAGGTCTTCCATGAGTACTTGGATCAGTTTGTTGTCATCTTCATTGATGACATTCTGATCAACTCAAAGACCCAAGAAGAGCATGAGAAGCACCTGTGAATTGTCTTGGAGACTCTGAGGAAGGAGAAGCTATATGGTAAGCTTTCCAAGTGTGAATTTTTCTTAGATAAAGTAGATTTTCTTGGGCATGTTATCACAGGAGAAGGGGTATCTGTGGACCACAAGAAGATAACAGCAGTGGAATCTTGGACAACCCCCAGCTCAGTTGCAGAGATTAGAAGTTTTATGGGCTTAACAGGATATTACAGGAAGTTTGTGAAGGAATTCGCGAGGATTGCGGAGCCAATGACGAAGCTAACCAGGAAGAACGAAGAGTTTGTTTGGACTGAAGCATGCCAGGCGTCATTCGAGAAACTGAAGAGAAGGTTGACAACCGCACCTATCTTGACGCTACCATCCGGATCAGGTGGATTCTCTATATACAGTGATGCTTCGGGCAAAGGATTGGGCTGTGTGCTACAGTAACATGGAAAGGTAATTGCCTATGCTTCCCGATAAATATGCAATCATGAGAAGAACTACCCGACGCATGACTTGGAGCTAGCAGCAGTCATCTTCGCCCTAAAATTGTAGAAGCATTATCTCTATGGCGCGAAGGTGGACATATACACAGACCACAAGAGTCTCAAATATGTTTTCACTCAGAAGGAGCTTAACATGCGCCAGAGGCGATGGCTGGAGCTCATGAAGGATTTTGACATCAATCTGCAGTACCACCCAGGTAAGGCTAATGTCGTCGCTGATGCACTTAGCAGGTACCCGATGGCTATGTTCTTGAAAAAGAATCGTCACTTGCTGGAAGACATGGAGAAGCTTGGTTTGGAGATCGTGCTACCAGAGGAAATCATGCTGAAGCATGGAAAGAAAGCAGTTGTACCATGCGTGGACTCGCCTATGATACAACTACAAGTGCAGTCCAGTCTGATCAGCAGAGGAAATCATGCTGAAGTTTAGCACGGCCAATCTGGGAAGCTGAGTCTCCGCTACATCAGATTCGGCCAAGCTGGGAATTCTCAGCTTCGAAGCTGAGTCTCCGCTACATCGGTCCATTTGAAGTATTGAGCAGAATCAGAGATGTAGCATACAAAGTGGATCTACCATCCAGCCTCGAAGGCGTACACAACGTCTTCCACGTATCGCAGCTGAGGCGTTACGTACCGGACCCGATCCACGTTGTTGATCATTCTGAATTGGAGATTGGACCTAGCCTCACCGTGCCAGAGCAACCAGTAGAGATCATCGACCGCATGGAGAAGAGACAGAGGCGTGCAGTAATCCTACTAGTCAAGATTGCTTGGCGTCACCACTCTCCAAGCGAGGCTACCTGGGAGCGAGAGGACGAGATGAGGAAGAAGTAACCTCATCTTTTTTAGGTATGTTCTAACCCTCTCTTTCGTAGTTGGTTAAAATTTCGAGGACGAAATTTACTAAGGAGGGAAGGTTGTGAAGCCCATGCTTGTTGTTTTATTTTATTGGTTGTTTTGTTTATGCCTAAACCCCAAGCCCAATAACTTAAGCCCATGACACCTAGACTCAAACCCAACCCCTCTTACTTGTTCCAATCCATGGCTCTATTCTCCCGCAGATCCTATTCTTCCGTACCACTACGCGTACCCCATCCTCTCTTCCTCTTCTGTATGTAACTCCATCACAGAAACCAATCCTCCCAGAACAGAAACTCACAGAAACTTTCACCCTCTCCTACACCAAAATCCTTCCATCTCCCAAACCACTCCACCATTCCCAAACTAGAATAGAAGTTGGAATATGATTACCTGAACTCACAGTGCCATTTCTTGGGTTTTCAGACTGGTTTTGTGCAGAGTTGACATTCAAGTCAGTCTTCCTTTGGTGAAATATTTTCCTAGTATAAACCTAAAGCTTGGAATTCAGATATCAGTCTGTAGTACTTCTCCCCTGTGTGAGAAACCCCTTCACTTGGCACCATTATGTGGTTCTTGTGTAGGGCAGATTATGTTGGAAGTAGGACAAAAACATCCTAAAAATTGTCTTCAATTTTATGTTTCTCCCCCTTGAAGAGAATTTTGGGTAAAATAGGGTTGTTTTCCAAAGAAAAACACATCCATACTCACATGAAAGTTTTTTGTTTAAGGGTCATAACACTTATAACCTTTTTTCTGTGAAGCATAACCGAAAGAAAAATATTTTACATCTTGTGGTTAAGTTTTGAACGAATTTGACTTGGAACATATATAGTACATCCAAGAACCTTGACAAGTAGGTTCTAGAAAAATATAGTACATCCAAGAACCTTGACAAGAACATATATAGTACATCCAAGAACCCTGAATGTAACCTAGTTTTGGAAAAATATTCTTTAGGCATTCAAGTGGTGTTTGTATTTTAACACTTTAGTAGGCATCCTGTTTATCCAGGACGCTGTCAAAACAACTTCTCCCCAAAAATATTTTAGGATATGCATAAAAAATATTATAGCACATGCTACTTCGAGTAAATGTTTGTTTTTACGTTCAATAATGCCATTTTTTTGTGTAACATCACTTTTCCTAAATAAATAAAGTCCAGTATTTTTCCTAATATTTTTAGAATTTTTTGGTATTTTTGGAATATTATTTGGAATTTATTTGGTAAATTTTTTATCTGAGATAGTGTGGTAGAAATAACTATATATATAGTTCTTTCTACCACACTCTCTAGTATTATATACTATTTGTTATTATATAATGTAACGTTTCTAAAGTTGTATACAAATCTAGTCTTCATTCATTTCATATAGATCAATTTACAATATGTATGTACATATATTAGATGTACCTCTAAATAGCACTCGAATTCTAGTTTTTTTTTCACTAGCAGTTGCGGTTCAGCCACCGATACCGGTGCGGGAGACAGGGAAAAAGAAAGGGGTCGGTCTATTCAGTCTTATTAGTCCCCTTCAGTCCCTGAACTGGGCTCTTAGTCCTGATACCGAATGGGAGGCCCATGCTAGCTCCACGCGGTAAGAAAGTGCAATAATGTTTAGAAGGTGTGGCATACTTGTGAAAAATGTTAGAGAGGGATGGGTGCATTAGTAATTGTTAGAAATCCATGCTTAACCACTATTACCAGAGTGGGAAGGTTCTAGAATTATTTAGTGACGAACTAATTAGTTATTTAATTAATCATGGTTAACCAATTCTAGAATATTTCTCTCAAACCACTTTCTCTAACCACTCCACCATTCCTAACAACCCCATCAAACTTTCCAAACAACCTTTTCTAAGGAATGATCTTAGCCATGTTTTAGTCTAGATTAATTAAAGCACTTTATATAGTTTTGTAATAAAAACAATTATTTTTGTAATTAAATAAATTATTTTGCAATTACTCATTTTATATTCTCAATTCTATAAATATGAACCGACCCATCTGTTTTCTCATTCCATTCACCACTGGAGCCCTATCGATTTTTCCTCTCGACTCTCATTTTTCTTCCTTCATCGACTTTCGTCCTCCTCCATTCTCCACGAACCCTAACTCTAATCTCTTAAGCTCGGTCATGGCTATGGCGTCGGGATGATCAGAGCCGAATCCTCTGTGGAGTCAGGTGACTGAGCGGTGTCGACAAGTCAAGTAGCACTTGTTTTCGACGAACGGGGCCTCAGCGAACGACAATCATCCACCGAGAGATCTTTTTCCTCCACCATGAACTCACTGTTTCATTCCTGAACGATCGATCGCGATGCGTTCTCCAAATCGATTCTGTTGAAGTGGGTGGGGTTCCCAACCTGTATGGAGAATATTCCGAAGTGCGACAAGCGCCATCCGTGTGTCGGAGAAGTTCGGGGGGTGCATCGATCCTATTTTGTAACATATATGGCAAGAAAATATATGATTGGATTTCCATATTTACTTTGATCATATATTTATGATTGGATCCTTCATATAGTAGCTTTCCATATAATTGGGCTTCCAATTATGGCAAGCCAATTATGACTGGATTTCCATTAAATATATGATTGATGCATATTGGAAGTTTCCATATATATTGCCTTCCATGTATAGATTATCAAGGGCTTATAAAAGGGTGATGCATGCTAGTTGAAAATCATCTAAAAAAGAAAACAAGAGTGTTTTACAATCTTTGAGAGAGAGAGAGAGGATTGAGAACTATTGTGAAGGAGAGATCACTTCAAATAATTTTTTGACATCTCTTGTTCTTCGGAGTCCGCAATTAAATTTTCTTCTTTCAAGTGAGTTGTGGTGATCCGTGTTGGATCGGGAGGAGCTTGTAGAGGGTGTATTCTGTTTATTCTATTAGTGGAGGTTCTTCAAGGTTAGACTCTGATCGTCCCGTGGTTTTTTCCCGTAAGGGTTTTTCACGTCAAAAATATTTGTGTCTGCGATTGTGCTTGACATTTTTGTTTTGTGTGCCTTTGCTCGGTTCTCTCGCAGGATTTTCTGGTTTGGGAGAACGGTTTTCGTGCTTCGTTCCCAACAGATTCTTGTTTATTTATGATTAAATTTGTTTTTCGATATCATTCTTTGACCGGAGAAGGGACCTCTGTTCATAAAACTCGAGCCGTGAGCATATCGGATCGATCGAGAATTGTTGACATTCAAGAACGAGTTCGATCAGTAAGTTCGAGTCTGCAATTTGATTTCCTTTCCATTGTGATCTATAATTCCTTATAGATCTCCTTTCTTTTGGGTTAGATTAAGAAATTTCAGTGTTTAAATTAGTTTTCAAACACTGCACTCCAATTGTTTGTGCTAATGTCTAAATAAGGGTTTCATGATTAATTGTAGGGGTGAGCATTATTCGGTTTTGGACCGAAAACCGAACCGAACCGAACCGAATAAGAGGTTCGGTTCGGTTTTAAAAAAATTCGGTTCGGTTTCGGTTTTGAAAATACTAAATTTTCTTATTCGGTTTCGGTTTCGGTTTTGGGTTTCGGTTTCGGTCCAAAACCGAAAACCGAATAAGAAAATTTAATATATATATATATATATATATATATATATATATATATATATATATATATATGTGTGTGTGTGTGTGTGTGTGTGTGTGTACACTATATATAAGTATTAACATATATAGGTATATACTAAATATATATAGGTATATACTAAATATGTCTATGTATATTTAGTTACTATATATTAACAAAAAAAGTTCAAAAAAATCAAAAAAATAAAAAAAAAAATATGAATAAACCGAATAAACCGAAAACCGAATCGATTTAATTCGGTTCGGTTTGATTCGGTTTTGGGCCAATTCGGTTCGGTTTCGGTTTTGCTTATTCGGTTTCGGTCCAATTCGATTTTGGGTTATTCGGTTCGGTTTAAACCGAATAAACCGAATGCTCACCCCTAATTAATTGGACATGCCAGGTTTGTATCTGATTCGTGGGGACCTCGTCTCTGTACTAGAGTTCGACTCAATTCAACACAGGTTAGATTCAAAGTGTTTTCTATTATTTACTGATTTCCTATACAAGTTGTCTAGCCGCACAAGGCTCATGTACGTATCAGAGCCAGAGCCCGACATGTGAAGGCAGTGTCGAGACACCAACACGTGTTGGTGTTGACTTCAAGTCAGAACTCGGGCGGACATGTGTGATGTGCAGTACGTGTCGGTGACCAGCAACTCTAGGGTTGCTGTGAACGCGCTGGGGAAAGTTGATTCAAAACCGAATCAATGGGCTCAGTTGTTTGGGCTGGAGCAAAGGGCTATTTATGTTTGGGCTAAAAAGAAATAAATTCAGATTTTAAACTGTAGATGGGCTTGGGTTAACCCTCAATCCAGTGGACTGTTGGTCTGAGACAGCCCAGTAGGCTGGGACTGAGCCTGGGCTGTTTTATAAATAAATAGTTAGTAGTATAATTATTAATTTACTAATTGTAATTAGTATTTTAGTTTAATTAATATTTAATATTGATACCTAGATTTAATATTATAGTTGCTGAATCTTAAATGTGTTTTGGATATCAAATATTAATAAGTGGTTTAACTATAATATTTTATAAATAGTTTGCTAGTGGGTAATTATTAGATAATAAAATAAGTAGTTAATTTCTAGAAATGCCTATAGAACCTAACCACATATTGTTTTCCTGAACTATTCTACGTGGACATAGAGACATTTACATTCCTGTTCTCGGTCTTCCAGGATAAGGCAAGTACTATGACTTGGTTACATTTACTTCGTATGGTAACTTGTTTCATGTTGGACACATTGTTACACGACTTGATCATGTATTTCTGGTTCTTGTACTTATCATGTATTCTTGTTCTTGTTCTTGTTCTTGTACTTGTACTTGGGGAGGAGAATACTACAGATATGTGACCAAGCTAAAACGCTAGTTAGGTATTAAATGATAGCCTGATCACACACCTGTGCCCGTATGGTTAAGTCGTACCTTTATTCATGATCTTTATCCAGCCGTTCACATATTTAATATGTATTTCAAATCACTTGTCATGTCATGACCTTTTTGCTATATGGTTCAGTAGAGTTGTGCATTTATATCGACTCGGGTTAGTCATATTTCATTGCATTTTAACTTGTGCATGTGTTGTACTTGCTTCACGGTTATAGATTGTACTTTACTCCGCTCCTAACTAGATATGTTGCAAGTGAGCTTGAGGACATTGTCCGATATTGTATGGGTCAGAGTCCGAGGCCTTAGTTGAATAGGATGGAGTCATGACTCAGGACTGGAGTCACTCCGAAAGATTTAGCTCCTCCCTTGATACTTAGATTGTTGAGTGGAATTTGTACTTTGATGTTATATTGTGAGGGATTTGTGGTTGACACCTTTGTTTCTGTCACCGGATTTGTCTCCGGCATATCTGTAAAGGTGTAATAAAAGACAAGTGATGTGGTGGTGCATGGTGATATACTCTGGGTACGAAGTAGCATGCTGTGATGACTTGGATTGATCATGTTATTTGGAGTTTTTTCGAGGTTTAGTATAGCTTACTACTAATGTGTTTACAACGTAGGCTGGACGTGTTCGACTCATATCCAATTATCTGGGAGTGGACCGTGTCATGTTGAGGTAGCCCTACAAGTATATTGGTTGTGGATGCCTTGTTCTTAAAAAAACCCAAATGCTCATTGAAATTCTTTATTCCTCTGTCAGAGTGTAAAATACCAATTTTGGTTTGAAATTGATTTGCCATCAAAACGTAAATTTTTTTAGTAAGTTTTCCACTTCAGATTTTTTTTCCTCATCAAATGAACCCAACACAAATGTGTTTGATCGCCAATAATTGTAATAAACCATTTGTTTGCCATTAAAATCTTTGAATTAAAATTTTAATCATAAACAAAACAGTGTTACAATGTAGGACTCAGATGTAGTCCTAGGAGTACACTTTTGTTTTTATCTGGGTCCTGTGTCGATGGAGCGAGTGGTAATGCGTTGACTCCGTTGACGATCTGACGACGATTTTAGGTTCTCTAAAGGTCTGGGTTGCTCTGGATGCCGGAGCTTGCGGAGGGGAGGAAGACGTTGAGTGTCTCTTCCGATCTCTGTGAGTAGACGTGCGTCTCTGTAACTCTGATGATCTCGTTATGTGTGTGTCTGTCCTCTGGAAGAAGGAATGATTCCTCTTTTTATAGGCAGCAGGTTGGGGCTGCTCATGCGCGCATGTGTAGGATGCGCCTACGCGTGGGAACGCCACGTGGTGGTTGCTGCGGAGGGTGCATGGATGATGCGCCCTAATTTGTATAATGAATCCTTCTTGCTGCAATCGTGGGCTAACATGTGGCAGTGGGGAGGATTCTTCGGTTGCTGAGATCTTAGGTGGTTAGCACCCCTTCGTAGACTGAACCGAGTCAAAAGACACGTGGTGCATGCCTTTGGTTCAAAGATCTAGCATTTGGTGGAGAAGGATATGATGAGCTGCACCTGGGATCCGGCGCATGAGAAGACTTTGGCTCGTAATCTTCAGGAGTCATGAACCAGTCTGGGCGTATGGCTTTTGAAGCGCATGTTTTGGTCACATGGCTGGGGAGGCGCATGCAGCGACTTGTGTCACTCCCCGTTCCCGGAATACGTATTTTTATATATGAACAACTCATGTGTATTTATTTAGTATTTATCATGTATTATTCTGTATTTAAATTCCTTTAGTTTTATGTTAATTAATTATCTGCTCTTTAAATTTTTATGTTAATTAATTTCCTACAAATTTTATTTCTGCAATTTTATTACCTGTATTTTATTTGCTGCTTTAGTCTTATTGGGTTTCGGTTTGCTGAATTCCCTTAAACCCGGCCCAACACCCCACCTACCACCACTCCCTCTATTTAAAGCTTTCATCTCTTTTTCTCTCCTCATTACTTCATTCTCACTATTACTTCTTCTTCTTCCTCTCATTACTCCCCACCACCTACCAGCAGCAGGAGAAGGCAAGTGCAAACTTGCTTCTCAATCACCCATTTTTATGGTTCATTTCCCTTCCTCTCATGATCCTGAGAGAGTTTAGTTCTTGGCATTTTTGGTTTCTGTGGCTTAATTTTCCTAGATCTAAGTTTGTGTATTTCGGCTGTTCATAGGTTTTGGTCCACAAACTTAGCGTGTATTTTGGCACTGGAGCGAAGGCTCCATAGGACTTGGAGTTCGGGAAATGTTGTACGCACACGTTCTTACGTGCTCGCGTAAAACATCAGCCCAGTCACGCACACGTCTTTACGTGTTTGCGTGTATTTTTAGTCACGCTCATGTCTTTACATACGTGCGTAACTTTTGAGTTACGTTCACACTGTGCATGTCTGCGTGACTTTTGAGTTACGTTCACACTGTGTGTGCGTGCGTGTATTTTTAGTCACGCTCGCTCTGTGCGTGCATAGATTTTTAGTCACGCACACGTCTGAACGTGCCTGCGTATATTTTCAGTCACGCACACGTCCCTACGTGTCTGCGTGGATTTTTAGTCACGCTCATGTTCTTACATGTTAGCGTGTATTTTTAGTCACGCTAACGTTCTCATGAGCGTGCGTGTATTTTTAGTCACGCACACATCCATGAGTGCGTGTATTTTCAGTCACGCACACATCCTTGAGCGTGCGTGGATTTTTAGTCACGTACATCCTTGCGTGCGTAGAATTCTTGTCACCTTTTCACGCTCACTTGAGTCTGCGTGAATTACTTTTTCACGCTCACGCTGTTACACGCCCACTCCTACTAGACTTGGCATGACTTTTGGCCTTGGCTTAGACTTGTTGGCGTGACTTTCTAACCTGGGTGTTACTATTTGTTCTATAACTTAATCATTTAATAATGGCATGATAATTCCTCTATTAAATCCTTACGCATTTTTGCATAAACTTGATAAATCATGATATGTTAATATTGTTAATACAAATTGTTATGTGGAATGTGCCATGTGTCTTGATTGATTCATGGATACCCAGTATGACTAGAACTTAACTCTGAGGAGTTATAGGCTCGACCCCATGTAATACTAAATGATTTTCATGTCTTGCCACCATCGATAATGATTGTGACATTGACTAATAATTGATCATGCATTCCTAGTTGGAACTAAGAGACTGGCTAGTCGTCTTATTGAATTGAATGAATGAGACACGTTCATGTAATGAACTATTGTACTCGATTAGCCGATCCGAATATTGGCATACAGGCACATGCAGGTTTTAATTTATTTATTTATTTATCTTACAAAAACAGCATGTGTACTTTATGATCAAGGCATGATTACTCCGTGGTTAGATTTGATTGTTGTATTACGCTATGTAAGACCTACAACATAGCCGCACGGGTATCGTTGTAGAGTTGCACATATCGTATCCCGTACCAAAGTACTCATTTGAATGACCATGATCCACGGTATGGGATTTCACTCAACGTAGGGACTATTAAGTTAAATAAAATAATGATTGCATGGAGAGAATGGATTCCCGAGTTCTTACATGGCAGCCCCCTTGGGACGAGTAGTACCCAACGGGCCGGCTGGTTTCCACAGATACTATAAATCTGCCACACGGGCAGGGAACGATATCTGCTTTTATTATTATTGTATATTGTATATTGATGACGGTCGTCCTGCTAGGACTCGTCTAATTCATGCATGGCGCACATGATTCACTGGATAGACTAGCCTTGCTCGCACATAGTAAGAACTGATGAATCCCTAATTGCATAATTCCAGGATAACTTGGGACTCACAATAGCAAGCCGTAGAATTTGATTGGCCGATCAAGATGATTTGTTTGTGTACTGTACTACTCTGTTACCTAACTGGGATAATCAGAATGTCAGGACATGACGGGCCAACTTCTGTCCTTGTTTGGTTGGAAGGTTGGTTCGAGGTGTCATGATGTGATGTGAATCCTAGTAGCAAGCAGAGATCTATTATTATATTCTTTTACCTACTGGTTTATGTCCTTCATATCGTCCTTCCTTGTGGTACTTGCTATTAGAGGTCTAACCTCTCTGGTTTTGCATGGCCAGATTTAGAGCCGGTTCTCGAGGACTCAGCTTACTTCTACCTCCAGGATGGTCAACACTAGGAGAATGATTGCAGGAGGACTCGAGTGGGTTCCTTACTTCACCGCTCATTTTGTTATTTACCTTTATACTTAGCCGTTTAGCACCGACATGTTAGTCGGATTGTCTTGCACTTACTTTTACATAATTGTAATTAAGTCAGACTGCAGCTGATAACAATTGTGTATACTTGCTATATCATCTGGCTATGTTTTGTAAGGCCAGATCTCAAAAACATTTTGACTGAACGTTTGGGACGCCTTACTGCTTTATCTTACATGTTCTCTGTTTATGCTTCTTGATTGAATGATTGAGACAATAGATGTGAAATGACCATAGTAAGACCTTTATGTAGTATGCACCCCCTCGTCTGGTTAGACAGCATTGATCGTATTATACGATATTTATCTACCCGTAATACGTAGCTGGCTGAGTCATTCCCCCGCTCTCCAGTATTCTGGTTCTGGGGCGTGACAACTTGACTTCTGTGATCAGAAGTAAGTCAGAGGCGCATGGCTTTTGAGGCGCATGCAAATCTTTGGGCGCATGGCTGCGGAGGCGCATACGAGTGGTTGGTCGGCGACGTGGCTTGTAACCGACAGAGGAAAGTAATGGTGACGTTGACGTCAGTGGCTCTTCGTTTTCTACAAAAGCTGTTGCCGCTCTGTCATCGAGGCATGGCTGCTGTCGTCTCAGACTTCAGCATTTAATGCTCTTGACGGGTGATGAGCTTTTGAGTAGGCGCATTGATCTGCGTTCCACTAGGCGTATAGGGACGCGTGGGACACATCCTTATGAGGCGTTTGGTACTGATAGGTGCGTCTGTATGATGTGCGGGATCTGACCGGCGCGTTTGTTGCATGGCGCATCTTCATTGGTCCGGCTGTTAGGTTTCCAATATTTTGATTGTGCATGTTGACTGGGCTGATTTCGAAGGGATAGGTTCATCACCATAAATGCAAATTCATTGCACGGAATTCGAAGAGCCCGCCACTTGGCACGTAGGTTTGATTTGCCCGGCCTATAAATAGCAGCAAGGAGAGAGTTTGTTTCTCGTTTTCTTCCGTCTTCTCGAATGGAGGTGACTCCTTTGCTCGAGTACATTCTGCTGACAAGACGCTCCCGAGGGTGAAGATGCGTCGAGTTGTCTCCGTACACACTCGTGAAGGTGACTGTTACATCCAAAAGTCGGGATCGCGGGGTCCCGATGCAGGCCGAAGGTGCCTGTTGCATCCAAAGATCAGGATGTCCGAGTCCCGTCTTCGTTATAGTGGAAGAGCCACAGATCGAAATTGTGGTGCTCCTATCTTTCTTGGGCTTTGAAGAGTTTTTCCTCCTGCTAGAGTGGGGTTGATCGTCCGCTCTCGAAGCACTTGATCGGGTCGAAGTAGAGCGCATATGCTGAGACTTCATGATGCGCCAGACTGAGACGCTGAAGAGATGTGCCTGACTGAGACGCTGAAGAGATGCGCCTAGCTGATACGTGCCTGGATGAAGCGTAGCTTTAGGCTTTTTTGATTTCTTCTTCGTAAAAGGAGTCTTTTATGTAAAAAGAGTCTTCTATGTAAAGAGAGTCTTTAGTCACATAACAGACTTTTATGAAATAAAAAGCCCATTTATGTTGCTACTCTTTTACTGTTTTATGATATTCTCGGCGCATGTTGACCTGGGTAGTTGATGCGCCTAAAATTTTCATGCTTCTACAAGACCCCCTTCAAAGTTTTCGAAACTTTCTGAAGTTTTGGAATACTTTGAATAAGAAGCATAGTAGTGTCTTCAATGGGGCGCATGACTGTTCGGGGCGCATAATTGCTCCGCGCATCTGTTGATGAGGCGCACTCTCCTCTCATTTTTAAATACCAATAAAAACAAAAAGATTAATGATGATCTTCTGGATATCCGCCGTTATCATTTCGCAGAACCCCAAGCGGCGGCTGACGTCACGCTTCATCGGTTCACACGTTTGACCAAGTCTATAAATAGGCGTCTGGTGGAGAGAGGGACTCCTTTCTCTCTTTGCTTCCTTCTTTTAGAGTTCTTTTTTCAAAAACCTTAACTTTTTTTAAAAGATGGCTCCCAAAACCCATGTAGTGGCACTGGCAGAGGACGAGGCCGGGGTAAGGTGCCGATGGAGTTTGACGAGGAGGACGCTCCCATCGTCACTGTGACTCCCGCCGACGTTCGGCCAGCGGTGACGGGTGGGTGTCTTCTGTCTTTGTGGTTCCCAATATTTTAGACGATTTTGGGGCACATGGATGAGTTGCATCCTGTTATTGTGCCCTAACTCCTTGTTGCTGACGCGCATGGACTTATGTCCTGATGATGCGTTGAGACTATTTCGCTGACGCGCTTGGGTTTAGGCCCTGATTATGTGCCGAGGCTTCACTGCTGATGCACATGGGCTTGGGCCCTGATTATGCGTCGAAGCTTCACTGCTGATGCGCATGGGTTTAGGCCCTGATGATGCGACGAAGCTTTGATATTGACACGTATGGGTTTAGGCCCTGATTATGCGCCGAGGCTTCACTGCTGACGCGTATGGGCTTGGGCCCTGATTATGCGCCGAAGCTTCACTGCTGATGCGCATGGGTTTAGGCCCTGATGACACGTCGAAGCTTTGCTGCTGACACGCATGGGTTTAGGCCCTGATGATGTGCCAGGCTGCAGATGCGCCCAATGCTTTGTCTCTAAATTTTTCCTTGCTGCCTGACTTTTTTTTTAGCTGTGTTAGTATCGATGACTATCCCCTTGCTAAATAAAGTCCTTCTGGATGCTTACCTTTGCCAAATGGGGGTTGACTTCGACGAGGAGGTTATTAACCCAGCGAAGGCTGCTATCCTACTGAATCAGCCTTCCGAGAGAATGTTGCAAATTCGGGATCAGTCGCCTATTTTTCTCCAAAGTATGATGTAGAGCGGCAAACTAAAATCTGCTGAGTCCGAGAATGTGACTTTCTTGAAGCCTGCATTTCTGTTTGGTGACCGCTTGACCTCCTCTGAGGCAAAGATACTGAAGATCAAGGAAGACTGGTTCTTCACGGTGAGGGATGTGGCCCTGTACATGCGGCAGTTTGAGCGTGAATTATCGCTGACGGCTTTTTACCGTTTAGCTTCCAAGAGGAGGATGCCATGGGAACTTACTCCTTCTCAAGGAGGGGCAGTGGGGGGTACCCTTTTGATTGATGTTACTTCGAATCAAAGGGATACCTTGGCCGCCTCGCGAGCCGGGACCTCGTATAATTGTCGAACTTTGTGCCCTGGGAGCCTTTATATTGATGTTCCTCCTGATACCTTCGCCTTTGGTGCTTCGACCTTTGCAAATCGGATGCTAACATCGAGAGTTATGTATTCGAAAGGAGGTTTTTGGGTTGAGGGCTGGTGTCACCACGTGTCGAAGTGGGACGAGCTGACCCTTTGGATTTTGTTGAAGTTCAAGACTGAGCTCAAAGTGTTTGGGCTGACCGCCGCTCTTCGTGCCACCCAAGCAGGTATCGACCTTAATCGACATATGTTTCTTGCTCTCCTGGAAATGTTCAACACCCAGACTGGCACTTTCTTTACTTAGTGGGGGAGTTGGGATTGGCCCTCCATAAGATGTATGAGGTGTCCAAGCTTTTCTGGGGCTCGGAGCCGTATGAGGAATATTTTCCAATAAATGAAGAAATCTATGTCCTGGAAGACAAGGACTCAGAGATGATGGCTATTTTCAAGGAGATGGCGAGCCACCATTATCTGATGCAACGAAATGATAAGGACGGGTCACAACCCCATGTGACTGCTTGGAGGGATTACGTCTTCAAGCAGGACCTGACGGACCCTTTCAAGATTCGGTTCGTGACCCCGCAGGGACTGAATCACGCAGAGGTAACCTCCAAAATGAGCCAACTAGGCGAGAAGACTCCTCGTTCAAATAAGAGTGGCGAGGACGTATACAGTTGTTTCTGGCATTGCGTGCACCGAATGTCGTCCAAGGCAGTGTTGACTGCATACTTGATGATATGGCTCTGGGACTATGTGTTCTCGGGCGGATCTGGATCTGTAAAGAGAGTGAGCAGGAACCTCATTTTGCCAGCGGTAAAACTGGTTTTTGGTCGCCCTCTGGCTCTCCTCCCTGCGATGGTGTGTAACCTGCTACAGGATTTAAGAGATTTTGCTGACGATGTGGTCCATGAGAGCGGCAGGAAAGACGACTTTTCCTGAGATGAGCTACCGTTCCATTATCTGATGGGATGGTTGATTCTGTATCACCCAAATGTGATGAGCCCGGGCCATGAAGACGATTATGTTGTAGGTGACGCCTTTATCCGTCGCTTCTATAAGAGGAAGTGGCTGCACACCGGTGTCCCTGTCTGTAGGAGGGTTTTGTCTTATCTTCAGGGGTAGGAGACCACCAAGGTCAGTCCCGTCTTCATAGATTTTGAGGCTGACCAAGAATTGGAGGACTCCGGTGAGGATGCGATTACCCTGCCGATATGGAATTTCGCTGGTTGCAGAGTATTTGGCCTTCCCATTTGTTCTACTGCAATCAGAATAAGTGTTATCTGGAGCCGTATTTACCGAGCCGGTTTGTACGTCAGTTTGGTTACACCCAGCTAATGTTAAGGAACCCCAGTAATAGTCTGGGGTTTGTCGGGAGTTTACTGGATGGAGCCCGGGGTGGGCAATATTACAACGTCAGATGCACTGGGGTTCATTTTACAATGCCAGTTCACAACCTTTGGTCGCAGATCTTGTATTCGGCTGTTAAGCTGTATTGCTCCATGAACACTGTGTCCCCTAAATATGACAGGGAGACTAGTTTCATCGTTGGCACTCAGCTAGAGACAACAAAAAATATGCTGGTGGTGGCCTGATCATATCGTCCACCAGAGGTTGCAGGTTATCGGGCTGCTGCTGTAACATCAACGGGGGGTACTCAGAAAGAGCCCCCAGCTGGAAAGAGGCGAGCTGACGTGGAGGCCGGTTCGTCTGCGCCGAAGAGGCCGAGGAAAGCTATGACTCTGAAGGTAGGAGCTCCGGGAGTGCCACCTGTAGTACAAACGGAATCAGCTCCCCCAGAGGTAAAGACGTCCCACATAGTCTGGTTTATTCTTTGAATTTTTTTGTGACTTATGTCCTCTTTTTGTAGGAGGTGTCGAAGAAGAAACCCCAGGTTTTGAAACCGGGTATTAGCAGACCAAAGGAGGTGGCGAGCTCTTTCGACGAGCTTATTCCTCCGATTACAGCATCTCCCAGGGAGGGGAGCGCCGATGATGTCGCTTCTGTGGAGATTTTGGTGTCTCCATATTATGTTGGAAGGGAAGCTGAAGATGCAGCAGTTCCCTGGCTAGTACAAGCTATCGTGGGGGCCTCTGGTATCGAGGTCCCAGCAGAAGCGGTGCTTCCGGATGAGGAAGAGGAATGGAGTTCGTCTTCTTTGGATGACGTTCCCCAGAGATCCCTGAGCCTACAGTAGGGGCAACAGGCGTGGTTGTAACAGAGGAGAGGGTTGATTCCTCTTCTCGTCATGATAAAGGAAGGTCGGCTACACCGTTGCCGAGCCCTACCCCAGACCCAGCAGTGGAAGCTGAGCTGGCTGTCGACCCGGAGGTCCTGACAGACTCCATTCCTGCGGAGGGATTTGATGAAGGAGGCGAGACTCGTCTGTCGAGCCTGACTCCAGAGGAAATGCCGAGTCAGGGAACGGATGCTGATCCTGCTGTCTTGTCGGAGGAGGAAGGTCCTATGCGGGCTACAGGTGGTATTTTGGAGACGGAGGAGAAATCCCAGACGTCGGTGGTCCCTCCGAGATTGAAAAGGGTAAGGATTTGCTGGTGAAAGAACCCTTTGTTGCTCCTTCTACTTGGGGGACGATATCGACGCCCCATTCGGCTCCTTCCGCTCTCTTGGCTCCTCAGAAGAGCGGTAAAGTTCAAGTCCCCAATGAGGGAGGGTCCGCTGTTGTTGAGGTTTCACCCTCACGGATTAAGGTCGGTGGATCTTCTTCTGGTCCGTCGTCCATCACAGTAGCTCCTACAACTCCTGCTATGACGCCTCAAGTGTTGGCTGATACGGATGAATATGTACAGTTTGCTGTCGAGGCAGTGTACAAGATGCTGCAAAAAGGAGTATCGACAGTATTGAATGCGAACGGGAGTTTCGCGACGGCAAAAGCCATGGCGCTCCCCTACGTTGGTCTGATACGTTCCCACCGGGGCCATGATCATATGGCTGAGATTCTGGAGGCGTCGGTGGCTGAGCTCGACCAGCATCTTTCCGAACTTCAGAGTATTCGACGGAATGACTTTTCCGCTCTGATAGAAGCAGAAAAGAAGAAATTGATAGCTGATGTTGAGTCGTCTTATCAAGCCACGGTGGCCATCTGGGACTGCGAGGTGGCCGATACTGAGGCTGCGACGGAGAGACTATCTCAGTCCACGCAGGAGAAGGTGAAGCTGCGGGCCTTATTGGATGCTAGTATATCGGAGGTCACTGCCAAGATTCGCCTCCTTGAAGACCAGCGAGCCCAACTTTTACTAGATGCTGAGCGAGCCCAGGCTGAGCATGTAGCATCCAAGGAGAAAGTAGCATCTTTTACCCGCCATCTTCTTTCTCTGACCTGCCAGTGGCAAGAGTTGGACGCTAAGTACGAGAATGATACTGCTCCTGAGGCTGTGGAGATGATGCGTCAAGAAGCTGAACGTTGAGTCTTGGCGACTGTGGGGACTCGGGCTGAAGAATTGAAGCATCGGATCGAAGAGCTTTCTACCAATCCCATTGATGTTTAGGGATTGTAATCTCCTTTTTTTGGCAACTTTGCTAGGGATGTAATCCTTTACTTTTGAATGTAAAATAAAGAATTTTCTAGTGTGTTCATCTTTACTGTCATGAACTAGCGATTTGTGTGGACCTATTATCTTTTGCGCACCTTGGTTTTTAGGTACAGATAATAAGTTTGAGAGGACCGACATGTTTGCTCAGAGGTAATATGGACGTGGCAAATATGGGGTTCAAATGACGGAATCTTTCTACTCAGAGGTGTTGTGGACGTGGTAGGAGTGACTCTGGAGGATACGTGGAACTACTCAGAGGTAATATGGACATGGAAGTTCTGCGGTATATGTACAGCAACGCATGGGTTGTTTGTACAGGATGTTTACTCAGAGGTAATATGGACGTGATAAACGTGATAATTCTGTTTTATAGGGCGTAGAGGAGCAACTCAGAGGTAATGTGGACGTGGTTGTTCTTCTACTGGAGATAGAATGTCACGGAACAACTGGGTTCCGAAAGCATAAGATTTTATGAAAGGGAGGTGTATGTGAGCTCTGATGATCAGGTTCACTGATTCCCTTGCTAGATAGAGATGAAAGTACATATCTGAATGATGTCAAGAGTAGTACTTCTTTAGGAACTTGTCGTTGATGGACATCATGAACAAGTCTCCGTTTGGTCGGGCGAGGCGGTAAGCACCGTTTGAGTATACCGTCTCTATGATGAAAGGTCCTTCCCACTTGGGCTCAAACTTTCCTGGTATTTTGTGAGTCAACACCATCGGCCTCCTGACTGCCAGGACCAGGTCGCCTACTTGGAAAGTCCTCTGCTTGACCTTTTTGTTGAAAGTCTGTGATATACGGGCTTGATAGAGTTCAATACGCTGTTGAGCTAAGAGGCATTTCTCATCAAGTGCTTCTAACACTCGCAGACGGTGGCGTTGATTGTCTTCTTCTGTCAATTGGTTTGTGATCGCTACACGGAGTGAGGGTATCTGGATCTCGAGAGGCAGTACCGCTTCGCTCCCGTAGACTATAGAGAATGGTGTGTTGCCCGTCAGAGTCCATACCATTGTACGGTAGGTCCAAAGGCATTTGTCGAGCTTTTCTTTCCAGTCGCGTTTGTTGGATGACACGACCTTTTTGAGTAGCCTGACGATAGTCTTGTTAAAAGCCTCGGCCAATCCGTTTGCTGTCGGATTGTAGGCGGTTGATGCAACGTTCTGAATATGATTCTTGTCACAGAATCTGCTGAAAGCATGGCTAATGAACTGTGGACCATTGTCGTGGATAATCCTACGGGGTACCCCAAAACGATAGATGACATGATGCTTGATGAAGCTGATCACCCTAGAGCTTTTTACTTCCGTTAGTGGAACTGCTTCTGTCCATTTGGAGAAGTAGTCGGTGATGGATAGAATAAAGCAGTGTCCCCTTGATGAAGGAGGGGTGATAAGTCCCACAATGTCCATGCCCTAAGCTTCGAAGGGCCAGGAGGCGACCGTAGGATGTAGTGGTTCCGATGGTGTATGGATAAAGTCGGCGTGAAGCTGGCAAGCATGGCACTTTTTAGCATAGTCGACGGCGTCGGCTGCCATGGTTGGCCAGTAGTAACCCATGCGTCGCAGTCGATCCTGCAACTTAGGCCCGGGTTGATGAGCCCCGTAAGTTCCGTCATGAGCTTCTCGAAGGGCTTGGGCTGCTTCTTCCTTGGATAGACATCGAAGAAGAAGTCCATCGTAGGAACGTCGGTACAGCGTTTTAGTAGCTGTATCATAATAAAATCGAAGGGAACGCCTTCTGACCGAGACGGCTTCTTTCGGGTCTTCCGGAAGAATTTTATAGACAGTAAAGTCGATGAACGGGAATCTTCAGTCTCGAACATTAACACCGGCACTTATCGTCATGGCATGAGCCATTTGTGTGCATAGGTTGTTTTTAGGACAGACCAAGTCTCGACCGACTACCGTAACGTAGTGTTGAATCCCGAGGGGTGCTGCTAATGAAGCTGCGAGGCCAGCCAGAGCATCAGCCTCCAGGTTTTATAGCCGGGGTACGTATTCTATGAAGAACTTGGTGAAGGTTGAGATAATATTCAATACAACTTCATGATAAGGAACCAGATCTTCATGACGAACTTCGCACTGCCCTCAGATCTGGTTAACGATGAGTTTTGAGTCGCCATAAGCTTCCAGATGATCCACCCACAGTTGTTGTACCAACTGGAGTCCCATGATGAGAGCGTTGTACTCGGCAACATTGTTGGAGCATGGCTTTGAAAGGGAGTAGGCACGCTGGACGACCAGCTGATCGGAGGAGACTAAGACCACCCCCACTCCTGTGATGATTTGGCCTTTGGGACCTGTTCTTGAAGCACCATCAAAAAACACCCACCAGACGGAGTTTTCTTCGGTGATGTTTGATTCTTGGACCTCATCCGGGATGTCTTCATAGAGTCTGGAGGACTCTGGGATCGGGTGCGCAGCTAAAAAGTCGGCTGGTGCTTGACCCTTGACGGCTTTCTATGGGACGAATACCATGTTATACGGTGTCAACAAGATTGCCCATGTAGCTAGTCGGGAGTTCAATGATCCCGGCTTTGTCATGAGAACCCTGAGTGGATTGACTCGGAAGATGACATGAATTGTCTGGCCCGAAACGTAATAGCGAGTCTTCTGGATGGCGAACACCAAAGCCAAACATTCATTTTCAATGGGGTTGTACCGGTGTTCAGCCCCGATCATTATTCTACTAAGGTAGTAGATAGCTTGCTCGTAGCCGACATCGTTGTTCTGAGCCAACAAAGCGTCGAAGGAATGATCCATGGCACGGACATAGAGGAGAAATAGTTTGCCCGTGACGGGTGCCACCAGGACTGGCGGGCTCGTCAGGTAAGCTTTGATATCATCGAAAGCTTTCTGGCATTCTTCTGTCCAGACGTAGGAGACTCCCTTCTTCATGAGCTGAGTGAAGGGTTGATATTTTTTGGAAAGGTTTGCTATAAACCTTCGGATGTATGCAAGACGCCCTTGCAGGCCTCGAAGTTCTCGGAGGTTCTTCGGAGGGTCCATGTCAAGGATGGGTTTGGTCTTCTCGGGGTCGACATGAATACCTTTTGTCGTGATAATGAAGCCCAAAAACTTTCCGCTAGAAACCCCAAGGATGGATTTAGCGGGGTTCATCTTAAGTTGATGAACTCGTATGAGATCGAAGACCGTCTTTAGGTCCTGTAAGTGATCATCTTTGAGACGGCTCTTGATGGCGATATCATCAATATAGCATTCAACTATTTTGTATAGATGTTGACGAAAGATGGTACTCATAGCTCATTGGTACGTAGCACCCGTGTTCTTCAAACCAAAGGGTATCACTGTGTAGCAGAAAACCCCTTTCGGAATCCTGAATGACGTGTGTTTTGCGTCATCGGGGAACATTTTGATCTGGTTGTAGCCCGAGTACCCGTCCATGAAAGACATGCGTTCGAAGCCACATGTATTGTCGATCATCACGTCAGTGATTGGAAGTAGGAATTCGTCTTTAAGGCAAGCAGTATTGAGATCTCTGAAGTCGATGCAGACTCGTATCTTTCCATTCTTCTTGGTGACAGAGACGACATTGGCCACCCAATCCGGATGTTGCTCTTCACGAATGAACCCGCTGCTCAGGAGTTTGTCCACCTCTTGATCGATAGCGTTCATGATGTCAGGACGAAAACGTCATTGTTGCTACTTTATAGGCTTGGCATCAGGTAACATGTTAAGTCTATACATCATGATCTGGGGATCAAGTCCCGGCATATCTTCGTAGCTCCAGGCGAAGACGTCGATATATTCTTTTGCCAATTGGACTAAAGACTCCCGGTCTTTTCCCTTTAGACTCTTGTTGATGAAGATAGGTTTGGAAGGAGACCCATCACCAAGGTCGATCTGCTCGACTTCGTCTTCGGTAGGGGGTTCGCGTAATTCAAAATGAGACTCCCACTGCTCTCCTAGGCATTGAGCCCAAGGTTCTTCCTCAAAAAATTCTAGCGTTTGGTCATCGCCTTCATCCTCTCGAGATTGTACAGATGCTATGTTGACTGATAGCACCTTCCTGAAGATTGGGCCGATACTGGTATCGGAATCCCAAGTTGATGCTTCAGATGAATGAGAGTGCTCCACTTCTTTCGCTTTCGAACTCTCTGGAGTTGCCGGCGACGTGACATAGCCTACCCCCCGTCGAGTACGATGATAGTAGTCCTGTGGCTTTTTCTCAGGTGTTGGGAGTCGGAGGGGAAGACGCCGGCCTTTGCCGTAGTTTAGGCCCTTGTTGCTTTTTAGATCGTAATCCATCTTTTGGATGAGGTACTTTGCCTTGTCCGTGTACCGATAGACTTATATTCTGCCGGTATCTAGTTCTGACTCGAGTGGCGGGAGGTCTTGATAACGCTCAACTTTGCCGAAGATGATGGGTTCTTCGTCCTGGTTCCGTGGTGGGACTATAAAACAAACTCCTTGGGACGGGACTGCTCGATTTACATAATTGACGGTCGTTATTTGTGTTTGTAACGACCATAGAGCGTTATCTAATGTATACATGGCATTCCAATGCGGAAGACTAGAATAAGACACTCTATTATTGATAAAATACGAGATTTTGTCTCGTGGGATTACATTGTCAAAAGAGGGTGCATCTATGTCAGCAAATATGTATTCTCTTAACTCTTCATCTGTGAGCACTGGGGCTGGTTCGGGAGAATTCATCATAGACTTGACCTTGGTCTCTGAGAGGGCTGTGTGGGCCTTCTCTTGTAGCTTGAGTGAGGCTGAAGATTGCGGAGGCTTGCCTCTAAGACGCACCTTCAGGAGTGCCTCAACTGCGCCTTCGTTGACTGGTGCTTTCCCCTGTAGTTTTGCCACAAGAGGAGCCGACATTTGAGGAGGTTTTCCTTTGAGTCGTATCTTCAAGGGAGCTTCGGTTGATGTTCTATGTAGAGAAGTTGGTGCTTTTTCAGGTAACTTGATTGCCATGGGAGGCAGCGTTTGAGGCAGTTTTCTTTTGAGTCTAATTTTCAGAGGAGCGTTGGAAACCATCTCTGTCTCCATGCCCGTCTCTGCCGTCGTTTCTGCTTCATCATCAGCATCATTGGCTTCCCCTTCATCGAGCGACTTATATAAGCTAGCATCAGTGAAGTAGGCTTCGACCCCCTTGAAAGGATCAATGTTCGCGAACTCTGTTCGGATGATGTCGTTAGTGGACACGTACTTTATGCATTGGTGGAGTGTAGACGGCACCACCATGTACTCGTGCAGCCACGAGCGACCTAGCAGAAGGTTGTAGTTGACGTCGGCGTCCACGACATTGCAAGTCACTTTGGTTCGGAGATTACCGATATGACATTTCAGTCGGATTTTGCCCAGCGGTTCACTTCTGCTGGCATTGAAACCGCTAATTGTAGTGTTAGAAGGCGCCAGACGGTGCATCGGGATCTCCAGTGTTGAGAGCAGAGTCCTAGGGATGACGCTGAAGGAAGACCCTGGATCAATCTGAATTCGCTTCACCTTGACGGAACCCACATACCCTGTGTAATACAGCGGCCTGTTGTGCCGGTTGTGCTTGAGTAGCATGTCTTGTTGGGTGAAGGTTATATTAGGGATGACCTCCACCGCACAATGGTAGTGCGCACATATTGTTGGGATATTCTCAGGCTGCTTAATCTGACAGATGAAGGACTCAGCATCCTTTAAGGCTTCACAGAGAGCTTCGCGGGTGCCTTTGGAAAGACGAAGAAGCTCGAACAGAGATAAGTGGGCAGGAGTACCGGCAAGTTGTGCCAGTATGTCAAAGTTGTGGGGCTTGGCTATCTCCGAAGCATTTTCTCTTTGTAAAGGCTTGTCAAAGCGGGGCCTCTACGTGCTTCTGTTTATTGGCTGCAGGAGGTCTGGATGGACCCCCCTCCTGGGCAGCACGGGTAGTGCATGGAGGCACCACCTCGACGGCAGCTTCATCAGGTTGGATGTTCTGCTGTGAACGCGTTTGTACAGGAAGTGTCTCTTTCGTGGAGGAAGAGACCATGCGGCAAGACTTGATCTTCTTGCCCTTAGTTTTGGAAGCAGAGCATACCCCCGGTTGAGTAACTTCGGAGACGAGGTCTGGGTGAACCCATATAACCTCTCCCCGAGATGTGGTGCGTGGGATGAGTCCACTCACGTTGTCACGGGTAGGTGGTAGGTTGACCACCTCCATTGTCACCTTTGGGATAGGGACAATGCCATCTTGTGTTGTGGTTGGGGGCAAGGTGCCGAATTGGAGCGACACCAGGTTGGCCGAGACTGTCTTCTCCTCGTAATCGACGGAGATGACATTCGCATTGATCATACACTGGATGTAATTCTTGAGGATGTAGCAGTCCTGAGTTAGATGTTCGACAAACCGATGGTAGTAACAGTACCTTGGATTGTCAACTCTTCCAACCTCGTCGGGACGCTTTGGGTCTGGTAATTTAATCTTATCACCCTGCTTCAACATCTCAAAGAGTTGCAAGGTATCTTCATCATTGAAGGAGTAAACCTCCTTTGGCCTTGGTACAAGCGGAGGCTTTTGAGTAGGTGCTTGTGCGCTTTTAGAAGCATTGACAGTCAACGCCTGCTTTCCCTTCGTCTCACGTCCAGGGTTGCTGGTAGCAGGCCATTTTCCTTTATCTTCAAAGACAGGAAAACTGACTCCCAGAAGGCGATCATTGCATGCCTTCTTTTCAGCTGCTTCGGCCTCAATAATCAATGAGCTCCAGTCGGGAGGAGGAGTGGAATTGAGCCAGAGCTTAACCGCAGGAAGCATGTTCATACTGCAGGAGGAGAGGAGTGCGTATTCTGGCATACCCGGGGGCAGTCTCAAGCAGGCTTGTCGGAATCGTTCGATGAATGCTCGGACGGTTTCTTTTTCCGTCTGACGTACTTCTATAAAGGGACGCCATCGTCATATCTTTTCCTTCGTCGTAAAAACGATCGAGGAAGAGGCATGTCAAGTCATCAAAGAAAGATATGGAGTTGTCAGGGAGACTGCAGTACCAGTCGTAAGCCACTCCTTTCAATGCCCCGACAAACAGGCTGGTGAGTAGCGCGTCTTCCTTAGGAAGATGTTCCGTTTGAGACTGGAAGTACGTCAATAACGGCGTGGAGAGTCCTTTCCGTTGTATGGCGTTAACGTTTGTGGTTTATACTTGGGAGGATAGACCACTTTGTTCCATTCGAGGGAGTATGGTTGCGGGATCCCCATCTTCTGGCGCTCATCCTGTCTGTTCTTTGACTCGAAGTGTTCACGCAAGTCCCTGATCATCTCAACCACGTCTTTCGTAGAGCTGGGAGTCGGAGAAGGTGGAACAGTCTGGAGTTGTACATTCGAAGGTTCCGATACCCGAGGTGCTTTGCGGCAATCAGTATTCAAGGATGCCCGTTGAAGGGGCACACTTGATTTCCCGTTGGCTCCTGGGTCAGGATTGGTGGAAGGTGCTCTGGCCAAAGCTGACCGTATCTCAAACACTGCTTGAGTCAGAGTTTGCATGGAGGCAGAGAGGGTTTTGAGTCCCCCCTCCAAAGTATTCATGTGCTGAACGAGGTCTGCTGGCGGAGCATCTGACTCCGTATCACCACCTTTCGTCATGTATACTGTCATGACGTGACTGGAAGTGGATGGATCGGATGAAGCTTCAACTTTCAGCCTCGCTCTCTTGTAGAAGAGTCAGTTCTCCTGGAGTTTCATCCTGGCTACCCCCAGTTATGCTCTGGAGGATATCTTCGTCTTCGAGATGAGGATCAACAAGGGCTTGACTACCCCCAGCTATTACTTCCTCTGAAATCTTTTTTCTTGCCCGGGTGCCTTCAAACACCCCTGAGGACGGGACAGTCACCTTGGTTTTTCTCGGCTGGCTCTTGGATGAGGACGAGGTCGAGGAATTGTTAGTCACCTTTTGGATTGATGAGGTGTTAGAGACTATGTTGCAAGAAGCAACCTTTAATTTCGGCTCTTCATCAATCGACACCTTCTTCCCGAGGCAACGCCGGAGGGGTATTGACGTCTGCAGTCGTTGGAACACAGACTGCCTTTGTGGTGGGACTGCTGTCTTGCAACAGTTGATGGTGACCACCGTACAGGTGTGCCCTGTGAGGGACGCATTGTGCTTGTCGGTCGACTCTTATGATCGGCTTTTGTTAATGATTATATTACGCAAATCATTGGAGGAGATTCCCACCTTTTCACCCCCATCAGGCGTATGGTAAAGCCAAGCCCTGATCCAGCGCATAAGGCGCGCCTAGATCAATAGTGGGGGAACAACATTTATAGTGACTTGAACCAGCCTCAGACGCACAACCAATGTTGGCGCGGGGGTTCAATACCATATAATTTGCCTTGTACGACTTGGTTACGAACGCAGCAGATGCGCCCAAGTGAGACAAGGAATTTGAGGGTCGGCTCGTCTCTGGTGCAGAAGCACCCGAGTCAACTTTGTACATCTTGCCATCAGCAGCGCGCATGATTGTGAGCGCATACTTCTGGTTTGCCGTTGGCATAGCACGTTTGAGGCGCATAGCCCGTGCAGCCTTGGACTTCTTCGTACTAGCTCGCTGGGGCGTATAGTACTCAAAGTCCAAATTATCCTCGCCATGACAGCGAGTGAGTCTGTCAAAGATAGAGGCCTTCTGCGACGCACCAGAGTTCATGCGCAGGACGTTAGATGCGCCCCTGATCCGTCGGCGAATCTTCCTTGACTGAGAAGAAGATGGTTGGGGAATGTGGTCAGCACCATATTTTTCCGAGAGATACGCTGCACCCGTGGGTACATCCTGGCTGCTGAAGACGTCAGCGAGAAGGGTAGGCTGCATCGGCGCATCCCCTTCAGTGATGGTGCCAGGGGCCTCCACCTTGCGCACCCAGGCTTGGCAAGTCTTCTTCAACTTCGACAGCCGCTTCGAAGGACTTGCTCTGCCTTCAGAGATGAACTCCTCATACGTCTGTTGATCGAGGCGTACGACTCGTGTCTTGTGGGAGGAGCCCACCTTCACGTCGTCAGATTGCGACACAGCTTTCTCATCGGAGGAGAAAGAAGTCCCCAGCAGAGTCGTCAGCTTGTTTGCCATTAAAATCTTTGAATTGAAATTTCAATCACAAACAGAACAGTGTTACAATGTAGGACTCAAATGTAGTCCTAGGAGTACACTTTTTTTATCTGGGTCCTGTGTCGATGGAACGAGTGGTAATGCGTTGATTCCGTTGACGATCTGACGATGATTTTAGGTTCTCTGAAGGTCTGGGTTGCTCTGGATGCCGGAGCTTGCAGAGGGGAAGAAGACGTTGAGTGTCTCTTCCGATCTCTGTGAGTAGACGTGCGTCTCTGTAACTCTGATGATCTCGTTATGTGTGTGTTTGTCCTCTGGAAGAAGGAATGATTCCTCTTTTTATAGGCAGCTGGTTGGGGCTTGTCACGCCCCAGAACCAGAATACTGGAGAGCGGGGGCAGACATAGCCAGCTACGTATAACGGAATGGAATCCACACCGCTATACGGTCACGGCTGTCTAGATATGTGAGGGTTTTACTACAATCCATCAGTCTCTTAAGGTCATAAAATAGCCTATTGTCTCAATCTCAACCAACTAATAATAGTTACAAGATGGCAGACCACCAAATACACAATAGTAAGGCGTCCCATACATTATATATTCGGAATGATCATGAAGCTAGTCGTTACAAAATGTGAGGACTAGCAAGAGTTCAGTCATACATGATCAACCCCCGTGACTTGTCAATCATGTTACAGCCCGTAGGCAGACAGTAAGTAAGTACAATCGAGCTAACACTTGCTCGTCGGCTAAACGCCTCAAAAGAATAATTTACAATATTACAGTGGGAGAACAAAAAAGAAACCCACTCGATGCCCTGGTTACGCCTGGTGACCACCATCGGGCTGGAAAGCAGGGAGATCCTTTGGTGCTGCTCCGGTATCTGGCCATACAAAACCAGCTGGATCAGACCCCAGAAAGAGCAAGTGCCACAAAGGAGGCTTCACTTAAGAACTAAAACCAACAAATCATTAGCATTCAACATGTAAGAAAACAATAAGTAACACAGATTGAGGTTTGTACACTACCAATGCACTTGCCCCAATCAGAGAAAATAATTAAGAGAAGCATCATTGACATAAAAGAACTGGAGAATCGTGCTAAATAAATTATAGCTGGACAATATATGAAGAGAAGACGAATGTACTATTCCGGAAGCCAGGTTACAATCCTTAAACCAAACAAGGACCGAGATTGTAACCCTTCGCCTGAACAGAACTTAGTCTCTGATCATTTATTGCTAAAGGTGATAATCATTAACGTGAAAAGGAGAGAGTACAATGATAAAAGTGACAATGAAGAGTGCAATACGCTAGAGTGACAATAGAGTGCAATCGTCATAGTAACAATCTAGAGTGACAATCATTATAGTGACAATCATTATAGTGACAATCCTTCAACTATTCTGGTACAATCTTGCAATCAATCACTTCTAGACAATACTATACTGGACTAGACTCCATCCAATCAATCACGTCCAATCATTGCCTACGGCTTTCTACATTAACTAACTAGGGTTATCACAATCCTAGTTACTAGCAAGATGCAATGAGATGCTCCAAATAGTCACAGGCCCTGCAGCTATCCAGGTTATCCAGGCAATCATTATAGTGACAATTTAGAGAGTACAATGCATTAGAGTGACAATAGAGTTCAATCATTTAAGTGACAATGGCGGGTGCCCCACATAACAGTGGGCTGGAAATGTGCCCTACTCGTCGGCAGGCTACAAGTCCAAACATTTGCGGCCGGGATAATGGGATCGCCTGTAACTGGGGAACATCTCTTCATGTCTAATGAATTATACTAGTCATTAACCTTAGTCCATTTCAGTAGGTACTCCTGACCGTGGTACTCAGGAGTTCCCTCCTAGACATGATGCAAGACAGGACTGGATTATTTGTACAAGCACAATCGCCCACGGTGTCTAGGTAATTATACAGGTCATGTCATGTTAGGTAGCCGTCGCAACAGCTATTCGAGATAATCATGTCAGGTTTATCATATCAAGTGTACTAGTCAGGAGTGCGCCACGACGGACCACTATCAGGTCATGTCAGGTTATTATATCAGGAGTGCACCACTACGGGTCACTATCACGTCATGCTCAATTATCAATTCCAAGCATATCAAATGAATTCATGATTTTCAAGTTCAGGACAAAAGACGTAAGGATATAAAATGGACGTAAAATATCTAATAAAATATCAATATTCAGGGCTATAGGAGAGCCATGTGGCTAAAGCATATGCGGTCAGGAAAGGGTAAGACTCATGCGGCTGGATGAGAACTGCCCATGCGGCTGAATGGGGTCAGGCACATGCGGCTAATAAGGGAAAAGCCCCTGCGGCCAAGAAGGAGTTCGGGTCCATGCGGCTGGGAAGTGTGGAGATGGGGGTTCATGCGGCTGGCGGGGAGGGGTAGACCCTATGCGGCTAAGAATGTTCTTGGCCCCATACGGCTGAGATCAATCGAATCCATACAGCACAGGGTTCAAAAACCCATGCGGCTGGAATCAATTGGATCCATGCGGCCCGATCAATTGAGTCCATGCGGCTCAATCAATCGAGTCCATGCGGCTCAATCAATCGAGTCCATGTGGCTGGGTCCAAGCAAGGGTCATGCGGCTCAGGAATGTGGTGCTTATGCGGCCAGTGGGAGATGTGTCATATGCGACTGCGACTCAAGTGGGAGGGGGCTCATGCGGCTAAGATAATTCATGCGGCTCAGAAGAGTACAAGGGCGCATATGCGGCCAAGTGGGAAAAAGTCCATGCGGCCAAGAATGAGACTCAGCCTATGCGGCTGAGAGTCTCATGCGGCTGAATCACTTGCCACATGAATTGTCATGCGGTCAAGTCAAGTCCAAGCACAGTTTATCTTCTCCAAATTTCTGAGAAGATGAACACCATGAAAGCCAAGTTCTCAAGCTCCACAACTCCATCATCCGGAGTCCAAATCAGAACTTTCATAGGTCAAAATGGGGTAGAACAAAATTCTCTACAACATGGAACCATTAAAACTCAAAAATAACCAGATTAAGTAGATCAAAACCCAAGAAATTCGAAAATAATGTAAATATGGATCTACAAGAATCTAGCCATGGAAAGTGAAAATGCCAAGTTCTAAAGTGCTTTAGAATGTAGTAAGAAAGAGAATGAAGTAATAAAATTGGAGTTCCTCCATGAAGCAAGATGCACTTGCCTAGACCTCTCTCTCTCCTCTCTCTGGTAGGTAAGAAGTTAATGGTGGAGAAGAAGATGATATTAATGAAGAGAGAGAAGGAGAAAGGGTAATAAATACTATGGGTGGTGGTAGGTAGGGGGTTCACCCCTTGGTTCTTGATGAACCAAGGCAACCAAGCCTAGCCGAACCAAACCAACCCCAGGAATAAACCAAGCCAAGATAAACCAAGGTGAACCAAGTCAAGGCCAATAAACTCTCTCCAGCAATTTAAACCAAATGAATCATGAAATAACCCAAGCCTCACTAATCCAAAATAAACCAATGAACCATTAAAACCATTTAAACTATCAATGCCAATAAAACCAAGCCAGTGCAAAATAAACCAAGATAACTAATCATGACTAAATAAAATATGGGTCCAAAACACGTATACGTACACTAAATACGTATCACAAATTTGGGACATTACATGGCTGCTCATGTGCACATATGTAGGATGTGCCTACGCATGGGAATGCCACGTGGTGGTTGCTGCGGAGGGTGCATGGATGATGTACCCTGATTTATAGGATGAATCCTTCTTGCTACAATCGTGGGCTGACACGTAGCAGTGGGGAGGATTCTTCGGTTGCTGAGATCTTAGGTGGTTAGCACCCCTTCGTAGACTGAACCGAGTCAAAGGACACGTGGCGCATGTCTTTGGTTCAAAGATCTAGCATTTGGTGGAGAAGGATCTGATGAGCTGCGCCTGGGATCCGGCACATGAGAAGACTTTGGCTCGTAATCTTCAGGAGTCACGAACCAGTCTGGGCGTATGGCTTTTGAGGCACATATTTTGGTCACATGGCCGGGGAGGCGCATGCAGCGACTTGACTTCTGTGATCAGAAGTAAGTCAGAGGCGCAGGCAAATCTTCGGGCGCATGGCTGCGGAGGCGCATGCGAGTGGTTGGTCGGCCACATGGCTTGTAACCGACAAAGAGAAGTAATGATGACGTTGACGTCAGTGGTGCTTTATTTTTTGCAAAAGCTGTTGCCGCTCTGTCATCGAGGCATGGCTGCTGTCGTCTCAGACTTCCGCATTTAATTCTCTTGACGGGTGATAAGCTTTTGAGTGGGCACATTGATCTGCGTTCCACTAGGCGCATAGGGACGCGTGGGGCGTATCCTTATGAGGCGCTTGGTACTGATGAGCGCGTCTGTATGATGTACGGGACCTGACCGGTACATCTGTTGTATGGTGCATCTTCATTGGTCCGGCTGTTGGGTTCCCAATGTTTTGATTGTGCATGTTGACTAGGCTGATTTTGAAGGGATAGGTTCATTACCATGAATGCAAATTCATTGCACAAAATTCGGAGAGCCTGCCACTTGGCGCATAGGTTTGATTTGCCCGGCCTATAAATAGCAGCAAGGAGAGAGTTTGTTTCTCGTTTTCTCTCGTCGTCCCGAATTGAGGTGAACTCCTTTGCTCGAGTACATTCCGCTGACAAGACGCTACTGAGGGTGAATATACATCGAGTTGTATTCGTACACACTCGTGAAGGTGACTGTTATATCCAAAAGTCGGGATCGCGGGGTCCCGATGCAGGCCAAAGGTGCCTGTTGCATCCAAAGATCGGGACGTTCGAGTCCCGTCTTCGTTATGCTAGAAGAGCCATAGATCAAAATTGTGGTGCTCTCATCTTCCTTGGGCTTTGGAGAGTTCTTCCTCGTGCTAGAGTGGGGTTGATCGCCCGCTCTCGAAGCACTTGATAGGGTCAAAGTAGAGCGCATATGCTGAGACTTCTTGATGCGCCAGACTGAGACGCTGAAGAGATGCGCCTGGCTGAGACGCTGAAGAGATGCGCCTAGCTGAGACGCGCCTGGATGAAGCGTAGGTTTAGGCTTTTTTGATTTCTTCTTCGTAAAAAGAGTCTTATGTAAAAAGAGTCTTCTATGTAAAGAGAGTCTTTAGTCATGTAACAGACTTTTATGTAATAAAAAGCCCATTTATGCTGCTACTCTTTTACTGTTTTATGATATTCTCGGCGCATGTTGACCTGGGTAGTTGATGCGCCTAAAATTTTTATGCTTCGACACCATTTTTTCAGAAAGAGTAGAAAATTTTTTTTTCCAGAAAGAGTAGAAATTTTAGAAGGACCCTGAACATCACTATGAATTATATAAAAAGGTTTTGAGCTTGGTAGGGTTTTGGTAAATATGTAGAATGATAATTTTTTACAAAAATACAACTTTCACATTGAAAAGAAGAATAATCCATTCTTTTAAATAATTTTGGTAATAAAATTTTAGACAAACAAAACTAGAATGTCCCAGTCTAAGATGTCATAGCATAATTTTATCTCGAATAGAAAGAGAGTACTACTAATGTCTTGAGCTTTTTTTTATACTACAAATAGAGATTTCATCATAGTAGTAAATACCTTCAATTTTGGTGGGAGTTGGAGACAGTGGGCCCAAGTGGTACACATGTGCATAAAAGTCTCGAATGTTACGTCGGGCACCGACAAAAAATATGTTAGTCCCTGGGCGTGAATATCAGAAGAAAACTCTTGTGATTCGATTGCAGCACTTCAACAGAAGGTGCAAAACATAAATCCTAGGAGGATTCTGAAAGCGAAAAATCTAAGAAGATTTTCGTAAAGATGACAAACGAGAAATCTAAAAAGATTTTCGTAATCGGAGGAAGCCTGCCTGGTGTTTAGAACACCGACGCTCAAAGCTAGATCCGCTCACACGGTCAGCTTCCAGGAACCAGCAAGTTCAAAAGAACTCTGGAACGCACTGCCAATCTGCTCACGGACAGACTCTTCGAAAAACTGTAAACTCACAAGTGGCGCCTACACAGAAGCTCTCTCTTCTCTCTTTGTGAAATTTTTTGTCAAAACGTACAGCCCCTGAGAGAGAAGAGAGACTCTATATATAAGCTATCTCTGTAACTGCCCAGATCCGGAATGTGTACGACGTTTAAATGTCAGATCCGAAATTATCGGATCCGTTATCGTACGTTACGAAACGGTTCAGTTACAACCTGCGTGCCACTGAGTGCCAACGTGCGTGAACACCATGTTGCACCACTGTGTACGTGGTTGTGCGCACCTAGCATTCAGTGTTCAAGTGTGCAAGAGCACGTGCTCAAGGTACACACAGTGCGTACCTGTGCCAATCGCGCCTGCGTGCACTTGCACAATCTGCGCCAACTGCGCCCGCGTGTACTTGCACAACATGCACGTACCTGCACCACCTGCACAATGCCCGCACCGTTTGCCACTGTGCGCCATCTGGTCGTGCCATCTGGCCACGCCAACTGGCACACCATCTGGACGCGCAACCTGGCACGTAACCGACAGCGCAAGAGACTCGCACAACGACCGTAACTTAAGCGCACTATGCGCCTAGCGACGATGCTGACGTGCTAAGTGTAAAGTGCGCCAACAAAATACCATATTACGTCTCATGAGTCCGAGTCCGAGTCCGAGTCCGAGTCGCAGCCCATATGGAATTAAATTGAGCTTGGCCAAAACATGAATGCTTTTAATATGTGTCTTATCCTTACCTCTATGTAAAATTACCCACATGGTCCCCTCCTTTGGGTCACCACCCCATGTGCATCTCTCCACTCCTCAAGAGGAGTTATATTGAGATACCCATGAGTTTTTTAGCCAATGTGGGCCTAAACTTACATGGCTTGTTTGAGAGCAAGCTCTCTACAGTCAAAGAAAGGAAAAGCTCCAACAATCTCCCATATATCTTAATATATATGTATAGGGTTGAGCGTTCCCTACAGTAACTGTACATTCTGCATTAGGATAGATGTCGCTGACGACTTGAATCTTTCTGCATGTGTTGAACAACAGTATGATACAAGAATGGACTAAACCTTGAATTCTGCACCACAGCTGCTATTTTTTCTACTCACAAAATGTAGTTACTTGTGCTTCTGGCTACATATTAAAGGCCCTGTGCCAGCCTGGTTTCAATGTATAATTTTTGACGTCTACAAGTTTACCCTCAAGAGACGACCTGATATCTCTATCCATACACTATAGGTGAGTTCTTTATTAAAGAGACATGGCATGAAGCCTTGCGCTTCCCTTGCGGTGCTACGCCGCTATGACATGGCCTAAAGCTGAGGTATTACCCCTACCGAGAACGTCATCGTAGTATCATACTACTGGAGCATGAGGTCACAGCCTCTTTGTAGTGCCATACTATCCAGCATGAATCCTTAGGCTTCCATGCGGTGTTACGTCGCAATGACATGGCTTGTAAGGCCGAGACTTTATCTCTATCCGGGTACCTCATCGGGGTGTCGTGCCACTGTAACATGAGGAACACCTCCCCTTTGTAGTGCTAACTACCCCTCTTTAATTTCATCATACAACATTAGGCTACCTGTCTATTTGCGGTGCTACGCCTCTGTGACATGGCTCGTAAAGCCGTGGCATTACCCCTAATTGGGAACCACATAGTGGAGTCACCCTGTCACGACCCGCACCCATTTTTTTTTAAACGGATACGAGACGTGTCCAAGCCAGCCTACGCCGCAGTGTCGGCGGTAGAACGCTGTCACGGCCATGAAGATCAAAATCACAAATAATCCAATGCTCATTCACAGAAAACTAATTTAACTTACAATGATCACAAGTTTTACATTTGCAGAAAATATAAACTTGTACAATTATAGAATGACTCCGACTCAACTATCTAGCTAGTCTCTAGGCATCTGGCTGCAAGTATTCCCGTCACCTCCCAAGCTAAGTGAATCCACGGCTAACCTGAAAATGTTGGTTTCCAGTCAGGAATGGAACGAGCACAATTCACTGAATGCAATTTCAAATAAAGAAGATGACTATAAAACAAAGGTTAGACATCAATTATGAGTTTGAAAATAAACAGGAAATACAGAAAACTAATAGTAAATTAATAGACACAACAGACTTTCCCCCAACTGCTAGAAGTACCTTTGATACGTGATCGGTCTGGGGTACTACAACGCACGGTCTACGAGGTCTACTTGCATGAAAAATAAACACGGGCTACAATGTCTACTTGCAGAAAATAAACACGGGCGACACTACTGCAGAAAATAAACACGGGCTACACTACTGCAGAAAGTAAACACGGGCTACACTACTGCAGAAAATAAACACGGGCTACACTACTGCAGAAAATAAACACGGCTACACTACTGCAGAAAATAAACACGGGCTACACTACTGCAGAAAGTAAACACGGGCTACAATGTCTAACACGGGCTATGGTCAGATCACATGTCTTTGGTACTTCTAATTCCCGACTCCACAATTTATAATAGAAAATAATCACATAACCAATGGCCAACCAATGAAATATAGTAAAAATCAATATCGAAATGCAGACAATAAACTGTACTCGCCTGTGGTCCTTTGCTGGTGAAACCGACAATCTGAACTACTCAATGTGCCACTATAGTCAAAACCCGTACAACAGTCCCCGAAAGATGAAATAAACAATACCAATGATCTCAAAATAGTCCAATTAGCTAGGATTGCCTGTCCTTACGTCCAATTCTGGACACAGGGACAAAACGGTAATTTCGGGCCAAAACGGAGTCCGTCGTTGGACCCGTTTTGTACCGAAAAGCGTGCCAGAGTCAACGGTCTCTAAAGTCGTCAAACTATATGTCTACGGATCCAATTTTCCGATACGAACCCAACCGTATGTCCAAAGTTGGATTCCGGCGGGCCGTGCACAAAATCGCCCGTTGGGTGGAACCGTGGGGCCCGCAAAACGGTGGTTTTGTCAACGGTCTCAGAATTGGACCAAACTTGTCATGCAAGACCAGAAAAACGATACGGTCCTATTGGCGTAAGTTTCGTCTCGATCTGACGAGCGTGCACAAAGTAATGACTGAATTTGCATTGGACGGATACGGGGCGATTTCGACGGATACGCGTCGAATTCGTCGCGCACACGCAACCAATTTGAATTCCGTCAAAGCCCACACGACCACGAAGCCGTTACGCAGCTTTTGATGCTTTTGGTTCGTGACCACGTCATCCCGATTGGCGTGACGCACGTCGCGTGGATTGATTTATTGAATTTCTATACTTTTGAAAAACGGGTTTTTCCTGGTTTTCGAGGATAAATTAATCTCTACACTGTTTATGAAATTCAAACCTACGAAGTTGTTTCTGATCCCCTATAAGTTGTCTAAAAATGTGTTCAATTAGAATTCCTAATAGGGTACTGGATCGATCGGAAACGATCTCCCAACGTGGATGCTTGGACTGTTTTTGTGTCCTGCTTTTGACAGATTTTACGTCGACTTCCCGTCGAATTATCGGACAATATGGTTCATATAATCTAAAACTAACTAGCGGATGTTGAAGTTGGTCAGGTTGACTACATACCTGAACGATCGGTTCGCAGAATGATCTCTCGTACGCGACGAGAGGTCATCACGAAGTTGGCACCCGCTGCAGCTACTGCTGCTGTTCCACGCCTGCGCGTGCAACCGCGCGCGGCCCTGGCCGCCGGCGACGGCCTCGCGGCGGCGCGCGAAGGCTGGGGCAGGATCGCCAGGGAGGAGGAAGGGCGGCGCACGTGGGTTTGGTATTAGGGTTTGATGGTTTTTGCTCGAGAGGATTCTTCGTGTTCGATTTATAACTGCTCTTGGGGTCGACTGTGTATACAGGAAACCGGGGTGTTAATACTCGGCTGTGGGGTGGGTGCTTGGGCTTGGGGAATTTAGGATGATGAGGGCTCGGTTCAGTTGGCTGGCCCACTCGTTGGGCTGGCTCCTACTCTTCTTCTCATTCTATTTCTTATCATTTATTATATAATAATACCATATGTATATATGTATATACATATATATCTATATATATACATACGTATTTATCTATGTATATACGCGTATATAATACATTCGTATATACACATTTATATATATATATATATTTATATAATACTAGATATACACATATGTATTCTCCTTTATATTTATATATATATTTTATACACGCAAATATATATATATTTATATATAATCATATATTTCATACACATATACATTATATATATAAATATATTTATATTTACACACAAATACGAATTTATATATTCATACACCTGTACACATATACATATATATATTATACATATACATATGCACTCATATAAATATATATATTTATATATATACACTCGTACACTCTTATATATCTATATTTATACGTACACACATATCTATATAATATATTTTTATACAATTTCACATACACACATGTATTATATGTATCTATACATACACATTCATAATATTATATATTTCTGTATACATACCCGTTGACACCCTGTATGTAAATAATATATATCCATTTATATTCATTATTGAATAGTAATGAATAAACAAATATGTGTAGGAGGCACATAATTATGAAAGGCAACTAAATTCTATGCTAATCAATTAAATAAATGAATAAAATATAATAATAATAAAATATTTCAGAATTTTGGGAAGGGGAGTTACAAATCTACCCACCTTAAAAATAATTTCGTCCTCGAAATTCTAACTTATAAACATGCCAAAAATTCAAAACATAAAAATAAAAATAAATAAATCCACTATTACCACAATATCCTCGAATTTTAATTTCTCAGAAATATTTATATCTTCCTCCTTGCCATTGCGTGACTACGAATCATCAAGGACTTCTACCCACCTTTGGTCACACTACTCCCTCAATGGTATGTCCCTAAAACTTATAATTCTTCCGATTACTTGCTAAAATGGATATCTACTGTTGTTGGCCTCTATAATCCTCTCATATCTATTAAATAACCTAAAATCTAATAAACAACAAATTTACACAAGTTGCAAAAATATTGATAAACTCTAGTAAGTATGACCTTCGTCTCCCTGCAATAGAAAGGACGGGAAGATAGAAAAATAATCGAGAGCGATCATGAAGTTCCCAAAGCGGTAGAGGGTATCCAATGATGCAGGAAGAAAGTTACGGACCATTGTCTTATTTGCTAGATTGGGCTACTCTAGTCCACTCTCTTGCTAACCCGGAGGGCCCTTCGTTTCTAAAAAGGCTTGCACTCCGTGCAATACAGAAATCTCGTTCTCGAAATTCTAATTCAAACAAGGTCCCATAATGGAACAGAATTTGAGAAATCAAGATCGTGGTCTCAATGGGTTCTCTATTTGGACATTAGTCGTTGATTGGATGAACATTGGGTCAATCTATATGGATTGGACAAGATCCTAATTATAAAACTCTTCCTACTAGATTAGGGTATCCTACAATAGGTTTCTATCCAAGGGTTGAGCTAGTTGGCCGTCAGGTTGGTTAGCTAGGTTCATGAAGCCCAAAATGCACCTTCCGAGACTTTTGTGTTTAAGTAGCATATGAGGCCTCAATTGGGTGGCACACTAGTGGCATGTGCGTAGTGGGCTTCGAGTAGATCCCAACCATATATTGAGTCGAAGGAATTGAGTCAAGGTTGAGGCTCAGGTGGGAGTCGAGAAGTATACCGGTGTTATGGTAAGGGTTATGGCTAATCCTTTTAACTTAAAAGTCTTACCGCAAAAATAGAGTACAAGGAGACGGGTTTGAGTGGGACATGATATACCTAGGTGAAGGTGGACTCGTCTAGATCTTGCATGGGAAATTTGTTAGAAGGTAACAGCTGGTCTCGTGCTCCGAATATTAATGACACGGCCGGGGACATAAAATGATCTTAATGAAAAGTGGGAGTCCCTGGGGCACTAATTACTAGCCTATGAAAATTATTTCGTTCAATCAAAAATCCTCGTATATTCCAAAAATTTTAGGAGGCTTACAGTCTACCCACCTTAGAAGCTAGGATATGGTCTAGGAATAATGTGACTAGAAGAATTCCAAAAGTCCGGGTATTGTACCTCGACTCTTGTGAATAAAGATTGAGGCACGATGGTAGATATAAGTCAATTCAAGAGTCGTTCCTCCATAATTGAAAAACGAGTGTGTATAGTGACACATGGTTGATAAAATAGAATGATCTACTCGTTCATGGTATATAAGGGTTTTCGACGGTGTAACCAGCTCTAAGGCATAACTCCTATGAACAAATTTCTAACAAATGAGTCGTGAGTTTCTATTTGTGTTAAGCATGCACGACCATTTCCCAAGAGTCCTAGGGGTGTGGACTTAAGGGTTACTAGTTAAAGCAAGCTTCAAGCAATAAATTAGAGACTCACAATAATTGGTTTCTTGAGGAGTGGTAGTCTTCTAGGTTGGCAGTCGACTAAGGGTAAAACCCTAATCATTTTCGAATTCAGATGATATGAAAGTCCCAATAGTATTTTGAGGGTCGAGAGAAAATGAGTAACTCAAAGCAAGGTTCTAGTCACATGGCTAGCCGATGGCAGCTACACTTGTATATACAACCAACATAGCCATGGGAATACTCCGTATCTCTCTACCAATCACGAGTTTTCGTCTTTCGAAACCGGTAAAATACAAAAATAATAAAGAATTCAAAGGAGGTGTTACTGAATACAATTTTTGTGATTCAAGGGCGAACATATAATTCAAGAGGAATTGTCAATGCAGTCGCGGATGAGATCTTAGAGACATTACACCTCAATCCACGTAGGGTAATTAAGTAAAGTGCGAACCAAATGCATCATGGTTGATCAGACCATGATACACTGATTCTGATTAGACAATATGTTAGCAGGCGTCCCCACTGTACATATGTCTTGAATCAAGCTCGATGAAAGAGTAAGCTTGCAAAATTAGGCTGTAATAGCAGCGTTGGTTAAATAGCCAATACGATTTTACCAGATTTTTGAAAGGAGGCACAGGTAGTTTGAATTTTGTGAGAATCAAAACCTTACCCGGAGCTCTAGCTTATACGGTCATCCTACTATCTTCTATTCACAAGGACTTGGTTGACTAATGGGTTATGACCTCTAACTTCTGCATTCTAAATAAACTTATTAGTGTCAATCAATTTCCTCGTCAGTAAGTCACAAGGACTACATGATGCTAGGTCAGGAGACCTGCTACCCAACATACAAAAGTTCCACTAGAATCGGTTTTGGATCTTACGAGATTTACAGGGCACTTTTCTATCCTCTATAGCATCCGAAACTCGTAATCTCATTTGAAATCATTTTACCGAGAATTATACCTTGCCCGTATACTCGGGCTGTGGTAAACCCTTGATTTCGTAACCCAAACATGATACAAATCGAACACTTCTTAACTCTATCCAATATTAGCTTAAGGGTAACTATGATCAAGAGAGGACCACTAGCTATAGTTTAGTAATATTCTATAACCTGTATCTCCTTAAACCTATTCCAACTCTAGGGATCGTACCTTACCAGTGCGCTGCTGGCTGCAGTGGATCCATAGTCTCCAAAATTTAATTAAATGGCGACAGTGCGCTGCTGTCCTGCCAGTATAAGTTAACTAACATTTCTTTAACTATATCTGTAAGAATTCATGAGCTCCTAGAGATTCAAACATGTTGACTATGAAATAAAGTGTAAGTATTTGTCCTGCCAGTCACAATCCTTAAAATAAAAGATTTAATCCTGGAGAAAATAACTGAAGCTAAAAGAATTACAACATTCTAGTATCTATTTCGTGTGTATTCAAACCATGGAGGAAAAACCTTGAATCGAAACCAACTCGAGGTTCATATGGGAATAACACTAATCAAAATTTATACAATCAATAATTCCTAGGGCAGATAGAAACTAAATAGGTAATTCGACTAAGATATAATGATGATATCTAAGTGGCAAAGAGAAGGATTTGCACCATTCATCAAGGTTAGATTACTAATTCTATGGAGTCCTGTCTTACCAAGTGAATAACCTATCCACATTGGATCAAATCGACATATCAAGAGGTAATAGTGTACCTATAAGGATCTGACACTCTATAAAAATTAATAACTCCTTATCTACATTGCATGGCCTAGACTACCCATCGGTAAATTTGTATAAGGGACTCCTAGTCCTAGTCATTCTCGTAAATTAAATTAATTTCTAATTCGTGAATGAGCATTTCTAGTCGCAGGCTCGCAATAGTATGACTAACTTAAGTACTATCACGAGTTTGCATGATTTTCAGAGACTGACCTACATGGGCCACCACAAAAACTTGTCACGACCCGTACCCCCTTTTTTTAAAACGGATACGAGACGTGTCTAAGCCAGCCTACGCCGCAGTGTCGGCGGTAGAACGCTGTCACGGCCATGAAGATCAAAATCACAAATAATCCAATGCTCATTCACAGAAAACTAATTTAACTTATAATGATCACAAGTTTTACATTTGCAAAAAATATAAACTTGTACAATTATAGAATGACTCCGACTCAACTATCTAGCTAGTCTCTAGGCATTTGGCTGCAAGTATTCCCGTCACCTCCCAAGCTAAGTGAATCCACGGCTAACCTGAAAATGTTGGTTTCCAGTCAGGAATGGAACGAGCACAATTCACTGAATGCAATTTCAAATAAAGAAGATGACTATAAAATAAAGGTTAGACATCAATTATGAGTTTGAAAATAAACAGGAAATACAGAAACCTAATAGTAAATAAATAGACACAACAGACTTTTCCCCAACTGCTAGAAGTACCTTTGATACGTGATTGGTCTGGGGTACTACACCGCACGGTCTACGAGGTCTACTTGCATAAAAAATAAACACGGGCTACAATGTCTACTTGCAGAAAATAAACACGGGCTACACTACTGCAGAAAATAAACACGGGCTACACTACTGCAGAAAGTAAACACGGGCTACACTACTGCAGAAAATAAACACGGGCTACACTACTGCAGAAAATAAACACGGCTACACTACTGCAGAAAATAAACACGGGCTACACTACTGCAGAAAGTAAACACGGGCTACAATGTCTAACACGGGCTATGGTCAGATCACATATCTTTGGTACTTCTAATTCCCGACTCCACAATTTATAATAGAAAATAATCACATAACCAATGGCCAACCAATAAAATATAGTAAAAATCAATATCGAAATGCAGACAATAAACTGTACTCGCCTGTGGTCCTTTGCTGGTGAAACCGACAATCTGAACTACTCAATGTGCCACTATAGTCAAAACCCGTACAACAGTCCCCGGAAGCTGAAATAAACAATACCAATGATCTCAAAATAGTCCAATTAGCTAGGATTGCCTGTCCTTACGTCCAATTCTGGACACAGGGACAAAACGGTAATTTCGAGCTAAAACGGTGTCCGCCGTTGGACCCATTTTGTACCGAAAAGCGTGCCAAAGTCAACGGTCTCTAAAGTCATCAAACTACATGTCTATGGATCCAGTTTCCGATACAAACCCAACCGTATGTCCAAAGTTGGATTCCGGCGGGCCGTGCACAAAATCGCCCGTTGGATAAAACCGTAGGGCCTGCAAAATGGTGGTTTTGTCAACGGTCTCAGAATTGGACCAAACTTGGCATGCAGGACTAGAAAAATGATATGGTCCTGTTGGCACAAGTTTCGTCTCGATCTGATGAGCGTGCACAAAGTAATGACTGAATTTGCATTGGACGAATACGGGGCAATTTTGACGGATACGCGTCGAATTCGTCGCGCACACGCGACCAATTTGAATTCCGTCAAAGCCCACACGACCACGAAGCCGTTATGCAGCTTTCGATGCTTTTGGTTTGTGACCATGTCATCCCGATTGGCGTGACGTACGTCGCGTGGATTGATTTATTGAATTTCTATACTTTTGAAAAACGGGTTTTTCCTGGTTTTCGAGGATCAATTAATCTCTACACTGTTTATGAAATTCAAACCTACGAAGTTGTTTCTGATCCCCTATAAGTTTTCTAAAAATGTGTTCAATTAGAATTCCTAATAGGGTACTGGATCGATCGAAAACGATCTCCCAACGTGGATGCTTGGACTGTTTTTGTGTCCTGCTTTTGACAGATTTTACGTCGACTTCCCGTCGAATTATCGGACAATATGGTTCATATAATCTAAAACTAACTAGCGAATGTTGAAGTTGGTCAGGTTGACTACATACCTGAACGATCGGTTCGCAGAATGATATCTCGTACGCGACGAGAGGTCGTCACGAAGTTGGCACCCGCTGCAGCTACTGCTGCTGTTCCACACCTGCGCGTGCAACCGCGCGCGGCCCTGGCCGCCGGCGACGGCCTCGCGGCGGCGCGCGAAGGCTGGGGCAGGGTCGCCAGGGAGGAGGAAGGGCGGCGCGCGTGGGTTTGGTATTAGGGTTTGATGGTTTTTGCTCGAGAGGATTCTTCGTGTTCGATTTATAACTGCTCTTGGGGTCGGCTGTGTATACAGGAAACCGGGGTGTTAATACTCGGCTGTGGGGTGGGTGTTTGGGCTTGGGGAATTTAGGCTGATGAGGGCTCGGTTCAGTTGGCTGGCCCACTCGTTGGGCTGGCTCCTACTCTTCTTCTCATTCTATTTCTTATCATTTATTATATAATAATACCATATGTATATATGTATATACATATATATCTATATATATACATACGTATTTATCTATGTATACACGCGTATATAATACATTCGTATATACACATTTATATATATATATATTTACATAATACTAGATATACACATATGTATTCTCCTTTATATTTATATATATATTTTATACACGCAAATATATATATATATATATATATATATATATATATATATATATATATATATATTTATATATAATCATATATTTCATACACATATACATTATATATATAAATATATTTATATTTACACACAAATACGAATTTATATATTCATACACCTGTACACATATACATATATATTATACATATACATATGCACTCATATAAATATATATATTTATATATATACACTCGTACACTCTTATATATCTATATTTATACGTACACACATATCTATATAATATATTTTTATACAATTTCACATACACACATGTATTATATGTATCTATACATACACATTCATAATATTATATATTTTTGTATACATACCCGTTGACACCCTGTATGTAAATAATATATATCCATTTATATTCATTATTGAATAGTAATGAATAAACAAATATGTGTAGGAGGCACATAATTATGAAAGGCAACTAAATTCTATGCTAATCAATTAAATAAATGAATAAAATATAATAATAAAATATTTTAGAATTTCGGGAAGGGGAGTTACACACCCCACCGAAGCATGGAGTTGTACTCCTTGTACTGCTGTGCTACCGTGCTTCCTGTAAAGTACACCATGCATTCACTCTGCCTGAGAACTCATTAAGGCGTTTAAGTCATCCTCATCACAGGATCCGTTTTTCGCAAAAAATACATAGTAGACAACAGTGGTTATGGGTTCGTAACCCTTCCATCTTCTCAAGAACAAGTACTGTTACCTGATAGTTTCCAATCAGTGGTCCTCCCTTGAACCAAAAGTTAGATGTCTAGTATATTTTTCTTTGAACTAATAACGTAAAACTTTATGGTAGGATTACAAAGACATATTATCAGAATACCTTCAAGCCCATCTTCCCTGCTGTATCTTCGACCATTGGCGCTTGAGGCCCTTTGTGAACGGATCCGTCAGGTTCTCCTGACTCCGAACATCGATCACTGTAATGATACCTCTCTTAATGAGATCGTTTACTGCCATGTGCTTTAACCGCACAGTTCTCTTCTTCTCATTGAAGAGATCATTTGATGCCACCGTCACAGTCGCCTGGTTGTCGTAGTATATCGGAATTGCCGGTATATTTGCCCCAACCACTGGAAGATCATACATGAGCTTCCGAAGCCACTCTGCTTCATCCGCTACGGTATCCAGTACAAAGAACTCAGATTCCATAGATGACCGTGAGAGCATAGTCTGCTTCTTCGACTTCCACGATATAGCAGCTCCACCCATTGTAAAAATGAATCCACCTGTGGACCTCTCGCTCTCCAACTTTGAGCACCAGCTGGCATCACTAAAGCCTTCTACTATCGGTTGCTCTCCGCTGACGTGCAGTGGATATGTCTGAGTCTTCTTGAGATATCTCATAACACGCTTCACAGCTTTCAAGTGCTCAACGCCTGGATTACTAGTGAATCGACTCAGCATTCCCACGACGAATGCTATGTCAGGCCTAATGGCAATAGTAGCGTACATCAAACTCCCGATGACGCTAGCATACTCCAATTGCCTAACGCTTTCCTTCGAGTTTGGCTCCAGATTCTAGTCACTTCGGTACGGCGTATCAATTATAGGAAGATCATGATACCCGTATCGAGTGAGCATCTTCTCAATGTAATGAGGCTGTGACAGTGCCAATCCAGTGTCTGTCTGGATGATCTTTAGTCCCAAGATAACATCAGCATCCCCCAAGTTCTTCATACTGAACTTTGTCGAGAGGAACTTCTTTGTCTCTGTGACACAACTTTTATCCGTACTTAGGATTAGCATGTCGTCCACATATAGACAAACGATGACTCCTCTTCCATCAGCAAATTTTGTATAGAGACATTTGTCTGTTTCGCTGACTGTAGCCATTTGACCTTATGACTTTGTCAAACTTCTCATGCCATATTTTGGGAGTTTACTTTAAACTGTAAAGAGATTTCACCAACTTGCAGACTTTGTCTTCAAAATCTCTGACGATAAATCCTTCTGGTTGTTGCATATAAATCTCTTCGGTCAACTCGCCATTCAGGAATGCCGTTTTCACGTCCATCTGATGTATCACCAACTTGTGTATTGCTGCAAGAGCAATTAACAATCTGATGGTTGTCATCCGGGCTACTGGAGCATACGTGTCAAAGTAGTCAATCCCCTGCTTCTGAGAAAACTCCTTGGCCACTAGCCTGGCCTTGAACTTGTCACTGGTTCAATCAGCTTTCATCTTATTCTTGAAGATCCACTTGCATCCGATGGATTTTGCTCCTTCAGGTAAATCAACCAACACTCAAGTGTTATTGGAGGTGATTGAGTCAATTTCATTGTCTATCGCCTCCTTCCAGAAGACAGCATCTCTGGTCTTCATCGTCTCATCATATGTAAGCGGATCTGCTTCCACATGATAGGTGACGAAGTTATCTCCGAAGTTCTTCGGCCTCCTTGCTCGCTTCGTTGATGGCTTAGCGAGTTATGGTTCAATTGTTGTCTTCTTACCAACAACTTCATCTTGAACTACTGGCTCATTCTTTTCAGTCTCCTTTGTACCTTCATCATTCTCCGAAATATCTGTGAGAACAATATTTTTGTGCCTTGCAAACTTGTCTTCAAAGTATTCAGCATCGCAAGATTTGATGATATGATTTGACTCAATATCAAGAAATCTCTGAGCATCACTCTTCTCAGCATACCCCAAGAAGATCGTTTTCATAATCTTTGTCCCCAGCTTCTGAATCTTCAGATCTGGGAGCTTCACATAAGCCAGACACCCTCACACTCGAATAACATTCAAGTTAGGTCTGACTTTAAACCAGAGTTTATGAGGAGTTATATCCGAAATTGCATATGGCACTCTATTCAGAATAAAAGTGGCCGTCAATGCAGCTTCTCCCCAGTAGCATTTTGGAAGACCCGTAGTTAGCAGTATTGAGTTCATCATTTTTGTCAACGTTTGGTTCTTCCTCTCTGCTACTGTGTTAGATTAAGGAGAATACAGAGCAGTAGTCTCGTTGATGATTCTATGTTCTTTACAGAACGATACGAATTCATGAGACCGATATTCTCCGTCTTGATCACTTCTTAGCCTCTTGATTTGTTGTCCAGTTTGCCGTTCAGCCTCAGCCCTGAACTCCTTGAACTTCTCGAACGCTTCGTCTTTAGATTTGAGCAAGTAGATGAATACATACTTAGAGAAGTCATCGATGAAGGTTATAAAATATTTTATCTTGGACTTTGTAGAGAATTGCTTGAAGTCACAGATATCGGAGTGCACTAACTCCAGACGATCTGTGCTTCGATTGACCCGATGAAAGGGTTTTTTTAGTGATCTTTGTCTAAGCACATACTTCACACTTCTCTACCTTACCCCCACATTTGGAGATAAGTCTTAGACTAGACATTTATGTATTCTTTTACAATGAACATGTCCTAGCCTATTATGCCACAACTCAAGAGAATAATCAGAAAGAGCGACTGCATTTATTTTATTTGACAAGTTTACAAGCTGAATTTTAAATATCCCTTTGGTTTGAAAAGCCTTTCCGAAGTATGTTTCCTTTTTGGACATCACCATCCGGCCAGCATTGATGTCCATCCTCAAGCCTGTGTTGCTAAGCAGGCTCCCAGATATCAGGTTCTTGGTAATCACCGGAACATGCTTCACACCTTGAAGCATTAGAGTATTCCCAGAAGTGAATTTCAGCTCCACAATCTCGATCTCCAGAACTTCAGCTTGGGTCTGATTCGCCATGACAACTTTTTCAGAAGTTGGCTGGTACATGACGAACTATTCCTTGCCAGAACAGACAAGGCACATCGCACCAGTGTCTATCCACCAGTCAGAGTCAGCCCCCACAGCTGTAACCTGAGCGATCATAACAACAATGTTAGAAACCAATGAAACCTTACTAGGCTCACCTTGCTCTGATTGTTTGGGCTTGGATTTGCATTCAGATTTGTAGTGGCCCTTCTTACCACAGTTGAAGTAAGTCATGTGGGACTTGGACTTCTTCTGCTTGAACGAAGGACGCTTCACTTTCAGATTAGTGGAGTCCTTCTTTTTGTGATGAGAAGCCGCCTGCTTCCCCTTGAACTCTCTTGTCTGCACCAAGTTGGCCTTAGCCAGTTGTTTTGACAGAGAGTCCATCTTCTGTTGAGATCGTATCTCGTCCTCAACGTGGATCTCTTGCAGGAGATCTTCCAAGCTAAAGTCCAGCTTCTTCCGATGCATTCTAGCGTAGAAATTGCTCCATCCAGTAGGAAGTTTCGAGACGATCCCTCCAACGACAAACTTGTCGATGAGGGGCATATTCTCGTCATCCAGCTTCTGGCACAACTTCAAGAATTCCTTCACCTGAGACAGCATCACCTTCTCGTCTTCGAAGAGCCACTTGTGGTACTTCTCGACGATGAAGATTTTGGACCTGTTTTCGTCTTCTTCATAGAGCTTTCCCAAAGTCTTCTAGATTTCTTTGGCCTTCACCTTCTTGGAATATGACTCTGTCAAAGAATCTTATATGGAATTGAGAATCAGCAGTTTGCAGATGCTGTTTTCTCTCTTCCATTTACTCTGATTGACATGTGCAGCAGCAACAGTGTCAGCAGTACCACCTTTGGAATCGTCGGTTCATCCTCAATCAACACATGGTCGACGTCCACGAGTTGAAGATTAAGGGTGATCTTCCTCTTCCAGATTTGAAAGTGTTTTTCGTCGAATTTCTCCAACTTATTAAAGATGGTATCAATGGGAGAGGCACGAGAGTTTTCCATCTTCTGATCTAGCTTTGATATTGTTAGTTCCTGGGCGTGAATATCAGAAGAAAACTCTTGTGATTCGATTGCAGCCCTTCAACATAAGGTGCAAAACAGAAATCCTACGAGGATTCTGAAAACAAAAAATCTATGAAGATTTTCATAAATGTGACAAACGAGAAATCTAAAAAGATTTTCGTAATCGGAGGAAGCCTGCTGGAGTGTTTAGAACACCGATGCTCAAAGCTAGATCCGCCCACACGGTCAGCTTTCAGGAACCAACAAATTCAAATGAACTCTGGAACGCTCTGCCAATCTGCTCACGGACGGACTCTTCAAAAAAGTGTGAACTCATAAGTGGCACCTACACAGAAGCTCTCTATGAAAATTTTTGTCAAAAGTACAGCTCCTGACAGAGAAGAGAGACTATATATATAAGCTCTCTCTATAACTGCCCAGATCCGGAATATGCGTGACGTTTGAATGTCAGATCCGAAATTATCGGATCCGTTATCGCACGTTACGAAACGGTTCAGTTACAACCTGCGTGCCATTGAGTGCCAATGTGCGCGAGCACCATGTTGTGCCTCTGCGCACATGGTTGCGTGCACCTAGCGTTCAGCGCTCAAGTGCGCGTGCGCAAGGTGCACACCTGCGCCAGTCGCGCCCACACGCAACTTAAGCGCACTATGCGCCTAGCGACGATGCTGACGTGCTAAGTGCAAAGTGCGCCAACAAAATTAAGGTCACATTACGCCTCATGAGCCCGAGTCTGAGTCCGAGTCGCGGGGCTTCGCCCATATGAAATTAAATTGAGCTTGGCCAAAAAGCATGAATGTTTTTATTAGGTGTCTTATCCTTACCTCTATGTAAAATCATCCATATTGTCCCCTCCTTAGGGTCACCACCCCATGTGCCTCTCTCCACTCCTCAAGAGGAGTTATATTGAGATACCCATGAATTTTTCTAGCCAATGTGGGACTAAACTTACATGGCTTGTTTGAGAGCAAGCTCTCTACAAGTCAAAGAAAGGAAAAACTCCAACAAAATATACCTTCAAACATCCTATCACGTCCAATTGTCGTCCCCTTGAGTTATGGTCTTGAAACTCACAATGTAATTCAAAAAAAGTAATACGACATTTAGAATCTTTGGATAGTTTACTAACAGACAATAGATTATAGGCTAATTTAGGAACATGAAGAACAGAATTGATATTAATTTTCTCGGTCAGTTGAATAACTCATTTTCCTGTAATAGGTGAAAAACTACTATCGCCAATTCTGATTTTTCATTGCCAAAGCGAGAATAGGTTTCAAATAAATGAGAAAGACTAGTCATGTGATCGGAGGATGCGGAATCTATAATCCATGAATAGCAATTTAGACAAGAAAGGGCTTTATGTTTTGTACCTGTTTGTGTTAAGCAAACACTACGAAGACCTAGATGAGGAATTGGACTTAATCAACTTCAACAGTTGATTAATTTGCTCTTTGTTGAAGGGACATGAGTCAACCTTATTGGCAGTAAGGACTCCACAGTTGTTCTATCTTTGCTTATTGCTTTCCAATTGGCAGGTTTCCCTTAAATTTTCCAGCAAGTCTCATGAGTGTGGCGTGGCTTGTTGCAATAGTCGCACCATACCAATGTCTTCTCATCGCCCATGCGTTGGTAATTTGCAGCCTTGTATGCAGCAGCAGCAGAAATCAAGGCAGAGTTTTCAATTGACTCATCAGCGGTCTATTTTTCGAGCATGGACACTCTTTCGGATTTCTTCTCCAAACTTCCGCGAAAACTCCACTAATAGATGGAAGAGGAGGTCTGTCAATGATCCTTCCTCGCTCTTCATCAAACTCGATATTGAGACCAGCAAAAAAACTTGTAAATACGTCTGTCTTCTACCTTTTCTTGGGTGGTATTGTGATCATCAGTAGGCTTCCACTTGTATGTGTTAAAGAGGTCAAGGTCTCGCTACAATCTCTTCAACAAATTGAAATATTTGGTGACCGAGTCATTGCCTTACCGAACTTCTTCCAATTTCAGAGTCCACTAAAAAAATTCGAGATTGATTACCCAACTCTCATTGACATTATCCCACAATTCCTTGTAGTAGGATAGCACATATAATTGAAACTAATATCTTCATCCATGGGATTGACCAGCCATGTCATAGCCATGGAGTTTACAGCATCCCAAATGGGGTACGAAGGATCATCTGCTATAGGGGGTACGAATGATTCGGCTGGGTCGCTCTGGTTTTTATTTGGACGACATCGATAGGATTTGGGTGGTTTCAGACGTAACGTCATATATGGCTTAACAAGTTTAGGGCAACAGAAAAAATAGCAAATTTAGGGTTTTCTGCTATGATACCAACTTAGAAAATATGGGGAAAAAAATGTATCTTGACACCATGTAAGACATCATATGCTGGGTACGAGCCCACAAGAATAAGACAAAAAAAAATAAACTTAGATAATATTGCAAATCGGTCTTAGTGGATGGTAGGCACTACAACTTTACATTATTCAATTATTACTATTTATTAAAACTGAAATTTCAGATGCAACAACACTCCACTGGCTCAACAGACGAAAAATATTCTAGCCTACCCTTGTAAAACTTAAAATATTTTGTTCAAACTTAATATTTTTTTTGGCCATCAAACATAATATTTTGCCATCCTTTATGGCTATGGCCTATGACAACATGGTGGGGAGTAGTAGAACAGAAGTGTTTAGCAGGTAGGGTTGCTAACCTTTAGTATAGTCATAGTAATAATTTTTTCTCCTTGGTGATCTATGAGTATTTGTTATAAGTAACCTTAGTAGCAAATAATTAATTTAAATCCTAATTTATCTCTAGTATCCTTGGGAACTTTGGACTCGGACAAGGTACCTGATTCGCGTGCTCAGCTTCTAGATACAGACAAGTATACCTTGCCATTACTTTTATTGCAATTTAAAACTTCAATACCTGCGATGTTACATTTTATTGCTATTTATTTATCTGCACGTTCGAACATGACTCTGGGTGCAGCTAACTGGATTCGTTAGTTATTTGCTTTACAACTTAGGCCATTGGAGACTACCCCTGAACTGCATCGTAGATACACTAGTATCTCGTAGGACCCAACACTTATTTGAACACGATGAGATGTTATTGAGATATAGGACGTGTACCCCCTCTTCTGACTGATCATCAGTACGACCGGGACACGTGACGGTATAGTTCATGCTAGCTATCTTTGTCATTGTATATACTGGATTTCATATTAGGATTGAGCGCGTCGAGGAGTCGACACGCGTAGTACATTGGGCAGGGAGGACAATCACTAGACGGAGGAGCTACCTGTAGCGTTCACTTTAGATGTTGCTGCATGCTCGTGCCTTGGATGAGCGCCACTGCACATATACCCTATAGAGAGAGCTCCATTCGTCGAACGTTGTCTTCATTGCATTACATTAATTAGCTGATAGAACACCCTGGACTGCTTTACTTATATTGCATTACGGCTCATATATTATGTATATGGTTATGTCCCACTGAGGACCTGGTCTCCTTTCAGACTTAGCTGAGTAGGAGTACGAGCAAGTTTACGGACCTGGACCTGCGCTGGAGTCGAGGACGAGGAGATATTCCCAAAAGAGCACATCTGATCTTGGTACGCTACTATCGGATGCAGTCTATCATTTGGAGTCTGTATCTAGTTATCTTACTTTTTGTACTTTTATTCAGCACTATATGTCAGGATATTCTAGTAGTGGATATGTCTCCACCAACTTCATATTCATTCTGGTTTTGTTTGACTTATTTTTGACTACATGATTTTATCGCATTCAGTTCAGCTTCCATATTCTGTGGATGAGATTTAGCATGCCTATGATTATGATATTGTTTAGTTTACAGCTTAGTACGTATTCGAGGATGCAATTAAATTAGAAAAATTCTCGGATACGTATCTGCTGGCCATTGCCACGTGCCTCGGTCTCGAGTATTTTGGGACTACTCACCCAGCACCTCTACAGCAGATCCAGAGGCCTGCAGCACCAGGAGCACCACATCCCCCATAACAAGGTGGATATCAAAGGGGACCATTCCGGGTTGATCAGGTAGCACAGTACAGACAACAGATGGGGCTATCGAATGTAAAACGTAATACTCCAGGGGGGGTGAATAGAGTAGGCAGCAAAATTTAGCTAATTAAAAATGTTAGCAACAAGATCACAAATAATATATCACAAGTATGTAAAATGTAAATGTAGAGATCAAAAAGCAAACGCATAGACGGCGATGTATACTGGTTTTTCTCTTGTGAGGACTATTCCAGTCGGAAGAACTCTAGCTTCCAGTTGAATCCACTAATGGAAAATACCCGAAGTTTTCGTACGAAGTCCTTGCAACTTCTACAACGCGAGCTTTGATACAACGCGAGCTTTGAATCCACTATTGGAAAATACCCGAAGTTTTCGTACGAAGTCCACTATTGGATTCAACGCGAGCTTTGAATCCACTATTGAAAAATACCCGAAGTTTTCATACGAAGTCCTTGCAACTTCTACAACGCGAGCTTTGATACGAAGTACTCGACCAACTTCAATCGTAAAGTATCTTTCTTCAATCAAACCTCTAATTACAATCTCTCTGAAACTTCTAGACCGTACCACACTGACAAATCGATTAGAGGATTGTAACTGGCTTGGAATTTAAAAATGAAAGCTTTTAGAACACTTTGGAAGACGTTTAAGCTTATAGAGAAGAGATAAGAAAGTGAATGAGTGAGTTGAAATGATTAAAATCCTTCTCTATTTATAGGTTTTCCAAAGTCAGAATTCTGACAGAATTCGTACAGAATTTGGGCAGGACTCTTTGAGAGAATCTCGACAAATAGCCGTTGCATCCGTAACTGCAGGAGGACCAATTTCAAAAACCAAACGACACTAAACGAATTCTGGCCGAACTCTGGCCAAATTTTGGCCGAATTCCCCTGGGACCAATTTTGATTTTTGGGATATTTTATAAAACATATTTTGGTTTTGGCTTATTTGAAAAGTTTAAGCAGTTAGGAGCTTTTGTAAAATAGGCTATTTTTAAAACATAGGATATTTTTGAAAACGTTTTGGGATAGCCTATTTGTCAGTACGACTTGGGTACAAAGTATTCCTAGACTCAATAAATTTAAAAATTACATTGAATATAAAATACAGACTCATACTGCAAAAACGGCTTCAGTCTTGATCAGATATGTAGCAGTTCTTTAGCAGTTGTCCAAGTAGTCCAAGTAGCCTTTATATCGAGACAGGGTTAGATCAATTATTAAAATCAGGTTCGACCATGACTAATGGGCCAACAATCTTTTCCATTTTGATAATTGACAAACCTTGACCGATATAAAATCTTGATCGTTTGATTTAAAAACAATCAAAATAGTACTTGTTCAACAATGGTACTGTACCGTATCCTCAGGAAAAAAAATTCTGTATTATCCTGTTCCTGTAAAAGATGTTAGATCCATTTTCTCCCCCGTTGTCACTTAGCAAAATAATTGCAAAGAGAGAAGCTCCCCCGCAATTTTTGTATAAGAAACAAACGTTGAAGAAATACAAAGAAAAATATAGAAGGATAAACATGTATTTCACAGGCAGTTTATATGTTGAAGCATAAGCTAAGAGAGATAATGCTATACATAAATAACATGAAATAAGGATAGAGAATAGTACTAAGCTAAAATAGAAAACACGCTAAGAAAAGCATAAAAGAAGTTCAAGATACATCATCGCAGTAAATAGTGTCTCAGTACGAAAAGTAGAAATAAAGTGCTATTCTTGGAATGTCGGATCATTTTCAAGTAAACATAGACAAATAAAGAGTCTAACAAAATGACATCTAGAGAAAATACATCAAGTCTAGATCAGAAATCGTCAGAGTCATCATCATCAACAGTGCCAATAGTGCCACCATGTCCAAATGGACCAGCTCCAGAAGTGCCAGCTCCAGAAGGGTGTGGAGTAGCACCAGAACCACGGTACCACTCATATGCGTTACCGGGCTGAAAGAGATGACGTACCGCCTCATCCTCATAGTGGTAACCCGATACAGCTAGATCCTGGGGAAGAGAACTGGCAGAATGACCAGTCTGAGCAAATTGGAGGTCGGCCAATGAATTGGCGAGAGCCTAAAACTGACTGGCATCACGAAACTTGCGTTCTCTAGATGTGTCAGTAAAAAATGCTCATAAATCTGAGAGATGCTGATGGACACCCTCATAAGACATGGGATAAACCTGAGGACATGGAGCAGTAGGAGGAGCAGGAGGGACGGCTGTGCTGCGACGAGACAGTTGAAGATACTTGGGCTCAGACTCAAGAGCACAAGTGGATAAGTCAATATCGAAATGCTGAAAGATGATTGGAATAATCATCACGTAAGCTAGGTTTCTATGCCTTTCGCGATAATGTCCTATTATCTGAATAATAGTCTTCGAAACAGAAAAACGAATACCCTTACGAATGTGATAAAGGGCAAAAAGTTCAAGGGTAGTAAGATCATATTTCGAAGTGGATTTGGGTAAAAGAGTTGAATAGATGATGCGATGCAATTCATAGTTAAATAAGTTTAAGTTAGCAGCCTTGAACTTACCAGAACGAACACGGGCAGGAGAACATAGTTCGTTCTTAAAACTGCTTAAAGTTGTTCCTGTAGGAAAATTAAATTCAGTGGTATCATCAAGCGGGACACATTCGTTAGGGATACCAAGGATTTTTGCTAAAAGGACATCATTGAACTCTATAGTAATTCCACAGGCACGACTCCTTAGAGCAAAAGTATTCAAAGTAAAATTGCAATAAAACAGTCTAATAGCATTAGTTGCAATGGGATATTGGTGATTGACAAGTTGGTGCAACCCTAATGCCTTAAAGAATGGACGATGGTCAGGAAATACAGTCCATTTGATCAGGGCACCGGTGCATACTTTACGAACCGAGAAATCCGTGTATCATAATAAGGATTGATCATGAGTTTCAAAGAAAAACTCATTATATGCGCCGTCGGCCGATTGGACCGGAGAAAAGAGTGAATCCACTTGAGGATTCGAAGACGAAGCCTCTTCACTGGCTGCAGTCTTCTTCCTCTTGGAGGGATTAAAGTTCATAGGCATTGTGTCTAAAAAGAGATAAAATCTACGAACTTGAAAGAGAGGGAAGGAGGAGGTTATACCTTCCAAGATTGGAGTATATTGTAGAGGACGAGAGTCTTCGCACGAATCTAAAGTTTGGATTGATTTCTTCAAGGGGATTGGACGAAAAGGCTTGGAGAATAGCTAGGGTTTGGGGGGCTCGGGCTGCTGCTGCTGTGAATATGAGGCTTTTAGAGAAAATAAAAGGAAGGGGGCCACTCGGTTCTGACTTGAAACACATATCACCAACAGAACTCGGGCCGAACTCGGGCCAAATTCGGTCAAAGTTCGCTTGGGGTTCTGTTGAGATATTTTCAAACATAAATAAATACAGGCCACTTTCTTTTCATCAACTCTTTTCAATTATTTAATTCTAAGTTTAGTTATTTTAAATATCAATTAATATAATTAATATTATTTTACAAATTAAATTTTTTTACACAATGACTGTTTCAGATTAGCTGTAAAGGTACTGTCCTAGCTAACGGAGGTTCACCGGAGAACACTTAAATACCATTTCATCTTTAGCCTTAGCCGTGGTGACAGACAGACCCTTTGTAGGCTTGTCTCGAAAACAGTTTTTGAGTATTAAAACACTACACCATAATAGGCGATTACCCACGGTTATTACCGTGACAATTATTTTTCGTCACGGTAATAACCGTTACTAGTAGGGCGTGGTTATTATTTGGTCACGGTTATGACCGTTACAAATATTTGTTTTAGTCACGGTTATAACCGTTACAAATTTTTGTTTTGGTAACGGTTATAACCGTTGCAAATATTCCATTTGTCACAGTTATAACCGTTGCAAATATTCTATTTGTCACAGTTATAACCGTGACAAATATTCCATTTGTCACAGTTATTAATGTGGCAATTAGTTTGTTTTGTCACAGTTTTTACTGTGACTACATTATTTTTTTCGTTACTATTCTCCACTAATTGTCACAGTTATAACCATTACAATTGGACTATTTAAATAAAAAAAAAACTACATTCAACTCGTAACTAAACAATAAACAACATATCCAATTTCATAATATTTTACTTTCATAATAATTCAACCATTCCAAACCAATAACTAAACCACAAAATTTTCAATAACAATTCCGAGCAAGTAACTAAACCACATAATTTGCAATAACAATTCAACCATTCCAAACTAGAAACAAAACCACATAATTTCAAATAACAATTCAACCATTCAAATTAGTAATTAAACCACATAATATTTGAAAAATAAGCAACTAAACCACAGGATGTTCAATAGCATCCATACATTAATATTTAATAAGGAAACATTCCATTGTTGGTTTCAATGACAACAAAATAAGGCTCTAGATGCATGAAGCAAACCACAAAACATTTCAAACTCGTGTTTTTGGATAATCAAGACGAGGCTCTCTTGAGGAAGAATGAAAGTGCTTGCATCCATGCTAAAACTGTACATATTCCTGCATGTAAGAGTAAAAGAAGTTTCAAATTAAAAAGCGTGCAAACTAGTAAAAAGGGTTTCAGGAAAAACATACATGTGAGCACATGTTCTTTGCACATATGACAAACTTCAATGAAGAACACATACAGAAGTTTTGGGCATTGATTGATATAGACATGAGAGCACATGTTCAGTCATTTCCAAATGTCTTCACCAATGTATCATTTTCGTACCCTAATATGTATTTGTCCACTTGGTGTAGATATGAAATATCATGGGTATCTTACCTATGAATTATATCCCCTCTCCCTGGTAGCAGTTTTGAAATTCTTATTACCAAAGCATGTAACTTACAATACTCCACACCCTAATCCTTCCACATCCAACCACAGTTACCTATGTTCCTAACCTACCTGTATGCATAAATTACTACACACATTGGTGTCTCCCCTCCAATACTTAACTGATACTGCATTTCCCCTTTTCTGCAGTAGAATGCTTCACCATCTCAAACCTACATATACTTAACACCCACAGATATTCCCCTTGACACCCTATAATATGCAGAATATAGGCTGCTTAATGCAGAATATATGAAGACATTGCTTTGTCTGCAGTTTGCATTGGCAGACCAATCACTTGACCCTACCTGTGTGCTACAACCCACACACCTATTATCTTGGTGGCATACAGGTTATCTGTACCAATGGGGTTATAAGAGATTAGCGACAATGGGGTTGCATTCAAGGATTTTGCCTGTGGTGACCAGTTATATTAATTACATGACAATTTTTCATGAAGAATAGAAGCCATGATAATAGAGATGAGTATCTTAACAAACAAGGGAAAGATGCAGTAAACTAAACACTCTGCCCAGGAATAAGTTCCATGAAATTCTCAAACGAAACCCTAGAATTCTCCCTAGGGTTTGAACAACAGTACCTTTCAAAGGCTGACGCAACAGAACAATAAGAACAACAAAGCATTTAACCCAAAATTTTGGAGTCAGGTTGTTTGAATCCATATGTTGCACGGACACGTGTAGCACACGACACGGTAATTTAGGAGCGCACTACTATATTTTGGAGTTGAAAATGATAAGAGTATACTAGGAATTGCACAAGAGATCACAAACGCACACAAAGATTCATGGGCTTTCCCTTGTAGTTACTAGTTTACTGTCCAATATACTTATTGAGCAGAAAAGGTAAATACTTACTGTTCCTGCGCTGGAATAGTGTGAGCCATAATGGAACTTGGGGATGACTGGGTCTTCAAAGCTAGAATACCTCTCTTGGAACTTTTCTAGTCGGTCATGATTTAATGCACCAACTGGCTGCAAGATACTAAGAATCCTAGTGAGAAAAAAGAAAAGAAAATGCTCGCAGAGGAAAAGGTAAACTAATAATTACATCCACCTTAGAAAGGTCCCTGTATGAGGAAGGATCACCTAGATCCAACATCTTAGAGGAGTAATCTGCTAAGATCCAGGGAAAAACAGGATACTGTAAAAAGCACATGGATTATCAGTCATGGTAGTATGCAATGAACCGGGTGATAGTCTGAAAAATAGTTAAGCAAATAAACCTGTGTAATGTCATTGTAAGTACGCCCAGCCATAGTATTTAGCTCCATAAGATATTCAAAATTGCTTATCTGCAGAAATACTAGTATTAATTAATTCGCTCTCAACTTCAATAACAATGAGCTGGAATCAGTATGTATGTGTCTGTATGTGCAGACTACTCAGCTCTTAATTTAAAATACAACTGAGGAATCAGTCGTATGTGTTCTATTGTACATGTTTGAATTGTCTCTGCCAGTGTTTGCATCCCTACACAGACTGGTAGGTGCCAATGTCAAAATTACAATGGGCAGAGGATTGCTTACAAGCACATAACATAACACTCGTGTGCGCACAGACACACACACACAATGGGATGATTCGAAGTGTAGTATTACCTCCCACCGAGCCCATCGCTCCATTAGCTGAGTTCTTTTAAAAAGTTGCTCAGGCCTCTACAAAAAATGAAGTAGCTGCATGAGAAAATGGTATAAGATGGACATCCATATCCAACAACAAAATATTTCTTCCTCGGGAAAGGTGTTTACTTGTGCAGCCAGATAGATATTGTTCAAATGAGGAGGTCGTGCTTGCACTATAGCCCGGTATGCTTTCTTCCGCACTTCCATACTCTGTAGTAACTCCAAACAAATTTGATCAGAACTCCAAGTCTTAAAGGACCGCCATGTTAATAGAACATATGTGAATTGAATACAAGGTCACTTTCAGAAATGTCAACTTGCATAATCCTTACCCCAAAATCAAAGAAAAAGTTCGACCGATCAACCATAAACAATTCTAAAGCACTTGTACGGAGCAGATATCTGCAAAATATAACATGTTTAGGCAAGGTGAAAATAGATTGAGATGTGAAGAACGAATAACATGAAAGTTTAAGACTACATAATTAGTAGCAGAAGTCAAATAGCAGCAACATGTTTGTCCGCAAGCAGACTAATGAACAAAGTGATAAACCAACATATGTCCTGAAAAGGAAACCAAAAGTTCATTTATCCATGAATACATCATATATGTTTTATGAAAGAATGGTACCCATGATAACCATTGATCTCTAACAGAGATTATCTTTCTCCTCAACATCCATATATATAATATTCACAAGGGTGATATGATTATCAGAATAAGGACGATTGACATGGGCAATCAAGTGTTTCAAACTGTCGAACTACTACGTTAAAGTAGCCACTTACATGCACATTACAAAATCATGACCGTAGATCCCAATTGTGGATCATTAACATGAGTAACAAACTAAGAAAATGGAACGAGTAGTGATTGTGGAAAGATACAAAATATAGTTCTGACTAGCGTAAAGATTAAAATTAAATTGATAACAAATTGTTTATACAGCTACCAAATTTGCATTCTTAAAAAAAATCCTGAAATAACTCGGTCATATTCCAGATGACAAAATTGTGGGCAAGTTGCCAATGAACTCAGCTACAAAAGAACATTAATCTCTAAAGCAGTTAAAAGTGGGCTTAAACCATTTAAATTCAGGTTAACCTGGATGATACACCGAATCAGGTGATATATATCACATGGTATCACACAATATAGAAAGTGTATCGTAAGATTAATTGTTCCTCTTGTCCTGAAATAACTCTATTCATTGTCCGACAACCTTCCTTGAAGGCAGTCATTATGATATAGTTAAAGTAGCAATCCTTGAGTTTAAAATGAATCACTGTAAAACATCGAAACAACCCAAGGAATATATGCCGTGAGAAGTCTATAAGATTAATGATAGACAATAAAGATCTGGACATGTATAAATTCTACATATAGCAAAACAAAATCAAATGAGAAAATATGCATATCTACGTCGAATAATAAGCCAACCAATTGACAAATGTACTGCATATATAGAAGAATTGACAGTTGATAGCTGGCAGTAAATTATATTTGATTAATTCTAGTGAGACTATATAAAGGCCCATTATGCAGTCTAACACGATGGGAACAAATAATATAACAAAGCAAATTCACCTTCTACTGTATATTTGAAGGAGGCAAGAGACAAGCCAGCTCCTATTCTTGTCGGTTTCATTACTTTTTACACGAGTAGCAGCTGTTATATCCCTCATGGAATTGCCACCATTTTGCTCATCAACTATAAAATTGATTCTCATTGTTGTTACCTGGTTAATAAAATACAGCTCCATGAGATTTACCCAGTGACTTATGAAACGACTATGGGCATGAAAATAATAAGATAGAATAAAAACCATTAGAGCTATATATGGCAAAAACCAGCATAGTATCAAAGCACACATGTAGAGGAGATAGATCCCAGCTTTTAATTTTCTAATATCATGCTACCATATGAAGGCCTGGATTATAAAGGCAGTTCCATGTTTCATGAACTTTCCATCCTTGCTTATAGGAACTTCCTACAACACTAGACACATACGCAATGCCCAGTCTTAAACAGAAGCTCGTGCCCATTTCTACACCAGGGTTTGAGAAATCAGATTGTCCCATTCTTGATGTCTTGTTTGTTTGGCACTCACTATTCAGTTTCATTGTCTAGAAATTTGACATGTTAGTCACCATGATAACTTGATGCTATATGCAGTCAGTTTAAAATACATTGGTTTTAGTATCAACATGTCAAAGCTATATACACCCATTACAGTTTAAAGGGGTTAAATACATCAGATTGGAACTCAGACTAATGGAAAACTAAATATAAAGATGCATATTATTAATCTTTCTCCATAATAACATGCAAACAATATCGGACAGAATTGCCAGAAACAATTCAGACTCGCTTCGCTTCGGAAAGGTCCTAACCTTTAGTGTAATTGGATAGATTTTGGGACAAGACGATTAATTAGGATTCAACACATCCAAACTTTGGCACTTAAATGTCGTACATCATCCAACTTTTGCACTTTAATACCCCATATTGTTCTTTTGACAAGTTGATACCCTAAAATTTTATCACTTCAATATCCTGAAGGTCTGAACTATCACTTTTTTAGCAGTTATAGGTAAATGTAGATACAAAATGACCTTAAATAACCATACCCCATCCTCATCTCTATCAACCACCACTGTTCCTCCCAGCAGCAGGAGAAGGGAGGAAGGTGGCGATGGTGGTGGTGGTGGTGGTTGGACATGGGCCTAGGGTTAGGGTTAGGATAGGTGAAGCTGATTTTGTTTTTTAATTTCCAAATTGATTTTTATTGATTACTTTTTATTGAAGTAAAATTTAAAATTTCTTGAGGGCAAAAATGTCCAAAACACATGACCATTAAATATGACGGCAGGTTAATGGAGAGACTAACGTGCCAAAAACAAAGAAAAAAATCATTATTAACTTGTTAAAAAAAAATTCAGGATATTAAAGTGCCAAAGTTGGATAGTTGAGGGTATTAGTGTGCTATTAAGCCAATTCACAATTATAATTTGAACTATAGATCATAGAATTTACAAGTCCTAGGAAGATTGGATTGATAAATTTCATTATTTTAACATGTACTACGGAGAGAAATGTGGGGGATTAATTTATTTGTAAGTCTAAGAGAACAATAAGAACTCAGTAGTTACCTTTATCAGATAGTCATTTAGTATTGGTATGGGTTTCAGGTTCAACTACAACCAACTTTCTGGTTGCTGGTCTGACACCAATTCCTGTTTCAGAGCCCTTTGCAAATTTGTCCAACGAAGTTGAGAAGGGAAAGCCCAATGCACATTATTTTCCAAATGAAGCTGAGAATGGAAAGCCATTGGATATTTTGTTTACATCTGAAAAGGCCGGGGAATATTACTCGTCCCATGTAAATGTCTGATGTGAAGCAGCTTCCATATGTTTGTTTAACAGTTTAACTACCATTGATGCCAATTCCTTTTGTCACGTCACTGCTTTAAAACTTGTAGAAGTTGCATTACCATCCAATTTTTAGATAAAATTAGAGCTCTGAATTTCACCCATTCTGCTCAAAGAGTCTTGATTTATCTCTTGTCATTGCCTGGAACTACTAGTCTTTTGCTTCCAATCATTTGTCTCTTTTGGCTTAGTAATTTTGTATGCACTGTGTTTGTGATACATTCAGGAAATGTTACTATCCAAACAATAAAAATTGAGAAAGAATGCCATGTTGTTTGAGAACATATAATAGGGGAACTTTACCTTGTGAAAAAGCTGAGGCCTTGTGGGTGAGAGAAAGAAAAACTAAAACATTGTACTGAGAGAGTATGACTCCAGACTGGGTTAAAATCCATCATACCGGAAATAGCTATCCCAAACGCTCGTGCTTTTTTTTCTTTCTGCTGCTAAGGCTTATGAAAAATATTGCCAATACTATAACATGTCCTAAATATCCTGAACAAAACCCATCGATACTCCCAATATGAAAAAGTAGACTTTTTTTGTCAATTACAATACTAATTTGCCAACAAGAAACCCATTATAGACAAGGAAGCACGAACCAAATGTCATTTTTGTGTCCATGCCACATTGTGTTGGACACTACACATGTATATATTGTATCAAGTTCATGTCCATTTAACAAAAACCAGCACAATATAAATTTATAAACTATTTTCAACCAAATATTTCAGCTTTAGTGACTGCACAACCGAACCCAAACCCTAAAATTGCAGTAAAACCTAAATTAATACACAAAACGACAATGCCCAGATGGCAAAAGAGTATATAACAAAACAAAATTCCATTCAAGCATTTTATCGAACAGTGCACTTACATTGGGAGTATCCTTGATGCAGAGGTACGACAGCGGCTCCCACACGCTGACGTGGACGGGGGCGAGCGCACCCCCCCATAGAACCCCTAGAGGCAATCAGAGGACCGACCTGTCCGTACGACGGCGTTCCGAACGGAAGACCGACAACGCCCGGGAGAGCTGGATCTGCACGATTCAGAGCCATTCCTTTTCGTTGTCACTCCCCTTCGTTGTCACTCCCCTTCGTTGTTGACATCGGTGAGCTTGGAATTGGAGACTCAGAATCTCGAAACCCTAATTTTTTTATAGAGAAGAGGAAGAAATTAAGGAGTGGGAGGAGAGAATTAGGTCAGAGAGAGGAAAAGCTCGAGACTCGAGATACTTGAAAAATGAGTGCAGCAGATTTTCTTACTTGTAACACTTTGATGTCGGGACTCGGGGTATATGAAAAATGAGTGCAGTAGATTTATTTTTCCATAGCAACGATTTTTAGTGTCACAAGTAAAAATAAAATCAAAATTTGAATTTTAGTAACGTTTTTTAATTTATTGTAATGGTTATTATTGTTATAAGACAGTAACGGTAATAACCGTTACTAATTATAAAAAAAATGTGTTACGAATTATCTGTTTTGGTGTAGTGAAAAATAATCAATAAGACAAAAATAATTAATATTATTGATATCTAAAATCTCTAATTCTCGACGTAAATAATTGAAACGATCTTCCGCTAATGATTTTGTAAATATATCAGCTAGTTGGTTCTCTGCATCTACATATACAAGGTTTATATCTCCATTTTGTTGATGATCTCTAAGAAAATAATGTCGAATCTCAATATGATTAGTGCGAGAGTGATATACAGGATTCTTAGTCAAATTAATAGTGCTAGTGTTGTCACAGAAAATGGGTATGTGTGTGTAAAGTAAACCAAAGTCTTCTAAAGTTTGCTTCATCTACAAAATTTGTGCACAACAATGTCCTGCGGCGATATACTCAGCCTCAGTAGTTGATAATGCAACAAAATTTTGTTTCTTGCTAAACCAAGAGACTAAAGCCTTACCTAGGAAATAACACGTGTTGGCCCATTGGTCATGGTCAAACCTGACTTTAATAATTGATCAAACTTTGCCTCGATATACGAAACAACTCAGATGTTTACTCAAGATATTTTGGACACTTGGACACTAACCAAGATTGGATATCGACTCGTTCAAGACTAAAGCTATGTTTGCCACTCGAGACTGCACTCGAGACTGTATTTCTTTAATACAATATAATTTTTACTTTTATTGAGTCCAGAAATACATTGTACACCAAGTCGTACTGGCAAATAGGCTATCCAAAATCGTTTTCAAAATTGACCTATATTTTGAAAAACATCTCTTATTTACAAAAGCTTCTGAAGGATTTCAAAAAGTCCCAAAAATATTTTCTTAAAATATTCCAGACCGACCCTGACAGAACTCGGCCAGAGTTTGGCCAGAGTTCGGCCAATGTGAACGTTATGTGAACATTGGTTTTTGAACTTGGTCTTCCTTTAGTTGCGGATTGTTACATAGAGTTCTGTCCGAATTCTGCCAGAGTTTTGTCTTTGAAAAAACTAAAAATAGAGAGTATTTCTGATCATTTCAAATCACTCATTCACTTTCATCTCTTCTCTTCTAAAGCTTACATTTTTTCCAAAGAGTTTTCTAAAAAGCTTTTATTTTCAAATTCCAAGCCAGTTACAATTCTCTAGTCAATTTGTCGGTACGGTACGGTCTAGAAAATTTTAGAGAAATTGTAATCAGAGGCTTAATTGAAGAAAGACTCTTCAAAACTGAAGTTGGTCGAGTTCTTCGTATCAAAGCTTGCGTCTGTAGAAGTTGCAAGGACTTCGTATGAAAACTTATGGGATTTTCCAATAGTGGATTCAACTGGAAGCTAGAGTTCTTTCAACTGGACTAGTCCTCACAAGAGAGAAACCAGTATAAATCGCTGTGTTTGCGTTTGCCTTCTGATATCTCTTCTTTACAGTTATTACTTTGTGATTATTGATATTATTTCTGTGATCTAACTGCTAACAAGTTTTTAATTAGCAATATTTCGCTGCCTACTCTATTCACCCCCTCTAGAGTATTTGGCTTTACGACTTCGTTCCTACAATTGGTATCAGAGCAGGTTATACAGGTAGAGCAACGTAAAACTGCAGTTATATTTAATTGTTATATAGATCACAGTATTACACATGACAAATATAAAATTCACAAGTGAAGGCCAAACCACAAACAGACCTCCACTGTTTGACGACACAAACTACACTTATTGGAAAACACGGATGAATTTTTTCTTAAAATATCTTGATTTTGACTTATGGTCTATAGTTATTGACGGCTACAAAAAGCCTCCTCGTATTACTGTTGATGGAGTTTTAATTGATAAACCCCGTGATAAATATACTGATGATGAAAAGAAAAAGACTAGTCTTGACGACGTGCTATTAACGCTTTATTTTGTGCTTTAGACAGAACTGAATTTAACAGGGTGTCGACTTGCACAACATCAAATGAAGTGTGGAAACTTCTCGAAGTAATCCACAAAGGAACAACACAAGTCAAGGAGTCAAAGATCAGCAGACTTACTCAAGAGTATGAGGCGTTCAAGATGAAGCCAAATGAACCCGTTACTCAGATGTTTACGAGATTTTTGGATATTGTAAACCCTTTGTCTTTATTAGACAAGGAATATAGTAACCAAGAGAAGATTCGTAAACTTCTACGAGCTCTCACAAAGAACTGGATTCTAAAGGCTACAACAATCATTGAAGGAAACGACCTCTCAACAATGTCTCTAGAAACACTCATGGGTAAGCTACTCACCCACGAGTTGGAACTTCAAGACTTTGAAGATGCTACACCAAAGGAGAAGTTAGAAAAGTCGATCCCTTTCAAGGCCCAACATAGAAGAACCGTCGAACATGATTCTAACGACAGCGACTCTGACTCTGAAGATCAAGCTTTTCTGGTAAGAAAATTCAAGAACTTCATGAGATTCAACAGAAGAACAAAAGACAGCAACAGCAACAACAATGAGGAAGATCCTATTTGCTACGGATGTAAGAAGAAAGGCCATATGAAGAAAGATTGTCCAACAACATCATCATCAACAAGAAAAAGCAGCAATATGACAAAGGCTACCTGAAGAGATCTACATCAAAGAAGTACGCCAATACAAGCATATGACATGAGAGCAAAGCCAGCGACTCAGAAGACGAACAATCGGATGACGCTGCAAATGTATGCTTGATGGTTGCGATCAGGTAACCACTAATCCTCTGTTTGGTTCTTATGATGATTTCATCTTTGAACAATTAGGAGAGGCTTTCAGTGACCTGTTAAATGACTATAGGAAACTGCGTAGTAAATATGAAACCTCTAAGACGGTACTTAAAGAGTACAAAGGTGAAATAGGAAGACTTATCGACCAATTAGCTGATGTTAGAAATAATGATTCTTCTATTGAGTCTGGTGAGCTTTCCTCTATTAAGCTGTTGTTATACGAGACTATCAAGTTATCCGAAGAAAAAGACCAAACTTTCATCCAGCTAAAGGAAGACCTATCTAAGGAGAGAAATAATCTCCAGTGTGCATAAGTCAGAATGGAAACACTTACATCTGACTATACTAGATTATATGACACCTCTAAAAAGTTGGAAATAAGTTTAGGAAAACGACCAGAAGTTGCTGCTTCCTATTCTAACACGAGTCAATTACCGAATCATCGGAACACACCCAAAACAAACACTGTCAGACCAAACCATACCAAACCTATGCCCAAGAAGACTAATAGGCATGCATTTTTCTATACTAGAAAACCAAAACCTACCAATCATGCACCTCACACAACTTTCAACACTCAACATGCAAAATGTCATTATTGTGGCCTCATTGGTCATATATCATGTGCATATAGAATCAGAAAGTTAGTAGATCTAAATGTTTATGCATGGATACCAAAAACTAACATGTCAGGACCCTACAAGAAATAGGTACCAATAGTTTTATCTGCAAACTATTTTGTAGGTGGAACACCCTTCACATGCTAAAAGCAAATAGATCTTCGACAACGGTCGGTACATGACCGGTGATGCATCATTATTCGCAACACTGTCGAAGAAGAATAAATAATGATATGTCTCATTCGATAATAATTTAAGAGCGTACATAATTGGTATCGGTGACATTGGTAAGGCTCCCTATCCTGTGATTAAAGATGTCTGTCTAGTTATCGAGTTAAAATATAATCTGCTCAGCATAAGCTATTTAGCTGATCACGGTTATGGCATTAACTTCGTTAAAGACAAAAGTACTATAGTTGATAGCTCAACTGGTAGTACTATCTTTGAAGGTATCAGGGAGGACAACATATATGTTTTCTATCTGTTAGAAGATGCTAACAAAGCAGGTAGATGCTTGATGGCCAAGAGCATTGAGAGTCAACTATGGCATATGAGACTCGGTCATGCAAACATGGACACAATTTCAAAACTATCCACAAAGAAGTTGGTACGCGGCTTACCGGACATATCTTTCAAGAATGATACGGTATGTAGCGAATTTGAAAAGAATAAAGCTACCCGATCTGTCTTTAAATCTAAGAATGATGTAAGTACCACTATACCTCTACAATTATTGCATATGGACTTATTTGGACCCAGTAGAATTTCTAGTCTAGGTGGTAAGTTATATGCATTTGTCATTGTAGATAATTTTTCTAGATACACATGGGTATATTTTCTTGCACGCAAGAATGATACTTTGTGAGAATTCTCACCTTTGTTGGCCCATTGGTCATATGGTCAACCTGATTTTAATAATTGATCAAAACTTTATCTGGATATACGAAGCTTGTTGGGACATCTCAGCTTCTTGGACATAAACAAGATTGGATATTCACTCCGTTCAAGACTGAAGATCTGTTTGCCTACTTGAGTCTGTACTTCCTATACAATATAATTTTTCACTTTATTTGAGTCTAGGAATACGTTGTACACCGAGTCGTACTGGCAAATAGGCTATCCCCAAAATAGTTCAAAATATTTTTAAAATGACCTATCAAAATGTTTACAAAAAGGTTTTCAAAAAAGTTTTCAAAAATCACCAAAAATCTATTTTAAAACCCTAACCTAACCCTGACAGAACTCGGCCAGAGTTCGGCCAGAGTTCAGTTGGTGGCCGTTTGATTTTTGAATTCTCTGGAACTTGGTCCTCCTGCAGTTGCGGATTTGACCGAGATTTGCTCATCGAGTTCTGCCCGAATTCTGTCCGAATTCTGACAGAATTCTCCCTTTGGAATTCCTATAAATAGAGATGGATTTCGATCATTTCAATTCACTCATTCACTTTCAATCTTCTCTCTATCCAAAAAGCTTTCTGCCTTCCAAAGAGTTTTCTAGAGCTTTTATTTTCAGATCCCAAGCCAGTTACAATCCTCTAGTCGATTTGCCAGTGCGGTATGGTATAGAAGTTTCTGAGAGATTGTAATCAGAAGGCTTGATTGAAGAATACCTCTTCACATTTGAAGTTGGACGAGTTCTTCGTATCAAAGCTCGCGTTGTAGAAGTTGCAAGGACTTCGTAAGAAAACTTGAGATTTTTCATATAGTGGATTCAACTGGTAGCAAGAGTTCTACCGACTGGATTAGTCCTCAACAGAGGGATACCAGTATACATCGCTGTCTTTGCGTTTGCTTTCTGAACTCTGCCTTTACATTATTTCAACTGTGATTATATACTGTGATTGTGTTGCTAACATTTTTTAATTAGCATTATTCCGCTGCCAACTCTATTCACCCCCCCTCTAGAGTATTACGCTTTACTATATCATTCCTACAATTGGTATCAGAGCGGGTGTTACAGGTAAAGCGAGGTAACAGTGCTATTATTTATTCATTATTTATTAGATCACAGCATATCACATGGCTACTATGAAATTCACAAGTGAAGCAGGCCACAAACAGACCCCCACTGTTTGATGGTACTAACTACACTTATTGGAAAACACGGATGAGTTTCTTCTTAAAATCTCTTGATTTTGACTTATGGGCTATTGTTCTTGATGGCTATCAGAAGCCACCTCGTATAACTGTCGAGGGAGTTTTGGTTGAAAAACCCTAAAGCAGTTATACAGAGGAGGAAAAGAAAAAGGCCAGTCTTGACGCACGTGCTATTAATGCTTTTTTTTGTGCCTTAGACAGAACAAAATTTAACAGGGTATCTATATGCACAACGGCAAATGGTGTGTGGAAGCTTCTCGAAGTTACACATGAAGGCACGACTCAAGTCAAGGAGTCAAAGTCAGCAGACTTACTCAAGAGTACGAGGCATTCAAAATGAAGCCAAATAAAACAGTCACACAAATGTTCGAGAGGTTCTTGGATATTGTAAACCCTTTGTCCTCCTTAGGCAAAGATTACAGTAACCACGAAAAGATTCGCAAACTCCTGCGAGCTCTCACCAAGAACTGGATTCCAAAGGCTACAGCTATCATTGAAGGAAACGACCTCACCACAATGTCACTTGAAGTACTCATGGGTAAACTACTCACTCATGAACTGGAGCTATAAGATTTTGAAGAGCCTGCTCCAAAGAAGAAGACTATCGCCCTCAAGGCTCAGCACAGAAAAGCTGCTGAAGATGACTCAGACAGCAGTAGATCTGACGCTGAAGATCAAGCTCTCCTAGCAAGGAAGTTCAAAAGATTTATGAGACATGAGAAGAGAGTCAAAGAGAACAACAACAACAACTGGTATCAAGAAGATGCTGTCTGCTATGGCTGTAAGAAGAAGGGACATATGAAGAAGGACTGTCCCATCAACTCATCATCGAGCAAGAGGAACAACAGGTATGAAAAAGGCAACCTGAAAAGATCAACGTCTCGGAAATATGCCAACACCAGCATATGGCATGAGAGTGAAGCTAGCGACTCAGAAGATGAACATTCAGATGACGCTGCAAACATCTGCTTCATGGCAATCGATCAGGTACCTACTGAACCTGTAGAAACATATGATGACTTCACCTTTGAGCAATTAGGAGATGCCTTCAGTGACCTGATGCTTGACTACAGGAAACTGCGTAGTAAATATCAGACCGCTAAGAAGGTACTCAAAGAGTACAAAGGAGAAATAGGAAGACTTACCGACCTACTAGCTGAGGTTAGAACTAATGTTAGTGAGTCTGGTGAGCTTTCCTCTATAAAGCTCTTATTACACGAGACTAAACAGTCATCCGAAGAGAAAGACAAGATTATAGACCAATTGAGAGAAGATCTTTCTAGAGAAAAGAAAAGTCTTCAATCTGCACAAATCAGAATGGAATCACTCACTTCTGATTATACTAAGTTATATGACACTTCCAAAAGGTTGGAAATTAGGTTAGGAAAACAGCCTGAGCCTGCTGCTTCCTATCCTAACACGTGTCACTTACCGAGAATTCGAAACATTCCCAAGCCAAACACTGTCAGACCAAACCATATAAAACCTTTACCCCAAAAGGTTAAGCCCAAACATGATCATAGGTATGCATTCTTCTATACTAGAAAATCCAAACCTACCAACCATGCACACCACTCAGCTTTCAACACTCGACATGCACAATGTCATTATTGTGGCCTCATTGGTCATATATCATCTGCATGTAGAATGAGAAAGCTTGTAGATTTAAATATTTATGCTTGGATACCTAAAGCTAACAATTCAGGACCCTACAAGAAATGGGTACCAAAGGTTTCATCTGTAAACTGTTTTGTAGGTGGAACACCCTTCACATGCTAGAAGCAAATGGATCCTCGACAGCGGTTGCTCACGGCATATGACCGGTGACGCTACCCTATTTGCAACACTGTCGAAGAAAAAGAAGGAAGGTTATGTTTCCTTCGGTAATAATTTGAAAGGGTATATTATTGGTATCGGTGATGTTGGTAAGTCTCCCTATCCCGTGATTAAAGATGTCTGTCTGGTTACCGAGTTGAAACATAATCTGCTCAGCATAAGTCATCTAGCTGATCATGGTTATGGTATCAACTTTGGCAAAGACAAATGTACTATAGTTGATAGCTCAACTGGTAGTACTATCTTTGAAGGAATCAGGGAAGACAATATATATGTTTTCTATCTGCTGGAAGAAGCTAACATTTCAGGTAGATGCTTAATGGCCAAAAGTGGTGAGAGTCATCTATGGCACATGAGACTCGGTCATACAAACATGGATACAATTTCAAGATTATCCACAAAGAAGTTAGTACGCGGTTTACCAGACATAACATTCAAGAAGGATTCGGTATGCAGCCAATGTGAAAAGAACAAGGCTACCAGATCCACATTCAAGTCTATAAACGCAGTATGTACTACTAGACCTCTACAATTGCTACATATGGATTTATTCGGTCCTAGCAGAGTTGCTAGCCTCGGAGGTAAATTATATGTATTTGTAATTGTAGATGATTTCTCTAGATACACGTGGGTATATTTCTTGACACGCAAAAATGACGCATTATCAGAATTTGTCGCCTTTTGCAAGAAAGTACAGAATGAAAAAGGTTACATGATCACTCGCATTAGAAGCGATCATGGTGGCAAATTCGAGAATGCTGATTTTGAGCAATTTTGTGACGCACACGGTTTTATTCATGAGTTCTCCTGCCCTAGAACTCCACAACAAAATGGAGTTGTGGAACGTATGAACAGAACTCTAACCGAAATGGCCAGAGTGATGTTAAATCAATTTAGCCTACCCAAATACTTCTGGGCTGAAGCTGTCAATACAGCTTGCTTTGTGCTCAATAGAGTTCTAATTCGACCCAAATCGAAGAAGACTCCATTTGAGTTATGGTTTAATAGAATTCCTTCAATTTCATACTTTAAGATTTTTGGCTGTAAGTGCTTTATTCTTAATACTAAAGACAACTTGGGAAAGTTTAACGAAAAGGTCGATGAAGGTATATTTCTAGGTTATGCGGCCAAGAGCAAAGGGTACAGAGTCTTCAACAAATGTACCATGATCATCGAAGAATCAATCAACGTCACTTTTGATGAAATGAACCAAATGACTCACGATGATAGTGATGAAGATCTGCCTACATCAAGTTCAACATTAGCTGAACCTGAACCAAGCTCTGCACTAGCTGAACCCCCTAGAGGAGATCCAGGAACCAGCTACCTACAGAGTCTACCGAAGAGGTTGAAATACACGGCTGATCATCCACAAGATTTGGTAATTGGTGACATTACCAAAGGAGTAAGTACTCGATCATCCAGTAGAGATATTGTTTCTAGTGTTGCATTTATTTCACAGCTAGAACCTAAATCTATTGATAAAGCATGTAGTGATAGTTTCTGGATAGATGCCATGCAAGAAGAATTGAACCAATTCGAACGGAATCAAGTTTGGGAACTTGTTCCCAAGCCTATTGATCATCCGGTCATTGGCACCCGTTGGGTATTCCGAAACAAACTAAATGAGGATGGTTTAGTAACTCGTAACAAGGCTCGACTCGTAGCTTAAGGATACAATCAAGAAGAGGGTATCGACTATGATGAGACTTATGCCCCAGTTGCGAGATTAGAATCCATTCGAATGTTATGTGCATTTGCATGTTTTCATGATTTCAAACTTTTTCAAATGGATGTAAAAAGTGCTTTTCTAAATGGCTTTATAAAAGAAGAAGTTTTTGTAGCACAACCTCCGGGTTTCACGGATTTCAAAAATCCTGACCATGTTTTCAAGTTGAAGAAAGCCTTATATGGTTTGAAATAAGCCCCTCGTGCTTGGTATGACCGTCTAAGCTCTTTTCTACTTGACAACGATTTTTCAAAAGGAAAGGTTGATACTACACTATTTATTAAATCTTTTAATGACAAGCTGCTTTTAATTCAAATCTATGTTGATGATATCATATTTGGATCCACTGATGAATCTCTTTGTCAAGAATTTTCTAAGTGTATGCAGAATGAGTTTGAGATGAGCATGATGGGAGAGCTGAAGTTCTTTCTCGGATTGCAAATCAAACAAACCGACAATGGGACGTTCATTAATCAAGCCAAGTACACAAAAGATTTGCTAAAGAAGTTCGATCTGGACAATGTCAAACCTATTGGCACTCCGATGGCAACTTCAACAAAGCTTGATTCTGACGAACAAGGCAAGCCAGTCGACACACGTAAGTATCGAGGTATGATTGGTAGTTTACTTTACATAACTGCTAGTCGTCCTGATATAATGTTTAGTGTTTGCCTGTGTGCACGTTTTCAAGCTAACCCAAAGGAATCACATCTGACCGCAGTTAAGCGTATCTTCCGATACCTTAAGGGCACTTCTTCTGTCGGCTTGTGGTATCCCAAAACTAAATCCTTTGACCTTATTGGTTATTCGGATACAGATTTTGCTGGATACAAGGTTGATAGAAAAAGTACTAGCGGTACATGTCATTTCTTAGGCAAGGCTCTAGTCTCTTGGTTTAGTAAAAAGCAAAATTCTATAGCCTTATCAACAACAGAGGCTGAGTATATCGCCGCAGGACGTTGTTGCGCTCAGATTTTGTGGATGAAACAAACCCTAGAAGACTTTGATTTATTTTTCACACATATTACCATTTTCTGTGATAACACGAGCACCATTAATTTGACTAAGAATCCTGTATGTCATTCTCGTACTAAACATATCGAGATTAGACATCATTTTCTTAGAGATCATCATCAAAATGGAGATATAAACCTTGTGTACATAGATACTGAAAATCAATTAGCTGACATCTTCACTAAACCTCTAGCGGAAGATCGTTTCAATTATTTACGTCGAGAATTAGGAATTTTGGACGTCAATAATATTAATTGATTTTATTTTATGATTATATATCATTATGCAAAAACTGTGTTAGAGACAAGCTAATAAAGAGTCTGTCTGTCACCACAACTAAGGTTGAAGCGAAGCGGTACTTAAGAGTTCCCCGGTGAACCTCCGCCAGCTGGGACCGTACTCCTACAGCTAATCTGAGACAGTCACTGTATAATGACATTTAATTCATAAAATATTATTAATTATGTTATTTGAAGACTAAAATAACTAATCTTTGAATTAAATATTTGCAACGAGTCAACGAAAAAGAAGTAGCAAAAATCAACCTGAAAGAACCCTAGGCGAATTCGGCCAGAGCTCTGACCGAATTCGGCCCGAGTTCGGTTGAGGGTGTATGTGTATATATACAGAACCCGAGAGCTTCTTCTCTTCCATTGCTTCCAAACTTTCAAACAGCAGCTCCAGCCGCCCGAAACTCCTCCAAACCCTAGGTATTCACCAACCCATTGCTCCCTATATACTTGGTAAAATCCTTCCAAATTTTAGAATCGTGCGGAGATCGTTCTTCTCTACAACATATCCAATTTTCGTGAGGTATAACTCCCTCTCTCTCCACCTTTCAAATTAGTGCTTTTATTTCAATGGCACCTAGATTTAATCCGTCTAAGAGGAAGAAGACCACTCCTAGTGAGGAAGGGTCCTCTTCGAATCCTCACACGGATTCTTTGTTTTCGTCGGTCCAAAAGAGCGACGGCGCTTTCGATGGGTTCTTCTTTCAAACCCTCGATCAAGCTTTATTATGGTACGGTGACTTTTCCACCCGATCCATATGTAGCGGCGCTCCGGTTAAATGGACGGTATTCCCTGATCATCGTCACTTATTTGAGGCATTAGGATTACACTTACTTGTTAAACTGTGCTTCCCAATTGCTACTAATGCCATTAGATTGTTCTATTGCAATCTCGTAGTTAACACTTTCGACGTGAGCACACGTGTTGGAGGCATAGACATTGAGTTCAATGATGTCCTCCTAGCAGAGATTCTTGGTATTCCCAATGAAGGTGAACCGCTAGTTGATATCACGGAATTCGATTTCCCCGAAGGCACTACACTCACGAGTTTCAAAACGGAAATCTGTGCACCTGACAGAGTACGTTCTGGAAAGTTCAAGGCTAACAACCTGAACTTGTTTAACTACGAATTGCATCGCATCATCTACTCTACTCTTTTTCCAAAATCCACTTCCAAGGATGATGTGACTTCGCTTGAGCTGTCCGCCATGTACCATCTTATCAAGGGGATTCCTTTTTCCGCCCCTAAGACTATTATTCAGATGATGGGACGTTGTCGTGCTAGAGATCGAAATCTCTCTTACGCGATGATTCTCCCTCGTATCTTTCAGCGATTCGAGATCGATCTATCGACTTGTACTCAGGACTCTGAGCCCAAGTTACTCCAGCTTTCTCGTCGCAGCCGGACTGCTTCAGCTCCACCTCCTGCTCCTCCTACTGCACCATCTTCACCACATCAGCCGTATGCCATGACTTTTGAGGGCATACATCAGCATTTATCATCTTTGCACGTCTCGATGACGGACATGGCTCGCGAGCGTGAGTTCCGCGATGTTATCCGTTATCAGGCGATGGCAAACTCCTTGGCCGATCTGCATTTTGCCCAGACTGGTCATTCTGCTGCTTCCATCCCTCGAGATCCAGCTTTTTCGGGTTACCGCTGTGAGGATGAGGCTGTTCATGCCTACTTCCAGCCAGGTAACGCCTATGACTGGTATCGTGCACCTCGAGATTACGTTGGTAAGTTCTATGCTGGCGCCCCTACTCATCCTTCTGGCACTAGTACTTCTGGTGCTGGTACTTCCGGTCATGCTGGCCACGCTACTGATGATATTGATGAGGATAGTGATGATGAGATCTGATTTGATTATTAGTGATATTCTATTGTATACTTAGAAATGCTTCGACATTCCAAGTTTTTATTATTTACTTTTTATCAGTACTTTGTAGTTTGCTATCAGTACTTTTTATCTTCATGGACATGTTTATGATGTTTCATTTATGACATCTCAGTTTATTTCAGCATTTTTGTTTAAGCACTATCTTTTTATACTGCTTCTCCATTTTAAACTGCCTGTGAAATAGCATGCCTGAGATTTTTTTTATGTTTTTGAAGCAATACATGCCTGTGATGATAATTTGTAGAAACATTACATGCCTGTGATGCTATATCTCTAATTCTTATACTATATTTCTTTTATTTGTTTTCTCGCTATTTGTTACTTATGCATTGATTGCGGGGGAGTCTTCTGCATTTACTACGGGGGAGCCTTCTCTTGTGCAATTATTTTGCTAAGTGACAAAGGGGGAGAAAATTAAAAATGATCTAACATTTTTTTTTGAGTTAAATACAGGTTATGAACAATTTCTACTTTTTGATCTTTTTGATATTTTTGAACAAGCTTAATGTTATATCATTCATAGTTTGTCAATTATCAAAATGGGAGAGATTGTTGGCCCATTGGTCATATGGTCAACCTGATTTTAATAATTGATCAAAACTCTGTCTAGATATACGAAGCTTGTTGGGACATCTCAGCTTCTTGGACATAAGCAAGATTGGATATTCACTCCGTTCAAGACTGAAGATCTGTTTGCCTACTTGAGTCTGTACTTTCTATGCAATGTAATTTTTCACTTTATTTGAGTCTAGGAATATGTTGTACACCGATTCGTACTGGCAAATAGGCTATCCCCAAAATAGTTCAAAATGTTTTTAAAATGACCTATCAAAATGTTTACAAAAAGGTTTTCAAAAATCACCAAAAATCTATTTTAAAACCCTAACCTAACCCTGACAGAACTCGGCCAGAGTTCGGCCAGAGTTCGGTTGGTGGCCGTTTGATTTTTGAATTCTCTGGAACTTGGTCCTCCTGTAGTTGCGGATTTGACCGAGATTTGCTCATCGAGTTCTGCCCGAATTCTGCCCGAATTCTGACAGAATTCTCCCTTTGGAATTCCTATAAATAGAGATGGATTTCGATCATTTCAATTCACTCATTCACTTTCAATCTTCTCTCTATCTAAAAAGCTTTCTGCCTTCCAAAGAGTTTTCTAGAGCTTTCATTTTCAGATCCCAAGCCAGTTACAATCCTCTAGTCGATTTGCCAGTGCGGTACGGTATAGAAGTTTCTGAGAGATTGTAATCAGAAGGCTTAATTGAAGAATACCTCTTCATATTTGAAGTTGGACGAGTTCTTCGTATCAAAGCTCGCGTTGTAGAAGTTGCAAGGACTTCGTAAGAAAACTTGCGGTTTTTCCTATAGTAGATTCAACTGGTAGCAAGAGTTCTACCGACTGGATTAGTCCTCAACAGAGGGATACCAGTATACATCGCTGTCTTTGCATTTGCTTTCTGAACTCTGCCTTTACATTATTTCAACTGTGATTATATACTGTGATTGTGTTGCTAACATTTTTTAATTAGCATTATTCTGCTGCCAACTCTATTCACCCCCCTCTAGAGTATTACGCTTTACTATATCGTTCCTACAACCTTTTGCAAGAAAGTACAAAATGAAAAATGTTTCATGATTACTCTCATTCGTAGTGATCATGGCGACGAATTTGAGAATGCAGAGTTCAAGCAATTCTGTGACACACATGATTATTTGCATGAGTTTTTCTGCCCTAGGACTCTACAATAAAATGGAGTTGTGGAACATAAGAACATGACTCTATCTGAAATGGCTAGAGTAATGTTGAACCAGTTTAGTCTACCTAGATACTTTTGGGCTGAAGCTGTCAATACAGCATGCTATATTCTCAATAGGGTTCTAATTCGACCTATATCGAAGAAGACTCCCTATGAGTTATGGTTTGATAGAACACCTACTGTTTCATATTTCAAGATATTTGGTTGTAAATGCTTTATTCTTAATACTAAAGACAACATGAGTAAATTTGATGAAAAGGCCGATGAAGGTATCCATTTAGGTTATGCGACAAAGAGCAAAGGGTACAGAGTCTTCAACAAAAGGACCATGACCATCGAAGAATCAATTAATGTCAAGTTTGATGAACTAAATCAACATTCAGTCGATGACGATAATGAAGACGTGAGTACACCAAGTACAGCTACTACAAAACCTTCCCACAAGAGATGTAGAACCTTCACACCAGGCACCAGCTGAGTCTTCAAGCAAAGAAGCCAGAACCAACAATCCTGAGGATATGCCAAAAGAGATGAGATTCTTGGCAGATCATTCAAATGACTTGGTAATTGGTGATATTACCAAGGGTGTAAGTACTCGTTCATCTAATAAAGATATAGCTTCTTGTGTTGCTTTTATTTCACAGCTTGAACCCAAAAATATTGAAGAAGTATGTAGTGATAATTTTTGGTTAGATGCTATGCAAGATAAATTTAACCAATTCGAACGGAATCAAGTTTGAAAACTTGTTCCCAAGCCCATTGATCATCCGGTCATTGGCACCCATTGGGTATTTCGAAACAAACTGAACGAGAATGGTTTAGTGACTCGTAATAAGGCTACAAACTAAACAAGAATGGTTTAGTGACTCGTAATAAGGCTCGACTCGAAGCTCAAGGATACAATCAAGAAGAAGGTATCGACTACGATGAGACTTATGTCCCAGTTACGAGATTAGAATCCATTCGCATGTTATGTGCATTTGTATGTTTTCATAATTTCAAGTTATTTCAAATGGTTGTTAAAAGCGCATTTTTGAATGGTTTTATAAAAAAGAAGTTTATGTAGCTCAACCTCCAGGTTTTACTGATTTCAAAAATCCAGATTATGTTTTCAAGTTGAAGAAAGCCTTATATGATTTGAAACAAGCCCCTCGTGCTTGGTACGATCGTCTAAGCTCTTTTCTACTTGACAACGGTTTTTTAAAAGGAAAGGTTGATACTACACTGTTCATAAAATCTTTGAATAACAATCTTCTTTTGATTCAAATCTATGTAGATGATATTAATTTTGGATCCACTGATGAATCTCTTTGTCAAGAATTTTCAAAGTATATGCAGAATGAGTTTGAGATGAGCATGAAGGGAGAGCTAAAATTCTTTCTCGGACTGCAAATCAAACAAACCAACAATGGAACGTTCATAAATCAAGCAAAGTACATAAAAGATTTATTAAAGAAGTTCGACCTGGAAGCAGTCAAACCACTTAGCACTCCAATGGCGACTTCAACCAAGCTTGATATTGATGAACAAGGCAAATCCGTCGACATACGTAAGTATCGAGGTATGATCGGTAGCTTGCTGTACTTAACTGCTAGTCGACCAGACATTATGTTTAGTGTTTGCTTGTGTGCACGTTTTTAAGCCATTCCTAAGGAATCACATCTGTGCACAGTTAAGCATATCTTCCGATACCTTAAAGGCACTTCTTCTGTCGGCTTATGGTATCCTAAAACTACATCATTTGACCTAACTGGTTATTCTGATGTTGATTTTGTCAGATGTAAAGTAGAGAGAAAAAGTACCAGCGTACATGTCATTTTCTAGGAAAAGCCCTAGTCTCTTAGTTTAGCAAGAAGCAAAATTCTGTCGTATTATCAACAACTGAGGCTGAGTATATCGCCGCAGGATATTGTTGTGCACAAATTTTGTGGATGAAGCAAACTTAGATGACTTTGGATTATATTACACGCACATACCCATTTTCTGTAATAACACTAGTTCTATTAATTTGACTAAGAATCCAGTATGTCACTCTCGTACTAAGCATATCGAGATTCGACATCATTTTCTTAGAGATCGTCAACAAAATGGAGATATAGACCTTGTATACATAGACACACAGAATCAATTGGCTGACATTTTTATAAAACCTCTAGCGGAAGATCGTTTTAATTATTTACGTCAAGAATTAGGAATTTTAGTTGTCAATAATATTAATTAATTTTGTTTTATCAATTAGTTTATTCAATACTCAATAACTGTTTTCGAGACAAGCCTACAAAGAGTCTGTCTGTCACCACGACTACGGTCGAAGCGAAGCGGTACTTAATTGTTTCCCGGTGAACTCCCGTTAGCTGGGATAGTACTCCTACAACTAGTCTGAAACAGATGCTGAGTAAAGAAAATTAATTTATAAAATAATATTAATTATATTATTTGAAGTTTAAAATTACTAAACTTTGAATTAAATATTTGAAATGAGTTAATGAAAAGGATATGGCCCACAATTTTTTAAAAAAACCCAGGAGAACCCTAGGCGGCCCGAGTTTGATCCGAATTCGACCAGAGTTCTGTTGGTGCTGTAAGTTTTTAAGTTAGAACCCGAGGCCTTCTCCTCTTCATCTCTTCCAAACTATTTCATCACAGCAGCAACAGCAGCCGAAGAACCCCAAACCCTAGCTTTTCTCCACTCCCTTTCATCCAATCTACGTGGAGAGTTCCATCCAAAATTTGGATTTGTGCGGAGAATCGCATCCTCTAAAACATACTTGATTCTCGGAAGGTATAACTCCTTCTCTCCTCCACTTTCAAATTCTTAGGGTTATCTAGTTTTAGGAAAGAATGCCTAAGGGATTCAATCCTTTCAAGAGGAAGAAGACTAATGCCAGTGAAGAGGCATCGTCTTCCGATCCGAACATGGATTCCTTCTTTTCTCTGGTCCAATCAGGTAACGGCGTATCGGATGAGTTTTACTTCAAAACTCATGACCAAGCATTGCTTTGGTATGCCAATTTTTCTATGCATATAATATGCATAGGCGCTCCAATTAAATGGACTGTATTTCCAGATCACCATCCTTTCTTTGAGGCATTAGGGTTACACCGTCTCGTTACCCAACAATTCCCTATAAATACTAATGCCCTTAGAATATTCTATTGTAACTTCGTGTTAGACACTTTTACTGCAAGAACTCGTGTTGGCGGACTCGATATCGAGTTCGATGATGTATTGCTAGCGAAAATCCTTGGTATTCCAAACGAAGGTGCCCCGCTCGATGACATCACCGACTTCGACTTTCCCGAGGGCACGACTCTTGTTAGTTTCAAGAATGAGCTTTGTACGCCAGCACGTGCTCGTCTTGGAAAGTTCAAGGCCAATAACTTGAACTTGTTTAACTACGGGTTACATCGCATCATCTATTCTACTATTCTTCCCAAATCCACTTCAAAAGGTGATGTCACTGTACTAGATCTCTCTGCCCTCTATCAAATTATTAAGGGGATTCTTTTTTCTGCCCCTAAGACTATCATCCAGATGATGGAAGATGTCGTGAAAGATAACGCAATCTCTCTTATGCGATGCTTATCCCTCGCATCTTTCAGCATTTTGATATCGACTTATCTACTTGCGCTTTGGACCCTGACCCCAAGTTTCTCAAGCTTTCTCGTCGTAGTATTGCCACTGCTCCTCCACCTCCTGCACCTGCTCCTACTGCACCTGTTCATTCTCAGACCTACCCTATGACTTTTGAGGGTATTCATCAACACCTCTCGGATTTGCAGACTTTCTTTGTTGACACTTCTAGGGAACGTGAGTTCCCTGACGTGACTCGGTTCCAGGCTATTGTTGACTTGTTTGCCGATCTCCGATTTGCTCAAACGGATCATTCTGCTAGCTTTCTTCCTAGAGACCCTTATGTATCTGGTTACCGCATTGAGGATGAGGCGGTTCACTCTCTGTTCCAGCCAGGGAACACTTACGATTGGTATCGTACTTCTGGTACTACTCCACATACCTCTGGAGCTGGCACATCTGGAGCTGGTCCATCCGGACATGGTGGACATGCTGGCACTGCAAATGATGACGACGACGATGAGGATGATATATGATTTTAGACATTGTTGTCAAGTTGTCGTACTATTGAGACTGATTTTATTGTCTTTGTTTACTTGGAAATGCCCCGACATTCCAAGATAGTATCAGTAATCTTATTTGGTTATGATTTCTATTATGACTTTTTTTGTCTAATGGACATATTATATGCTTTCCTTAGCATATTTTCATTCAGTATAGCACTATTCAGTATTTCACATAGCATTATCTTTTATTATACTTCCATTTATACTGTCTGTGATATATTTTCTGCTTATCACATTTCTTTAATGTCTGTAACATTTATACCATGCCTGTGATCATTTTTTTATATATATCTATATTTTGTGTTTCTTTACTGATTGTTACTTATGCATATATTCCGGGAGAGCTTTCTCTTTTGCAATTATTTTGCTAAGTGACAACGGGGGAGAAATAACATCTATTGCGGGGGAGTCTTCTAAAGTTTGCTTCATCCACAAAATTTGTGCACAACAACGTCCTGTGGCTATATACTCAGCCTCAGTAGTTGATAATGCAACAAAATTTTATTTCATGCTAAACCAAGAGACTAAAGTCCTACCTAGGAAATGACACATGTTGGCCCACTAGTCATGGTCAAACCTAATTTTAATAATTGATCAAACTTTGTCTGGATATACGGAACAACTCAGATATTTACTCAAGATGTTTTGGACACTGACCAAATTGGATATCGACTCGTTCAAGACTAAAGCTATGTTTGCCACTCGAGACTGCACTCGAGACTGTATTTCTTTAATGCAGTATAATTTTTTTATCGAGTCTAGGAATACATTGTACACCAAGTCGTACTGGCAAATAGGCTATCCAAAATCGTTTTCAAAATTGACCTATGTTTTAAAAAACATCTCTTATTTACAAAAGCTTCTGAAGGATTTAAAAAAATCCCAAAAATATTTTCTTAAAATATTCCTGACCAACACTGACAGAACTCGGCCAGAGTTCGGCCAAGGTGAACGTTATGTGAACGTTGGTTTTTAAACTTGGTCTCCCTTCAGTTGTGGATTGTTACATAGAGTTCTGTCCGAATTCTGTCCGAATTCTGCCAGAGTTCTTTCTTTGGAAAAATTATAAATAGAGAGGATTTCTGATAATTTCAAATCACTTATTCACTTTCATCTCTTCTTTTCTAAAGCTTACGTTTCTTCCAAAGAGTTTTCTAAAATGCTTTCATTTTCAAATCCTAAGCCAGTTACAATTCTCTAGTCAATTTGCTGGTACGGTACGGTCTAGAAGATTTCAGAGAAATTGTAATCAGAGGTTTGATTGAAGAAAGACTCTTTAAAACTGAAGTTGGTCGAGTTTTTCGTATCAAAGCTCGCGTCTGTAGAAGTTACAAGGACTTCGTATGAAAACTTGCGGGATTTTCCAATAGTGGATTCATCTGGAAGCTAGAGTTCTTCCGACTGAACTAGTCCTCACAAGAGAAAAACCAGTATAAATTGCTGTGTTTGCGTTTGCCTTCCGATCTCTCTTCTTTACAGTATTACTTAAGTCGATACACAAAATATATGAACTGCTAATGTTTCAGGTCATTGAAATCAATATCAAAAGAATGTACTGCATCTACAAATAAGCTTTCAAGTCATCATCCAAAAGCGATCTATACCGAAATCAATATCAAGTCAAGTTTTACATTGTTTTTGTATTTTTATCTTTATTGAGTCTAGGATATAAAATATAAAATAGATCGGATATTACTGACTTAGGATTAACTCCAGTCCATCTTTCCAAAAAGCCTACCTATATATCAAAACTCTACATATAAAAAAATCCTAAATACCTATGCAATTTGGTCCCATTCCATTCTGGTTCTGAAGTGACAGAACTCAGGTAGAACTCTGACCGAGTACGGTCCGAGTTCTGACCGAGTTCGGTCAACCCAAGTTTGAATTTCAGTTGCCTCCAAACCTGCATCTAACGTTCGTTTGTGAGATCTTAGCATCCAAACTTTGCCTGAACTTTGCCCGAGATCGGTCAGGAAAAATAACTATAAATAGATAAGATTTTCACATTTCTAATCACTCATTCACTCTTCTCTCTATCTATCCTTCGAAGTATTTTTCAGTGATCTAAAGCTTTCACATTCTGTCTATAGATCTCTTAGCCAAAGCCAATAACATCATATTCGATTTAGAGTCTTTGGTCTGCAGAATTGTAAAGAGGTTACAACTTCAGAAAGTGTTTCAGTTTTCGGAGTCGGTCATGCGCTCGTCACCAAGCACGGTGTTGTGAAGTCGGTCGTGCACTTGTCACCAAGCACGACATTGTAAAGAGACGACAAGCTCTCATTTAGCTTATGAATAGTAGATTAACAGCAAGCAAGAGCACTCGCTACTGGATTAGTCCACTCAGAGAAAAACTAGTATATATCGTGGCGTTTACTGAGTTTGATCTTCTATCTCTTATTACTATTGAAATTACTGTCTCTTTATTCTTGCCATAGATTATAACTGTTAAATTTTTAATTGGTGATTATTTTTGCTGCACTCTAACACACTCTATTCACCTCCACTCTAGAGGTGCTCAACTGTTCTATAATTGGTATCAGAGCAGGTTATACTCTAATATAACAACCCTAGAGAGTATATGGCAGCCATAAAATCAATATTCAATGGTGAAGAACAATCCACAAATAGACCCCCACTATTTGATAGAACAAACTATACATATTGGAAAACATGAATAACTTTCTTTCTAAAGTCTCTTGACTTTGATCTTTGGTCTATAGTTGTTGACGGTTATTATAAATCGGCACCTATAGTGATTGAGGGCGTACTTATAGACAAGCCATATGACAAATACACAGACGTAGAAAAGTCAAAGGCTAGTCTAGATGCACTTGCCATCAAAGCACTATTCTATGCAGTTGACAAAATAGAGTTCAATCGAGTTTCTACTTGTACTACGTCTCATGATATTTGGAGACTTCTTGAGGAAACCCATGCGGGGACTTTCCAAGTAAAAAAAATAAAAAATTAGCAGACTAACACAAGAATATGAATCTTTTAAGATAAAACCCGGTGAGTCAATTACCCAGATGTTTACTCATTTGGAGACTTCTTGGTAAGGATTGCAGTAATCATGAGAAGATCAGAAAAGTGCTACGGGCTCTAACCAAGAATTAGAACCCAAATGCTACTCCAATCATTGAAGGAAACGATCTCACAACCATGACTCTGGAGACACTTATGGGCAAGCTGTTGACCCATGAGCTGGACCTACAAGAATTTGAAGAAGCGACCCCTAAAGAAAAATCGATCGCCCTCAAAGCGCAAGCTAAAAGAGTTGTCTGTAAAGATTCTGACGAAGAATCAACTAGTGGTGATGAGCAAGCCCTGCTAGTAAAGAACTTCAGAAAGTTTTTAAAGTTTAGGAGATCAAATCGAAGGAAGAAAGATGTCCACGAAAGCAATAAAGAAAAAATAATATGCTTTAGATGCAAGAAGTCAGGGCATATGAAGAAGGACTGTCCACCGTCAAAGAAAAGCAGTCTATATGATAGATCAAGATCAAGCAGGAAAGCTACGACTGGTCAAAAGTATGCAAATACAAGCATCTGACATGAAAGTAATGCCAGTAAATTAGTAGAAGAGGATAGACTCTGTAGTACTGCTAATGTCTGTCTTATGGCATTCGATAAGGTATCATCTAACCCTCTATATGATGACTTTACTTTCGATGAGTTAGAAAATGCTTTTAGTGAACTACTTGAAGAACACAGAAATGTGCTAGACAAGTATAAGCAATCTCGCAAAGAGGTTAAGGCATGCACAACCAAAGCAGCAAGATTATCTAATCTTTTCGAACATATTAGAGAGACATTTACTACCGATAACACGGATGAGATAACCAAGCTTTAGGTAGACTATCATGAGGCTATCCTCACCATTGAAAAGAAAGAAAGAGAGTATGTCAAGATACAAGAGCTTTATGACATAGAGTAGAAGAGGAACTTAGTCACAGAGCAAAGACTCCTGATATGACTACTAAATATGAGGAGTCTTGTGCGGTCTCTAAAAAGTTAGAGAATAAGTTAGGCAAGCAGGCCATCCCTATGACACGGCCTAAGGTTAGTCCTAATGCTAAGTATACAACTAAGAGGACTAAACCACAGAAATCACATAAGCAATATGTTAACTACAATCAAGCTTTCACTGATAGGTTTTTAAAGAAGACACAACTGCATGTCAACGCAGAAACCAAGAACACTTTTTAAAACTTACTTGCATGTACTGTGGTACTAACGGGCACATATCACAGTATTGTCTAACAAGAAAGCTTGTTGACACTCAAACACTTGTTTGGAGACCTAAGACTAATCAAAATGGACCCTTCAAGAAATGGGTACCAAAGGATCCATCTACTCGTATTGTAGGTGGACCCTCAACCCTCTCATGTTAGAAGCAAGTGGATTCTCGATAGCGGATGTTCGTGGCATATGACTGGTGATGTATCTTTGTTCGCTATGCTATCGATAAAGAAAGAAGGATACGTCACCTTCGGAAACAACTTGAGAGGTGATACAATTGGAAATGACACTGTTGTTATGTCTCCTTACCCAGTAATAAAAGACGTCTGTCTAGTTACGAAGTTGAAACATAACCTACTGAGCATAAGTCATTTAGCAGACAATGGCTATGGTATCAACTTTGTAAAAGACAAATGTACTATATATGAAATGTCATCTGGTAATCCCGTATATAAAGCGATTAGAGAAGACAATATTTATGTTTCTTTTTAGAAAGTACTAACAATGCAGGAAGGTGCCTAGTAGCAAATCAAGATGAAAGTTGGCTATGGCACATGAGGCTAGGACATGCTAATATGGATATTATCTTACGATTATGCACCAAAAAGTTAGTAAAAGGACTCCCTGAGTTCACATTCAAGAGAGACAATATATGTGCTGAATGTGAAAAGAACAAGGCAACCAGGTCTAATTTTAAATCCATCAAAGCTGTAAGTACCTCTAGACCCTTGTAGTTAATTCACATAGATTTATTTGGTCCTAGTAGAGTCGCTAGTCTTGGCAGTAAATTCTAGCCTTTGTTATTGTTGATGATTTCTCTCATTTTATATAGGTTTACTTTTTATCAAACAAAAGTGATACAATTTTTTGAATTTCAGATATTTAGTAAAAAGGTACAAAATAAAAAAGGCTTCATGATTACTCGTATCCGAAGTGATCATAGTGGCAAATTCGTAAATACTGATTTCAAAAAGTTTTATGATGATAGTGGATATTACTACGAGTTTTTCTATCCTAGAACTCCCTAACAAAATGGTGTTATGGAGCAAAAGAATCGTACTCTAAGCGAGATGGCTAGAGTCATACTGAATCAGCATAATCTTCCTAAATATTTTTGGGCAGAAGCTGTTAGTACAGCCTGTCATATTTTAAATATGGTGTTAATTCGACCTATATCGAAGAAAATACCATATGAGCTTTGGTTTGGAAGGATTCCAAATATTTCTTATTTTAAAGTTTTTGGATGTCGCTGTTTTATACTGAACACCAAGGACAACTTAGAAAAGTTTGACCCTAAAGCAGATAAAGGGATATTTCTCGGATATGCTTGTCATGCCCCAGAACCAGAATACTGGAGAGCGGGGGAATGACTCAGCCAGCTACGTATTACGGGTAGATAAAACCGTATAATACGATCAATGCTGTCTAAAAGACGAGGGGTGCATACTACATGAAAGTCTCACTAGGGTTAGTCAACATCTATTGTCTCAATCATTCAAACAAGAAGCAGTAATAGAGAACACGTAAGATAAAGCAGTAAGGTGTCCCAAACGCTCAGTCAAAATATTCTTAAAATCTGGCTTTATAAAATATAGCCAGATGATATGACAAGGTATACACAATCGTTATCAGCTACAGTCTGACTTAGTTACAATTATGTAAAGTAAGCGCAAGACAGTCCGACTAACATGTCGGTGCCAAGCGGCAAAATGTAAAGTAAGTAGTAAAATGAGCAGGGACGCAAGGAACTCACTCGTGTCCTCCTGCGATCACCCCTCTAGTATTGACCATCTTGGAGGTGGAAGTAAGCTGAGTCCTCAGAAGCTGGCTCTAAATCTGGCCATGCAAAAACAGAGAGGTTAGATCTCAAATAGCAAGTACTACAAGGAAGCATGATATGAAGAATTAGAACCACTGGTAAGAGTTAAGAATAAGGTAAATAGGTCTCTGCTTGCTACTGGGGTTCACACAACATCACGACACTTCAAGCCAACTTCCCAACCAAACAAGGACAGAAGTTGACCAGTCATGTCCTGATATTCTGATCATTCTCAGTCGTTAACAGAGTAGGTACAGCACACAAATAAATCAATTTAAACGACAATACAACTACTACGGCTTACTAACTATAAGTTCCAAGTTGCCCTAGAAATATGCAATAAGAGATTCCTCAGTTCTTACAATGTACAAGCAATGCTAGTCTACCCAATAATCAATTGCGCCAATCATGAATTAGACGTGTCCCAGCGGGATGCCCATCATCAATATATATATAAAATATAAACAGATACCACTCCCTGCCCGTGTGGCAGGTTTGCAGTATCTGTAGGAACCAGCCGACATGTCGGGGCACTAATTGTCCCGAGATGGCCGCCATGTAAGAACTCGGGAATCCATTCTCTCCATGCAATAGTTATTTTATTTAACTTAATAGTCCCTATGTTAATTGATATCTCATGCCGTGGATCATGGTTACTCAGAATAAGTACTTTCGTACAGAGTACGATATACATAACTCTACAACGATGCCCGTGCGGTTAGGTTGTAGGTCTTACATAGCGTAATATAAAAATCAAACCTAGCCACGAAATAATCATGCCTTGACGGTAAGGTACACATGCTGCTTTTGTAGAAAACAAATTGAAGTCTGCACGTATCCATATGCCAATGTTTGGGATCAGCTAGTCAATTACAATGGTTCATATTTAATATATGAACGTGTCTCATTCAATTCAATAAGATGACTAGCCAGTCTTTTAGTTCCAACTAGGAACGCATGATCAATCATTAGTCAAGGTAACAATCAATGTCAATTCGTGACAAAGCATAAAAGTCAAACTAGTATTTAGTATGGTCGAGTCTATAACTCTCAAGGTTAAGTTCCAGTCATACTGGGTATCCATAAACGAATCGAGACACAGTGCACACTCCGCATAACAATATGTATTAAAATATTAATATATCATGATTATATCGAGTTCATGTCAAAAAGGTGTAAGGATATAATAAGGGGTACCATGCGCCCAATAAAGGTGAATTTAGGGCAATGGATGCCAGGGCCATACTGTGCCGGGTGTAACTCCACCTTCCTTGTGTTTTAAAATAATAATAATAATAATATAGGTAAATATGTTCTATATATTGACTTAGCAAATTAAAATTTTGTTACCTTAATAATTGAGATGAGTATTAAAATATTTATTGGTCTTTTGAAACATGGGCTCAAACCTATTTTATTTAATTAGTTTTGGACTTGGTCTTTTCCCTAAGCCCATTGAATTAGCCCATTGATTTAGCCCATTGATTTCTCAGTCCAAAAACCTATAACTACACCAATGGTTTGGACTGTTATAACAGTCGGCCATTTTAAATCCAGCCTTGCCACATTCCTTGGAAATTCAAATTTTGGCCATTCTCATTCTCTCTCCTCTAACCGAATTGTCAGAGGAGCAGGGAGAGAAATTTCCCGCCACTAGTTGCTTTCTCCTCACGCTGGCTAACAGCCTATAAGTATCGATCGAACGACCCCTTCATTCCTTGCTCTTCTCTTCCTCACCATTTTTTCTGAGACTAATCCCAAATCGAAGGATCAACCATGAAGAAAAGGAGCATCGAAGCAATGGAGTCCTCGTTTATCCATACGCAGTGAACAAGAAGCATCCTCCTCGACGACTGAACATTGGATCCAGAGCTCTTCGTCGTGCTTGATGAATTCATCGATTCCTGCATCCTCGTCGATAAACTTTTAGTAAGACAGAGCATATCACGTTCTAAATTTACTCTGATCGATTTCATCCTATCAATTTCCTTTGTTTAATCAGATCTGGACTTGGTGAACAAGTCACTGATCCAATCAATTCCTTCTCATCATTTTAGATCAATTAAGGTACCGATCGATCGATCGACTCCTTAGTAATTTTAGATGTTCAAATCGATACAAATTACAGGTCGATTTATGTTTATAATCGAATTGATGTAGTTATGATTTTTTCATGGTTAAGTGTTCGATTATTTGCTGCAAAGGACTGGATCGTGTAGTAGGGAGTGGCTCATACCAATTCACAAAGATTAGGAGCCATCGACTCAGGTAATTGTTCGATTACTCAAGGATACAATTCATAGAAGTTACAGAACAGAAGATGGAATGAAATATCCTAGTTAAGTTGTTATTCCAGTACAGTAGCGGTTGTAACTTGTTTTTTTATGTCAAATGATCATGAGATGATGCCTTATAGTAAATTCCAATTTAAATTCAAATTAAGGTAGATCAATTTATTTTTAGAGTAGACCAATTGCAATAGGGAATGATCTCTAGCAGCTGTGCAAGTGTAATTGATCTTCATTTTGATTAGATATGAGAACCATGTCAGATTGAATGGATTAGGACTGTTGATTCACATAGAGTTTCCTGTGTTGGCCTTGAAATCGAAATGAAAAACCATTTTTCTACACTCCACTGCTATCTCAGTTTGGTATAGGACTGGACTGTATCTATTTTGATGATCTGTGGAATGGAAGGTTGCACTACATCAGTTTTTTTTGGTTGATGCCTTGTTATGTCAGTTTTCAGTATGGTTGTCATTTTATTTTAGACTGAACTACTTTTAGTTGATATAGGACTGAACTAGAGGATATAGGAAAACTTGTTGATGCGTAGGATATGTGTAATCTGCAACAGAGTTAGAGAACCCTGTGCACTGAATCCAAGTTTTCCAGTCATAATTGATTCTAATCATGCACTGTTTAAGACTGAGCTATTTTTCTTCCTTTCTTGATTTGGATTGAACTCTAAATAATTCAGTGTTAATTTGATGAGAAACCTAGAAGCCTAGTATTTTAAACTGCTGGTAAGTCCTGTTTGATAACTTGTTTCCTTTAAACTCAGGACTGGGATTTGATTCATGGGGACTGTTACTTAGAATTTTGATTGACTGGAATGTTAGCAATATTAGAATGGCAGGAATGTTAGCAATATTTGAATGACAGGAATGATAGAAATGTTTGGATGTTAGGAAAGTCAGTAGTCCATCTTGAGGAATAGGTTTGAAGGACTGGACTGGACTGTCAGTCCTGATATTAAGGACTGATTGGAAAAGGGATGAATGTTATGGGTGGAATCATAGGAATATTGCATTTGTTACCGGGTCAGCAGTTGTAGACTTATCAAGTTTAGCTCCTAAACAACCCTGTTATCCTGGACTGAGATAATCAGTCTACCTAAGAAGCAGGACTAAATGCAAAACTTAGATAGGTATTAAGTTCCAGAATGGTAGGGTTTCCTTTGGTAATTAAATGATGTGAACTGTAGAAATCAAACCACTTTTCCTTAGAATCTATACATAGGCCATGTTCAATTTTGCATTATGTGAACCTTCAGATTTGAGATAGGGTATGACTGAACATGATTTGGATGAGTGCCCTGTTGTAGGACTGAAATTACAATTATTATAACTAGAATCTATAACCTCAAGAGATTATGTTTAGTTCATAACCAACTTGTACGAATTATAAATACAGGAAGACATCCAGTTCCTGATTACCAGTACTTTCCGGAGCCATGCAAGTACTTTTCTATGATTTTGTGTATTTACATTTCTTGTACTTTCTTGTGACACGTCATGGCACGATATCATGTACTCCTGTACTCCTGTACTCTTGTTCTTGTACTTATTAGTGTCGGGTGGGGAAATACACTAGCCATGTGACCAATCCCGGTTACTATATATTCCTGTACCTAGCTTAGGCCTCGTACTATGCACGCGGGTCCTAAGTCGTACCATATTCATGTACTCCTGTGCATGCTCCTGTACTCACCCCAGCCGGTCACATGGACTAGATGTATTTCGATATTGTGCACTTGTCATGTCTGGTACTTCAGGACTATAGTTCCATTCATGTACTTTACATGTTTCTGTACTTTACATTCATGTACTATAGTTCCTATAATTATTCCATGTACTACTTTTCTGTACTTTTATGTTCATTCCTGTATTTTATTTCCTATACTCATGTACCCTGTTCATATCATGTTCATGTTTCATTAACCTAGAACTGTACTTTGCTCCGCTCTTGAATAGGATATGTTGCAGGTATGCTTGCAGGATATTGTTCTACTCTATGGGCCAGAGCCCAGGATTTAGCTGAGCAGGATGAAGCTTAGCTTGAGGCTTCAGGTTTAGATTACTTAGCTTTACTTTGAGATATTGACTTTAGGGTTCATAGCACTTTTCATTTCTGTTGATTCTGGTACATTATGATATCTGGAGTTGTGGATTATGGTGATCATTCTGGGATACGTTTTTAGATGTTATGATTCTATACTTTCATGTTTATCTGGTTAGTTTCCCTAGCTTGGTACAGCTTACTTCGTCATGGCTAACGATGAAGGCTGGGCGTGTCCGACTCGTGTCCGATTATTCGGGAGCGGGTCGTGACATATTTTTAGTGGTGGCCCATGCAGGTCTATCCTAATGGTACCTAGGTTTTAGCGTACTATTGGGGGATTAAACTAGAGAAACTTGATCACAGCATTGGAAAATCGGGAAATAAGGGTATATCAGGTATATCAGGTATATTGATATTCTATTAACACTTGTTGTATTTAGGTCTAGGTTATTTTAACAGTTTTCTATTTTTCAGATAGATCAAAAGTTTGCGACACCAGAACAGTCGATCCACCTGCACTTGAGGGTTACAAGCTCCTACTATCTTCTATCATTATACTATCCCCATGGGTAGTACGCAGTTGACGAAGACGTTTCAAGAGTTCCTTGACACCAGCAGGCCGTCCTTTTCCGATCCAGACTTGCAAATGCATTTCCCGAGTTAGAGAGGACTTCTGACTTCCAGACTCTCAGACCTTGGACTTTCCCGACACCGAGCGCACATCTTGCACTGAGGAGCAGATCGAGAACCTGGAAGCTGCCACTAAAGATCATACAAATCCGTGAGGAACCGACTTCTCTGAAGATTGGAGCCACCAGTCAAGAGATCCAGAATGTAGCACAGACAATAGGACATAAGATGGAAAGCTGAAGCCCAGGAAAGATATGAAGACTTATGACGAAGACATCAACTACTATGGATCTGCAAAGCATCATCAGACTCGGACAGTGTTTCTTCAATCGCATCATCAGATTCAGACAATGACCAATTGTGCTTTCTGCCGCCATCTAGGACGTCGCTTCGAGGAGTACCGCAAAAGACGGAGGCTATACTTGTAATACGGATCGCCTGTCCATCAAGTCAAGGATTGCTAGAGACCATTGACCACACTGCCCAAGGACGAACACGAAGAGCACCAGGACTACAGCAAAGGGACCAGCCTCTCTAGATTCAGCAACCACATGGAGCACTACCGCAGGGATCAGCCTATGCCAGGACAATTGAAGGAGGTTAGAGAGATTTCCGTTCCGGAGGAATACTGAAGATAGACTGAAGACAGAAGATTTATTTTGTATGGTTGGGAGAACCATGTATCTTGATTAGCAATCCAGTTTTTCTTAAATTTCTTTTAGCATCTAGACCATTTTTTTTTGAAACTTCTTGTTTTCTATTTTGGAACCCTGGTGGATATTCGGAACTTATTTTGAGATATTGTTTCCTATTCGTTGATTGATACTTCTCCATCCATTCTTCGTAACCTTGCTTTCTTTTCGAGATTCTACTCAGGAATTTTGTTTCCTATTCAGAACTAGTCACAATTTATAAATTTTGTTTTCCCCAAGGTTCAGTTTTCTATTAGGGGATTGTTGGAATTTGATTTTTATTCAATATTTGCTTCTATTCACCATCATTTAAAAATTTTCTTTCAAATCTGAGGTCTTGACATGTTTCCTATATGAGATTTCTTTTCCTATTCATGGCTTGTTTTCTGTTTGAGAAATTGTTCTGATCACCACTTTGTTTCAATCTTGTCCCCTATTTGAGGTATCACTTGTTTCATGGATACTTGTTTCCTATTCATCCAGTGATTCTCTTTTCCTATTTCGTAACTTGATTCCATTCAAGATTTTAAGATCATGTTTTCTAATTACGAGACTTCGTTTTGTTCGTGATTTAGTCCCATATTCAAGATTTTCCAGACTTTGAAACTTCAGTTCCTACTCGCGACTCGTTGAGACCGTGTTTCCTATTCAAAATCTTGTTTCCTCGTTGAGATTTTTCTATTCGAAAATTTGTTCCTTATTCACTACTTTGTTAATACTTGATTTTCTATTGGAGAATTCATTTTCAATTCATGTTTTTGCTCGAGGTTTCATTGTTATTCAAAATTTTATTGAAACTTGTTTCCAGTACAGGATTTATTTCTTATTTTGAAACTTGTCTCCTATCTGATACCTTGCTTCAGTTCATCCTTTGAGACTATGTTATCCTTTCAGGATAACGTACCATATATAGAATCTTGTTAACATTCCAGATATCAGTTGATATTCCGTCATTATTTGAAATATTCGTCCTGTCTGAAATTTTAAATCTCCCTGGTTGCCCTTTTGTACTTACCGATGGGATCCCTTGTCGTCTCTTAGTACCTAATAAATCCTTGTATTCTAATAGTCAGATAACTTCACCATTTTTGTGACTTGGACTATTGAAACTTATTTTGAATTCCTTGGAACTCTTTTAAAATTCTTAGGGATAAAGTCGAGAGACTATTCGATGACCTACTATGGCATGACAGTTGCGCGCTGCAGCCATTAGCTAGATTATGGAGACTGAGGGTTCACTGCAGCCAGTAGCGCACTGGCGAGGCAGGAACTCTAAGTTGAAGTGATTTCAGACACCCATAGGTTTTCGAGTATTGTCGAGACTTGTCATATTCTTCATATCTTGATCTCTTGGGTTATTTCGTTAATGATTGTTGGAAAATGGATAAGGTTGATAGAGTATCGGAAACATATTGTTATTTGAGTCACGGAGCCGAAAGTCCACTGCAGTCAGATACATATTGGCGGGGTAGGGATTCTAAGTAAAGTGATTTCACATACCAACATGTTTTTGGATATTCTGGAGACTATATTTTCTTTTTATATGATTATTGGTTTTAGAGAATCACAAATCCTTGCATATTCACCCTGATTTGATACTAATATCTCATGAGTATTTCGTATGTTCCTCAAATCAACCCTTGCTAATTTTCCTTCTAATATTTTATCATTAGATTATTGATTTCCTTAAATTATACATTGCCAGATTTTGGTTCCATACTTCATTGGTATCTTGTCTAAACTTTGATCTTAAACCATGTCTATCTGACCATTATTTTCCTATCTTGTCCTAGTCCACTTGTATTAAACTATCGATTTTTGATCGTACCTAATAATTGTGTCTTCATGAATTCGCTCCTCTAAGTTGTAATTGGAACTTCATTCTATCTCGTGCCTATTTGATTCTTGATCCTTGATCGTGTTATTCCAACTTCTTGTGTGTAATTATCGTACGGGGTCTCAAGGTTCAGGGAGCATCTCAGAATTGTGTGGGATCGATAGAAGCACTAGGTGGACAGCAGCAGACGGCCACTAGAGCTTGCGGTTGGAGATAGAGTGTTCCTGAAGATCTTACCGACTAGGGGCGTCATCAGATTTGGCAGAGGCGGGAAGCTCAGTCCGAGATTCATCGGGCCTTTCGACGTGAGGGCGCGGATTGGCGAGGTGGCATATCGATTAGCACTTCCAGCTAGCTTGGAGCGAGTGCATGATGTTTTCCATGCGTCTCAGCTCCGACGCTACATTCCAGACCCGAGCCATGTGGTGGACTATTCCGAGCTGGAGGTGGGCCCGAGTTTGACCTACGAGGAGCAGCCAGTGGAGATCCTCGACCGGAGGGAGAAGCGCCTACGGAACCAGACTATTCCTCTTGTTCGCGTCATGTGGAGACACCACTCTCCGGGAGAGTCCACATGGGAGCGCGAGGACGAGATACGGGAGCGCTATCCCACTCTGTTTGATTGATTTGATTGTACTCTGTTTTATGGAATTCTATTTTCAATAAATGACTGGTGTTTGGACCTTTGTGATTTGTTGAGATTTTTTGGTCCTTTGAATTTCGAGGACAAAATTTTTTAAGGAGGAGAGATTTGTAACTCCACATTCCTCGTGTTTTAAAATAATAATAATAATAATAGGTAAATAAGTTTTATATATTGACTTAGCAAATTAAAATTTTGTTACCTTAATAATTGAGATGAGTATTAAAATATTTATGGGTCTTTAGAAACATGGGCTCAAACCTATTTTAATTAATTAGTTTTGGACTTGGTCTTTTCCCTAAGCCCATTGAATTAGCCCATTGATTTAGCACATTGATTTCTCAGTCCAAAAACCTATAACTATACCAATGGTTTGGACTGTTATAACAGTCAGCCATTTTAAATCCAGCATTGCCATCTTCCTTGGAAATTCGAATTTTGGCCATTCTCATTCTCTCTCCTCTAACCGAATTGTCAGAGGAGCAGGGAGAGAAATTTCCCGCCACTAGTTGCTTTCTTCTCACGCTGGCTAACAGCCTATAAGTATCGATCGAACGACCCCTTTATTCCTTGCTCTTCTCTTCCTCACCATTTTTCCTGAGACTAATCCCAAATCAAAGGATCAACCATAAAGAAAAGGAGCATCGAAGCAATGGAGTCCTCGTTTATCCACACGCAGTGAACAAGAAGCATCCTCCTCGACGACTGAACATTGGATCCAGGGCTCTTCGTCGTGCTTGATGAATTCATCGATTCCTCCATCCTCGTCGATGAACTTTTGGTAAGACAGAGCATATCACGTTCTAAATTTACTCTGATCGATTTCATCCTATCAATTTCCTTTGTTTAATCAGATCTGGACTTGGTGAACAAGTCACTGATCCAATCAATTCCTTCTCATCATTTTGGATCAATCAAGGTACCGATCGATCAATCGACTCCTTAGTAATTTTAGATGTTCAAATCGATACAAATTACAGGTCGATTTATGTTTATAATCGAATTGATGTAGTTATGATTTTTCATGGTTAAGTGTTCGATTATTTGCTGCAAAGGACTGGATCTTGTAGTAGGGAGTGGCTCATACCAATTCACAAAGATCAGGAGCTATCGACTCAGGTAATTGTTCGATTACGCAAGGATGCAATTCATAGAAGTTACAGAACAGAAGATGGAATGAAATATCCTAGTTAAGTTGTTATTCCAGTACAGTAGGGGTTGTAACTTGTTTTTTTTATGTCAAATGATCATGAGATGATGCCTTAGAGTAAATTCCAATTTAAATTCAAATTAAGGTAGATCAATTTATTTTCAGAGTAGACCAATTGCAATAGGGAATAATCTCTAGCAGCTGTGCAAGTGTAATTGATATTCATTTTGATTAGATATGAGAACCATGTCAGATTGAATGGATTAGGACTGTTGATTCACATAAAGTTTCCTGTGTTGGCCTTGAAATCGAAATGAAACACCATTTTTCCATACTCCACTGCTATCTCAGTTTGGTATAGGACTGGACTGTATCTATTTTGATGATCTGTGGAATGGGAGATTGCACTACATCAGTTTCTTTTGGTTGATGCCTTGTTATGTCAGTTTTTAGTATGGTTGTCATTTCATTTTAGACTGAACTACTTTTGGTTGATATAGGACTGAACTGGAGGATATGGGAAAACTTGTTGATGCGTAGGATATGTATAATCTGCAACAGAGTTAGAGAACCCTGTGAACTGAATCCAAGTTTTTCAGTCATAATTGATTCTTTTCATGCACTGTTTAAGACTGAGCTATTTTTCTTCCTTTCTTGATTTGGATTGAACTCTAAATAATTCAGTGTTAATTTGATGAGAAACCTAGAAGCCTAGTATTTTAAACTGCTGGTAAGTCCTGCTTGATAACTTGTTTCCTTTAAACTCAGGACTGGGATTTGATTCATGGGGACTGTTACTTAGAATTTTGATTGACATGAATGTTAGCAATATTAGAATGACATGAATGTTAGCAATATTTGAATGACAAGAATGATAGGAATGTTTGGATGTTAGAAAAGTCAGTAATCCATCTTGAGGAATAGGTTTGAAGGACTGGACTGAACTGTCAGTCCTGATATTAAAGACTGATTGCAAAAGAGATGAATGTTATGGGTGGAATCATAGGAATATTGCATTTGTTACCTGGTCTGCAGTTGTAGACTTATCAAGTTTAGCTCCTAAACAACCCTATTGTCCTGGACTGAGATAATCAGTCTACCTGAGAAGCAGGACTGAATGCAAAACTTAGATAGGTATTAAGTTCCAGAATGGAAGGGTTTCCTTTGGTAATTAAATGATGTGAACTGTAGAAATCAAACCACTTTTCCTTAGAATCTATACATAGGCCATGTTCAATTTTGTATTATGTGAACCTTCATATTTGAGATAGGGTATGACTGAACATGATTTGGATGAGTGTCCTGTTGTTGGACTGAAATTAGAATTATTATAACTAGAATCTATAACCTCAAGAGATTATGTTTAGTTCATAACCAACTTGTACGAATTATAAATACAGGAAGACATCCAGTTCCTAATTACCAGTACTTTCCGGAGCTAGGCAAGTACTTTTCTACGGTTTTTTGCATTTACTTTTCTTGTACTTTTTTGTGACACGTCATGGCACGATATCATGTACTCCTGTACTCCTGTACTCTTGTTCTTGTACTTATTAGTGTCGGGTGGAGAAATACACTAGCCATGTGACCAATCTCGGTTACTGTATATTCCTGTACCTACCTTAGGCCTCGCACTGTGCACGCGGGTCCTAAGTCGTACCATATTCATGTACTCCTGTGCATGCTCCTGTACTCACCCCAGCCGGTCACATGGACTAGATGTATTTCGATATTGTGTACTTGTCATGTCTGGTACTTCAGGATTATAGTTTCATTCCTGTACTTTACATGTTCCTGTACTTTACATGTTCCTGTACTTTACATTCATGTACTATAGTTCCTGTACTTATTCCATGTACTACTTTCCTGTACTTTCATGTTCATTCCTGTATTTCATTTCCTGTACTCCTGTATCCTGGTCATATCATGTTCATGTTTCATTACCTAGAACTGTACTTTGCTCTGCTCCTGAATAGGATATGTTGCAGGTATGCTTGCAGGACATTGTTTTACTCTATGGGCCAGAGCCCAGGATTTAGCTGAGCAGGATAAGGCTTAGCTTGAGGCTTCAGGTTTAGATTACTTAGCTTTACTTTGAGATATTGACTTTAGGGTTCATAGCACTTTTCATTCCTATTGATTCTGGTACGTTATGATATCTGGATTTGTGGATTATGGTGATCATTCTGGGATACGTTTTTAGATGCTGTGATTCTATACTTTCATGTTTATCTGGTTAGTTTTTCTAGCTTGGTAAAGCTTACTTCGTACGCGTGCAGGAATACACGTGCAGGAATACGCGTGAAGGAATACGCGTGCAGGAATACGCCAAGGCAGAGTAGACTTTGTTTTATGCGTAAAACAGTCTTAACTTACGTAATCCAGATTTCACGCTGACACGAATAAACGTGGGCGTAGAGTTTGATACTACGCAGGCACGTATAAACATGGGCGTAAGGTTTCTCCAGAACTCCAAATTCCATGAAACCTTCAATCTAAGCCAAAAATAGGACTTCCATAGATCAAAATGGGGTATAACACAAATCTCAACAACCTGGAATGATCAAAACTTAAAAATAAGGAATTTTGATAGATCAAAACCACCAAAATTCGAAAATGGTAAATTTCTAGATCTACAAAAATAAAACTTCAAAATGCAAAATGTCAAGTTCTAAATTATCTTAGAATCACGAGAGGGAGATAAATGAACCATAAAAATGGGTTCTCATGTGGAAGCAAGATGCACTTGCCTAAGCTCTTGGTAGGTGGAGAGAGTTATGAGAAAGAAGAAGGAAAGTAAATGAGAATAAGTGAAGAGAGAGAAAGTAGTTGGGCTTTAAATGGAAATGGTGGTAGGTAGGGGTTGGGTTCTTGATGAACCACCCTAAACCAAAACAAACCAACCGAAGCTGAACCCAAGTCAAAATAAACCAAAAGCTAAGCAAAAGCAGAAAATAAAATACAAAAAAATAGTTAGCATAAAATTAAAGAAATTAAATACAGAAAAAATGCATGATAAATATTAAATAAATATATTCAAGCAGCACACGTATTAAAAATACATATTCTGGGAACGAAGAGTGACATCTCTACCCTTCTTAGAAAAATTTCGTCCTCGAAATTTTAAATCGAAGCCGGCCAGAAACATCAGAGCTAGACTAATTCAAGCAATTCTAACGAGCAAGCAGTCATTCTACAATATCAATAGCAAGTAATATATATATATATATATATATATATATATATATATATATATATATATATATATATATATATATATATATATATATATATTTATCAATCTACGATATCAAGCAATTTCTACTCATAGGGTGATAAGCATGAGGAATCAAGATAATCAAGGTACACGAAAAGAAATATTCCTTGTGAGTCAAATAGGTGCGGATACCGTGATCGGATATCATCCTCACGTTCCCACGTTGACTCTCCTAAGGAGTGATGACCCCAAGCAACTTGGACAAGGCTAATTGTTCGGTTCTTGAGTATCTTCTCCCTTCGGTCCAAAATGGACACAGGCTGCTCCTCGTAAGACAGGTTGGTACCCACAACCAGCTCAGAATGATCGAGGATATGGCTTGGGTCCGATACATACCTACGCAACTGAGATACATGAAACACATCATGCACATCTCCTAACGAAGGTGGAAGGGACAAACGATAAGCAACATCGCCTACCCTATCGAGGATACCAAATGGGCCTACGTATCGTGGACTCAACTTCTCGCGAACGCCAAATCTAATGACCCCACGGGTAGGTGAGATCCGCAAGAACACGTAGTCTCCAACAAAAATTTTTAGCTGCCTACGATGTTGGTCTGTCCAATGACGATGCCGATCTTGTGCAACTCAAAGTCGCTCTCTAATCCCCTTAACTACTTCAACCGTCTGAACAATCATCTCTGGGCCTAACATCTTCCTCTCTCCGATATCATCTCATGCCAGTGGTGACCTACACTTCTTACCATATAGTGCTTCGAATGGCGCCATCTGGATACTGGCTTGATAACTGTTGTTGTACGAGAATTTGACTAAGTGCAGGTGACTCTCCCAAGATTCTCCAAAATCTAGGGTGCAAGCTCGTAACATATCTTCTAAAGTATGAATTATTCTTTCTGATTGCCCGTCTGTCTGTGGATGGTAGGTCGTACTAAATCTTAACTTGGTACCCAGGCTATGATGTAGACTCTTCCAAAAATGTGATATAAAACGTGTATCTCTATCTGATACAATACTGACAGGGACCCCATGCTGCCTGACTATCTGCTGCATATACAACTCTGCCAACTTCTCTATAGATTGCCCTACTCTAAAAGGAAGAAAATGTGCCACCTTCGTAAGCCGATCCACTATCACCCAAATAGCATCCTTACCACTTGGTGATCTCGGTAAACCGGTCACAAAGTCCATTGTGATATGCTCCCACTTCCATTCCAGGATAGGAAGCGGTTGTAATAATTCAGCTGGCCTTTGTTGTTCTACCTTTACTTGCTGACATATTAAGCAATGAGAAATGAATCTAGCTATCTTCCTCTTCATTTCGTTCTACCAGAAGTGCTGCTTGATATCTTTGTACATTTTGGTCCCTCCGGGGTGTATAGAATACTGAGAACTGTGGGCTTCTGTCATAACCTTCTGTCTAATATCTCCACTAGGCACACATAGACGTGATCCAAATCTAAGTGTACCATCTTTGTAAATTTTTATCTCCTTCCTTAGTCCTGACTCACATTCCGTCCTAAGCTTCTGAATCCTTGGGTCCCGTGCCTGAGCTGCCATGATCCTGTCTACCAAGTCGGATTGAACTTGTAGACTTGCCAGAATTCCTATATCACTAGGAAGTATAACCTCGATGCCCATCTTTTGAAGATATTCTAAAATGTGTTTTTATGACGTCAACATAAATATACCGCCTCTCCTGCTAAGAGCGTCCGCTACCACATTAGTCTTGCCTGGATGATACTGAAGCTCTACGTCATAATCCTTGATCAACTCTAACCAACTTCTCTGTCTCATGTTCAGTTCCTTCTGAGTAAAGATGTACTTTAGACTCTTGTGGTCTGTGTACATGTCCACTCGATCACTGTACAAGTAATGCCTCCATAGCTTCAAAACAAATACTACTGCTGCCAACTCTAAGTCATGAGTCATATAATTCTTCTCGTGGTCTATAAGTTGCCGAGATGCATACGCTATCACCTTTCCAAATTACATTAGGATACACCCAAGTCCCTTTTCTGACGCATCACAATATACAGTAAAATCGGGTCCAACCGGTATATTAAGAATAGGTGCCGTGATCAACTTCTGCTTTAAATTCTCAAATGATGCCTGACATTCTGCCGACCAGACGAATGGCACATCCTTTCGTGTCAAGCGGGTCATGGGTGCTGAGAGTCTTGCAAAGTCCGATATGAACCTTCTGTAATATCCTGCCAGTCCCAAAAAACTTCGTACATCTGCTACGGTCTTAGGCATTGGCCAACTTTCTAGTGCTTCAACTTTCTTGGGATCCACTGCTACTCCAGCCCCTGATATGATGTGCCCCAAGAGTAAAATGCGATCCGTCCAAAACTTACACTTGCTGAGCTTGGCGTACAACTGGTTCTCTCTCAGAACCTGTAACACTTTCTTGAGGTGATCTTTATGCTCTTCTTTACTAGCTGAGTATACGAGAATGTCGTCGAGGAACACGATGACAAATTGATCTAAGTACGGCATAAAGATGCGGTTCATCAAATCCATAAATATTACTAGAGCATTGGTCAAACCAAATAACATTACTGAGAATTCGTAATGCCCGTACTTTGACCTGAATGCTGTCTTAGGAATATCCTTTTCTCGAACTCTAACTTGATGATACCCTGATCAAAGATCTATCTTGGAGAAAACTCTTGCTCTACTCAATTGATCAAACAAATCGTCGATCCTTGGTAGTGTGTTCTTTACTGTTGTCGTGTTAAGCTTTCTGTAGTCAATGCATAATCTTGATGACCCATCCTTCTTTCCTACAAGTACCACTGGTGCTGCCTATGGAGATTCGCTAACTCGAATGAACTTTTTTGCCTTCAGTTCCTCTATGTGCTGATACACCTTGGCCTGCTCTGAATTTGCCATTCTGTAAACTCGATCTGATATCGGTTTAGTTCTAGGTGCCAATTCTATACTAAACTTAATATCACTAACCGGTGGTAGACCTGGAAGTTCTTCGGGAAATACGTTAATGAACTCTTCAACTACCTTCGGGACTTGAACTTCTTCCATTGCCACTACTATTCCTTCTTCTTGTTGAGTTGCCCCTGATCTGACTAAGGTGAACCACTCCATGCCTAGGATATTAAAAGATACACTCCCTCTACGACAATCTATTGTCGTATGACTGTCTTTCAGCCAGTCCATGCCTAAGATAACGTCGAAATTTCTCATAGGAAATTCTATTAACCTGGCGTGTAAGGGACGCCTGCACACTACAACTCTACATGCTAGAATAACTCTACTAACTCCTACGAGCCCATTACCAGTGAGTATATTCAACCTCCCTGGCAATGTCTCGAATTCCATTTCTAGTCGTGTCGTAAATTGTGCAGATATAAATGAGTGTGATGCTCCCGAATCAAACAATGCTACTATGGGATATGAGGCGACGAGAATGTTACCTTCCACAACATCTAACGATGCCAATGCTTCTTCCAAGGACTGATTGAATGCCTACCGTCGGCCTCCTTGTTGGTTCGTATGCTGCGGCCTAGCCTGGTGCTGCTGCTGGCCTCTGCCTTGGTGATGTTGGGGTGGTCTATGCTGTTGCTACTGCATCGGCGGTCCATGCTATCGAAACATCTGAGCCTGTGACATCAACAGACGTTGTGCCAACGGTCTCACCGCTACCGCTGGTCCATGATACTGGCCTGCCCCTAGTACTGGCAGCACAAAAAATTGTTGTACTGGTCATTCTGACCTCGAATTCATAGGACAGGTGGAAACTCGATGATCTGGACTTCCACATATCAAATACTGTCCGTTCAATGTCCGACACACAACTCTAGTGTGCCCTGCCTTCCCACAATAAGTGCAGCCCATTGGGGGTTGCTGGTTTTTCCTCTTCTGTTGTTGTTGCCTTGCTGGGGGTGCTGGCCCTCGCAGTACCACATCGTGAATGCGAAAGCCAGGGGGTTACGCTGTAACTCAGGGCGCTGCTCCCCCTCCTCCTTCAATCTGATTGTGAGATCTTTTCTGACCTCCAGTTCTAGATGTGATCCTCTGGATGATGATCTCATGCCTCCGGATTGTCGTTAATACCTCATCGAAAGTCTGGTAGTTGTGCCCCTCTATCAATTGCAAGAGTTCAAGATGAAACCCTTGCTGAAACCTCATAGCCCTATGGCTCTCTGTTGCTACCATCTCCGAGGCAAACCTACTCAGTCTGCAGAACTCTGATGCATAAGCATCCACTGTCTTGCCAGCCTGCTTGAGGTTGATAAACTTCTGTTGTAGCACGAACTGTGCCACAACTCCATAGTACTTCGCCTTGAACCTTGCAGTAAAATCATCCCAAGCTATAGGACGTCTGATGCCCGCTTTTTCTGATTTCCACCAATCATGTGCAAGGTCCTGAAGTAACAGCTTTACTTGATCCACACGTTCTTTCCTTGGTACCTTAGCCGCTGTCAGAATAGCCTCGATATCCTTAAGCCATGCATCTGAAAAATTGGCATCTTTCTTGCCCTCGAAACGATGAGTGTTGTACTTGCAGAACCTGGTTGACGCCTCTGAGTCAGTCATCATTCCTCTTTCCAAAGCCGTTTGCAATCCTTGGTTGAGCAATATATTATGCCCTTGCAGCTGAGTGTGCATGTGTTGCTGGGCCAACATCTGATGTTGCTGAGTAGCCATCATGCCTCTTATGATTCCCAGAAGGGTTGGTGTGTCTACTTCCATAGGGGTAGGCAGAACTGTTGGTGGTGTTGGAACCACCGGATTCTGCGGTCCAGCTGTTGGTTCCACTATCACCTCTTTTTGGATGTTCTTTTGAGGTAGTACTGACCTTTGTTGCTGACCAACATAGTCATGTTGTTCGTGTTGCCCTTGTTGTTACTGTCCAACTCTGACAGATATGGACGAGGTGCCCCTAAGAAAAGGGACAAGAGAGCAATCAAACGATCGGACAGAAAAGATCAATGAAGTCAAAGGATACCGGAATGTCAAGCTAGGGTCGAGAGTAACGAATCATGAGATCAAGAAGAAACATGTGTGATTGTGAGAGACATCCTATAAATTAAAACACCCCACAAGTCTGAAATCAGACCTGCATGGGCCACCACTTAAACCTTGTTATGCCCTAGAACCGGAATACCGAAGAGCGGGGGAATGACTCAGCCAGCTACGTATTACGGGTAGATGAATACCGTATAATACGATTAATGTTGTCTAAAAGATGAGGGTTCATGTTTAATATATGAACGTGTCTCATTCAATTCAATAAGATGACTAGCCAGTCTTTTAGTTCCAACTAGGAACGCATGATCAATCATTAGTCAAGGTAACAATCAATGTCAATTCGTGACAAAGCATGAAAGTCAAACTAGTATTTAGTATGGTCGAGTCTATAACTCTCAGGATTAAGTTCCAGTCATACTGGGTATCCATAAACCAATAGAGACACAGTGCACACTCCACACAACAATATGTATTAAAATATTAACATATCATGATTATATCGAGTTTATGTCAAAAAGGCGTAAGGATATAATAAGGGGTGCCATGCGCCCAATAAAGGTGAATTTAGGGCAATGGATGCCAGGGCCATACTGCGCCGGGCAAGAGGGGTAAGATATGCTAGTGCTAGGAAGCCTCCGGGCAGGAGAGTATGCCAAAGGAGTACGTCAAGGGGAGTACGCCAAAGGAGTATGCCAAGCTAAGGAGTACGCGTAAGGAATAAAGTTTACGCGTGAAAGAAGTACGCCAAGCCAGAGGAGTATGCGTAAAGGAATACGCATGAAGGAATATTGGTGCAGGAATACGCGTGAAGAAATACGCGTACAGGAATACGCGTGCAGGAATACGCATGAAGGAATACGCGTGCAGGAATACTCGTGAAGGAATACGCGTATAGAAATACTCGTGAAGGAATACACGTGCAGGAATACGCCAAGGTAGAGTAGACTTTATTTTACGTATAAAACAGTCTTGACTTGCGTAATCCAGATTTCACGCTGACACGAATAAACGTGGGCGTGGAGTTTGATACTATGCAGGCACGTATAAATGTGGGCGTAAGGTTTCTCCAGAACTCCAAATTCTATAAAACCTTCAATCTAAGCCAAAAATAGGACTTCCATAGATCAAAATAGGATATAACACAATTCTCAACAACCTGGAACGATCAAAACTTGAAAATAAGAAAGTTTGATAGATCAAAACCACCAAAATCCAAAAATGACAAATTTTTAGATCTACAAAAATAAAACTTCAAAATACAAAATGTCAAGTTCTAAATTATCTTAGAATCACGAAAGGGAGATAAATGACCATAAAAATGGGTTCTCATGTGGAAGCAAGATTCACTTGCCTAAGCTCTTGGTAGGTGGAGAGAGTTATGAGGAAGAAGAAGGAGAGTAAATAAGAATAAGTGAAGAGAGAGAGAAAATAGTTGGATTTTAAATGGAAATAGTGGTAGGTAGGGGGTTGGGTTCATGATAAACCACCCTAAACCAAAACAAACCAACCCATGCCGAACCCAAGTCAAAATAAACCAAAAGCTAAGCAAAAGCAGAAAATAAAATATAAAAAAATAATTAGCATAAAATTAAAGGAGTTAAATATAAAACAAATGTATGATAAATATTAAATAAATACATTCAAGCAGTATACGTATTAAAAATATGTATTCTGGGAATGGGGAGTGACAATGCTGCTAAGAGTAAGGGATATAGAGTTTTTAATAAAAGATCTATGATTGCTAAAGAATATATTAATGTTACTTTTGATGAGCTCAATAGTCACAAATCTAGCAACAGTGATGATGAAGATGCACAGGTGAAATCCAAGTCATCCAAAGATACTGCTACCAGAGAGAGAGAGCCATGTGGAAGATCTAACAGAGGGATTCAAATCTTGGAAATTCTTGCCAGATCATTCAGAGACGCTCATCATTGGTGATGTATCAAAAGGTGTAAGTACACGTTCTTCTAATAAAGACACTGATATAGCAACTAATGTAGCTTTTATATCGCAAGTAGAACCTAAGACAGTAGTGGATGATTTTAATGATGAATTTTGGATTAATGCTATGCAAGAGGAGCTTAATCAATTTGAGAGAAACCAAGTTTGGAAACTTGTTCCTGAACCTATTGGTTAATTGATAATTGGTACCAAATCGGTGTTCTAAAATAAATTAAGTAAGGATGGACAAGTTCTACGCAACAAAGCACATTTAGTGGAACAATATTATAATCAAGAAGAACGTATTAATTATGACGAAATATGTGCTCCTCTTGCTATACTAGAAGCTATTCGCACGTTTTCACAATTTCAAATTATTTCAAATGGACATAAAAAGTGCATTTTAAATGGATTTTTGAAAGAAGAAGTTTTTGTGAAACAACTCCCTAGTTTTGAAGATTTTCAAACACCCGATCACGTCTTCAAACATAGAAAAGCACTCTATAGACTCAAACAAGCACCTCGTGCTTGGTATGAACGCCTAAGTACCTTTCTACTTGAAAAATGGTTTTTCAAAAGGAAGAGTTGATACTACTTTATTTAGCAAGTCTTCAGATGATAAAATTCTTCTTGTGCAAATTTATGTAGATGACATAATATTCGGTTCTACTAATACAAAAACTCTGTCAAGAATTTGCTAAGTGTATGCAGAGTGAGTTTGAGATGAGTATGATGGGATAACTGATTGTAACACCCAATTTTCTAGATGAAGGTAATTTTGAAATTATAATTATTATTTACTGATATTTATTTCATATTATAATTTTTGGTGATTTTTAATTATTTTTAAACTATTTAAATTTATGACTTGTGATTTGGTGTTTTGCTAGTGTAACCCTAGAGATAGTGACCTAGAGCCTAGCCATGTGATTAGGGTATTTCATTTATCATTTTTAGTTTGAGGGTATTTTTGTCATTTTTGAATTATTTGAATTTAATATATATTATTTAGAATTTAAAATGATTAATTAGAATGGTGTGATTTAAATACTAGTTAATTGATTGCCATGTGGTTTAGGTTAGTCTAACCTAGATTGGACCTAACCTAGATTAGTCATAGCTAGTCTAGTTAGCCACATTGAGAATTAGTTAGTATTGGATAATGGTCTAAGTCATGTTTAGCTAAGTAGAGTGGTTTGCAAATGAACTAGAAAAGAGCCTAGATTCTAGGCCACTCGTTAGACTTGATTCATTGCTAGCCTTAGATGCATCCTAAAAACCCTAACCCTAGCTAAATGGCCGGCCAAGGACCCCCCTTGCCTATATAGTATCTTTTTAGAAAGTTGTGCCTCTTTCCAATATTCTATCATTTCTCCTAAGAACTAGGTGAGCCTCCATTTGTATTTCTTCATAGATTAATCAATAGAGCTCCATTTTTATTGAGATTTCTTCCATAGCACTCTAATCACTGTTCTCCTACTATTTGTGAAGTCATATCTCATGATTGAAGCAATTTGGAGACTTGGGTGGCTTTTGGAGAGCTCCTTTGAAGAGGCTTTCTGTGTTGAAGAACACACATAGGTATAATCCTATTCCTCCATTAAAATTATGGTTTCTTTGTATAAACACCAAACCCTAGGTGTTCCTGTACTGTAAGAATAGGGTTTGCTCGATTTTGTGTCCTGTACGTGTCCGTATCGGACACGTATCAGTAACCAGCATAGGTGTTCGACGAAATGCCACAGTGGGCATTTCGATCGAGATTTTATATTGTGTTTGAATAGAAAGTTGTGTTTGGATGTGGCTTACGTGTTTTTGGTCGACTGAGCGTGTCTCGTGTCGGTTTCGTGTCATGTCGCACTCGTGCACACGCGTGTGCGCGCTGCGTGCAGTGTCCCCTGCTACCAGCGTGCTCGTGCTCAATGCACAGAGCACGTGGACACGTGTGGTTGGACATAGAGTGAGGGGAAATGACTGTCGTGTCATCCCCAAGGGTTCGTGTCCAACGGATGCGTGTTGGGTGCGTTTGGATACGTGCACTGGTCACACGAACTTGTGCCAGTCTCGTACGTGTGTGTGAGTTGGTTTGGACACTCGTGTGTCCTGTTTTAGGACACCATTTTGTGTATGTGACACACACTATTATACCCCATTAATTATCTACCTAATGTTCTTCTTGAATTGTTAAATTGAATGTGGTTTTGGGAAGTGCCCAGTCGACTGATACATAAGGTATCAGTGAGTATCACAGTTTTTAATTCCTATTGTTAATGATTTACATTATGGTTTAATTGTGATTAAATGCTAAATTGTATCCTAACATATTCCCTAATCTCTGTTAGTAAAATTTACATGCTAGGATAGGGCTTGATCATTAATGGAATATCTGATTTGGGCAGGGTTCGATGTTCGACTGATGTTTATTTTCCCATTCCAGTTTCCCTTATAATAATCCCATTTAATCTGTTTTTAAATTGTTGTTCAGTTGTCAATTATTATTCCTACATGTTAGTTATTATATGATAGTTTGATTTACATGGTAGATTAGGTTGTTGTTTCATGTTGATTCGAAATTGGTCGATGTATGTGGCTGATACCACTGATACATGGTATATTCAATTTCTTCCTAACTGTTATTCCATTCAAATCCTATTTTAAACTAATGTCTTAAATTGCCAAGTGATCCACATGTTTGATTATTCATGTTAAGTTCGATTACACTTAATAGAATAGATTTTGGATCCATAAATGAGATTTTGGCATTATGGGCTTTCGAATGGGTATTAATTGATACATTATTTTGATGTGGTTTTTTAGTTCTAATTAGAGAACTATAATGTGAATGTTGTTCTCTTCAAAAACTGAAATGAAATCTGAGTTCCTATTGTGTTCACTGTTGTTAAACCTGGGAACTAATTTCCTTTCCCATTTTCAAACCATGAATTGGGTTCCTTTCCTTAATCAATGCTAATACCTATACTTGTTCAATGTCATTTAGTTATGAAATCTGAGTTTTTGAATTCCCTACTGATAACATACTGTTCTAATTTCCCTCACTGGTGACACACACATACAGCACACATATTTCTGCTAACACACACTGAACACACCCACACTGCTTTCATGTATTCCTTCACTGAATATATTTTCCTGTGAACACACAATGTATCATTAACACACTGTTTTATGATTTCCTTTCACTGTACAGGCTCACATTGACTCTTTCTAACCCACACATACTTTTGTTCCTACATATACATTGCCTCCTCTCTAACACTGAATTAACCTGAACACTGAACACACAGGTTCACATATCCTGTTCCTGTATAACACATACTGTTTGTATGTCTATCACACACACACACACTGATTTTTGATTTCCAGGACACATTGTATGCTCACTGTTCATATTGCCTTCACCGTACTCACATACACACACATATTTTTCCCCTTTAGACACACACACATTCTCATATGGTTTCCCCCTCTCTATGTAAATATAATGTATACATATTCCTACATATGTGAGTATGCATATAGCTATATATAGCATGCCTAATCTAATGTGATGTGTGAATGGTAGAGAATATAAGGGGATTTCTATATATGTGATAGCTAATGTGTTAGGCATATTTCTATTTGTATATATATATATATATATATATATATATATATATATATATATATATATATATATATATATATATATATTTTATATATATATTCATAATGTGAATAGTGAAATATATATATATATATATATATATATATATATATATATATATATATATGTGTGTGTGTGTGTGTGTGTGTGTGTGTGTGTGTGTGTGTGTGTGTGGTATTGGCCTATGGTGTGTCTGTTAGACTAGTGAGAGCTTAGTTAGACTTGTTTAGTCTTGATTAGGCCTAGAATAGACTAGTATAGACTTGTTTGACTTAGGTTTGACTTGGTTGACCTAGTTTGACTTCTAGGGTTGACCAAGGTTGACCAAGAGTTAACTTTGGTCTAGATTGACCTAGAATCATGTAGAATGCATAGTAGAACTTCATGTTAGCATTTTGGACTTATTGTGACTTGTGCTGTTCTGATTAGGAGCCAGACACCTCTCCTCGGACAGTACTTTTCATCCAAACACTCAGATAGCATGCGAGTACATTCTCTGATCATTTCATATCTTGTTTAGGATTATATTTCCTGCTTTAGATTATCTTACTTGATGCTGACACGTTGGTAACATGGATTAGTACTATATGGATCCCTTCATGAGATGTTATCCCTCTCGGGAGCATCAGATACTCTTGTCTCGTGTGTTTCACTTACATCACGTATCTCTTGCTTCTATTATCATGAATCTTTGAGAATCCGCTAGTGACTCATGTACTCTCATGATCACCGAGCCTTCACGAATCAATTCATGAATCACCCTATACGGGTCAAGTAGTTTAGTCATGAATCTTAACGTAACTTGACTAGATCCTTGTGTATTGATTGGGGTACGGGGGAGTATGAATGGTCATGTGAATAAATATCCAAAGTAGTGTAGTCATGAATCACTCTTAGTATAGTCATGAATCAGTCCTAAGACATTCACATGTTCGTCTTATACTCTGAATCACAGCACTGTCTCTCCTTTATATATCATAGATATTTACTTACAGTCTCTCTTTTACATACTGCTATTCTTCAGTTTCCTGTATTTTATTCTCTAGCATGATTATATTTCCTTTTGTGCTATGACTTGTTGAGATGTATTGTGCTCGCTCCGGTCCTGACTGGACCTGTTAAAATATTACAGAGGATGAGGACGAGACGTACTGATCCACTTATTATGGGGTTACCTTAGATGACAGTACAGACCTGGACCAACAGCAGGAGCCTTTAGCTGTTGACGACACTCCTCTAGACTAGGATGTTTTTATTTACATTACTCTCTGGATGACTGTTATATTTGATACTTGGGATTTGGGATATGTACTTATCTTAGACACTTAGACTCTCTGTTTGTACTTGTGGATTCCTTATTTTTAGCAGTATCTATCTACCCTTCTATCTTATCTTTCTGTCTTAGTTGTGATTGCGTTTATTTTCTGCTATGTCACCCCCATTCGGGGAGTATAAACTGTTTAGCCTTATACTGTTAAATGCATGAGACCTAGGACAGCGTTCTACTGCCGACACTGCGGCGTAGGCTAGACGTATCCATGTCTCGTGCCCTTACTCTAGGGTGCGGGTCGTGACACATTTTTAGTGGTGGCCCATGCGGGTCGAGTTTGTGTAGTGGTATTCGAACTGGAGTATCACTACAGCCTGCAGTATGATTAGGATATTTTGAAGGTACTCAATCACATTAGAAAAAACTCTTAATCAGATTCCTTTTATCTAAATTGTTGCTTATTGACTTCCCTTGAATATAAACTGTCCTCCTTTGAATTTTTGCTTCATTCTCAGAAATTGCTTCTTATTTTGATCTGTCTTCATGATGGTTATGAAGACACGATCTCATCGCTTCGGTTCGGGGGATACTATCGAGAGGCTGGCCACCTCTCGTCCTGTTCATCAGGGCCTCGAGACCGCAGCTCCTGTTGTGCCGACTCAGGTTGGCATTTCTGTTATATTGGAGGTGCACCTCTGTCTGTACAGAGACTTTTCCCGTCATTCTCGATTTCTCTCAGCAGCAGCGGTTCATGCAGCATCAGCAGCAGACAAGGGGGAAACCAGCAGGGGCGAGCTATTGTCAGGACAGTTGAGGATGCACAGACCATTGGAGATCTTGCTGCAAGTTCTGTTCTTCTCGATTCTATTCCCGCAATTATCTTTTATAACTACCTTGAAAATTCGATTCCATCTGTTCCTTGTTGATTGATTAATTTTGTCATGTTGCTCTTTTGTTATGTTTTTTTCTTCTGAGAAAATTATATGGGCTAGGTCACCTCAGTTATGGAATCTAGAATCTTCGATAGTCGTGTTAGCTGGCATAGTGAGGACATATAGTCAGATTTTGGACATATTTCTCGGGTATGGAAATTTAAGGTTTTCGCTGTCACATACGGCAATGCGAAAATTTTAAATACCATGAACCTAAAGGTACGTACCTTAGTCAAGGACTCTATGATTATCGTAGCCTTGCTCACTAGCATGATGAAGACTCTGGACAACATGATTTTGGACAGACGCGTATGATTAACAGATTGTATCTTGAGAAGGTTTTAAACATCATACCCTTATGTTGTTATAAATAACTTAGGAGTAGGGATATTTAGTTTTGTAGAGCTTATTCATATGTAGTTCTTTCATAGTGTAATGATATGACGACTTGTAGAGTGTCTGTACCCTAGAGATGATAGTTAGTATTGGTATTAGAATAGTAACCCATTGTAGATGATTTTTTTGTTATTATAATACCAACTAGTTTACATATAGGATGTTAGTATGCCTTACAGCCTTGATGATTGTTATTATTTTCCCTTACCTTTTTCCAGTGAGGCACCTATGACCAGAGCCTGTCCTTGAGTATAGTTGTAGTTCACCTAAGACTGAGAGGCCTATATACATATAGATTGCAGATGATATTGGCATATGGGATATGGGTTGGTTGGTATCTATAGGTCATTGTTGAATAGGGTATTGACATGTTGATTAGCCTATATTTGGTTCAGTTTTTTATTTTAGTTAAGTTCTCTTTGTGTTGAGTTCAGTCATGATTGATCAACCTTTATAGGCAGTGTGTAGACCCTTCGTTAGAGACCCTTGTTCCCTTAGTTCATACTATTTCAAGTTGTTCACTGCACTCAGCTTTTATTACCTACCATGTTGCATCATAGTTTTCACAAGACCATAGTTCAAACCCCAATTATTGACTCACCAATATAACCATCAACCCCTTACCATATTCGTCATATCTGGAGAGTTAGTATCATGCATACTAGAGGCCTGTACTCACCACCTGAGACAGTTCACTGTTCTGTCCCAGTACACCTTACAGTATCTGACCCCTTCATTGGAGTGATAGGCATGTGGTAGGTAGTATGTGTTATTAGACCTTGAGTAGAGTTGAAGTGATGAGGGTTATATATATATATAGTTTGTATATATATGTAATGTATTTTGATTGGTACGTAGCCTGCACTCATTTGCAGTATACTGCCTATTGCATTCCTTGTACACCAGTTTGGTTCACTTCTTCAGACCACTGACCTACATGTAGTTAGTTCAGCCAGATATAGAGGAGAGGCCAGGTTGATCTAGAGGCATGTTTCAGTCACCATGTAGGTTTCCTTTCACTCTGACTATACAAGTGGACCCAAATGTCTTATCCTTTAGCTCAAAATTTCAGTCTCCTTGGCATCATTCCCTTTTGCCTATATTGATGTTTCAGACCATTCATCCTTAGCCTAAATTCTAAGCATCTGTTCAGTCACTTATAAGTTTAGTCTACTTTAACCCTTGGTTGGTCAGTCATATATATATAGATGATATACTTAGGATATATGTGACGGGTTGTTGTTCTTGAGCATATATTTGTGGTATTTGGGATTGGTGTGCTCAGCTTGTAGGTACTTAGTTATGGGTGACTTGATAGGATTGGGAAGTTAAGAGCTAGCATATTATAGAGTTTCTCTTTTTGTTAAATTCTAGTTGCCAACACTTAGGTAGCTAGCATAGGTAAAATCCTAAGAAGTTGACCAGCTGATGACCAGGTACTAGGATGTTGAAAAAATTGACTAGTGATTGACCATTGACTATGTTTGACTCAGTTGATTAGAGATAGGATTAGAAGTAGGTTGTTTGTTTTGTTGTTTGATCATGTTTGATTATTTAGTAACATGAGACCCTGTTTGTGTTTAGGTCGGAGACATGGTTTCTCTGCAGATATTTTTGACTCGTGGTACTATACATTTTGGTGGAGGTGGGAAGCTTAGTCCGCGCTTCATCGGACCCTTCGTGATCAGCGGGAGAGTCGGTAACGTGGCATACAGGCTAGACTTGCCACATGCACTAGTGGGTGTCAACAACGTATTCCATGTATCACAGTTGAGACGGTACGTGGCTGACCCTAGCCATGTGCTTGATCATTCAGAGATTGAGGTAGGGCCTACTCTCAGTTATCCAGAGGAGCCAGTGGAGATTCTGGATCGTCGAGAGAAGGTACTGAGAAACCAGGTGATACCCTTGGTTCGCATCGTATGGAGGCAACATTCTCCAGGAGAGTCTACCTGGGAGCGGGAGGATGAGATGCACGAGCGATACCCTTATCTTTTGGACCGTAAGGTATGATCGTCTATCCTTCTCATTGTTAGTTTTGCCTTTTAATTTCGAGGAAGAAATTTTTATAAGGTGGGTAGGATTGTAACACCCAGTTTTTCAGATGAGGATAATTTTAAAATTTTGTAATTATAATTATTATTTATTGATATTTATTTCATATTATGATTTTTGGTGATTTTTAATCATTTTTAAACTATTTAAAATCATGACTTGTGATTTGGTGTTTTGCTAGTGTAACCCTAGAGATAGTGACCTAGAGCCTAGCCATGTGATTAGGGTATTTGATTTATCATTTTTAGTTTGAGGGTATTTTTGTCATTTTTGAATTATTTGAATTTAATATATATTATTTAGAATTTAAAATGATTAATTAGAATGGTGTGATTTAAATACTAGTTAATTGATTGCCATGTGGTTTAGGTTAGTCTAGCCTAGATTGGACCTAACCTAGATTAGTCATAGTTAGTCTAGTTAGCCACATTAAGAATTAGTTAGTATTAAATAATGGTCTAAGTCATGTTTAGCTAAGTAGAGTGGTTTACAAATGAACTAGGAAAGAGCCTAGATTCTAGGCCACTCATTGGACTTGATTCATTGCTAGCCTTAGATGCATCCTAAAAACCCTAACCCTAGCTAAGTGGCCGGCCAAGGACCCCCCTTGCCTATATAGTATCTTTTTATAAAGTTCTGCCTCTTTCCAATATTCTATCATTTCTCCTAAGAACTAGGTGAGCCTCCATTTGTATTTCTTCATAGATTAATCAATAGAGCTCCATTTTTATTGAGATTTCTTCCATAGCACTCTAATCACTATTCTCCTACTATTTGTGGGGTCACATCTCATGATTGAAGCAATTTGGAGACTTGGGTGGCTTTTGGAGAGCTCCTTTGAAGAGGCTTTTTGTGTTGAAGAATACACATAGGTATAATCCTTTTCCTCTATTAAAATTAGGGTTTCTTTGCATAGACACCAAGCCCTAGGTGTCCCTGTACTGTAGGAATAGGGTTTGCTCGATTTTGTGTCCTGTACGTGTCCGTATCGGACACGTATCAGTAACCAGCATAGGTGTTCGACGAAATGCCACAGTGGACATTTCGATCGAGATTTTGTATTGTGTTTGAATAGGAAGTTGTGTTTGGATGTGGCTTACGTGTTTTTGGTCGACTGAGCGTGTCTCGTGTCGGTTTCGTGTCGTGTCGTGCTCGTGCACACGCGTACGCATGCTGCGTGCAGTGTCCTCTGCTACCAGCGTGCTCGTGCTCAGTGCACAGAGCACGTGGACACATGTGGTTGGACATGGAGTGAGGGGCAATGACTGTCGTGTCATCCCCAAGGGTTTGTGTCCAACGGATGCGTGTCGGGTGCGTTTGGACACGTGCACTGGTCACACGAACTCGTGCCAGTCTCGTGCGTGTGTGTGAGTTGGTTTGGACACTCGTGTGTCCTATTTTAGGACACTATTTTGTGTATGTGACACACACTTTTATACCCCATTAATTATCTACCTAATGTTCTTCTTGAATTGTTAAATCGAATGTGGTTTTGGGAAGTGCCCAGTCGACTGATACATAAGGTATCAGTGAGTATCACTGTTTTGAATTCCTGTTGTTAATGATTTACATTATGGTTTAATTGTGATTAAATGCTAAATTTTATCCTAACATATTCCTTAATCTCTGTTAGTAAAATTTATATGCTAGGATAGGTCTTGATCATTAATGGAATATCTGATTTGGGCAGGGTTCGATGTTCGACTGATGCTTGTTTTCCTATTCCAGTTTCCCTTATGATAATCCCATTTAATCTGTTTTTAAATTGTTGTTCAGTTGTCAATTATTATTCCTACATGTTAGTTATTATATGATAGTTTGATTTACATGGTAGATTAGGTTGTTGTTTCATGTTGATTCGAAATTGGTCGATGTATGTGGTTGATACCCCTGATACATGGTTTATTCAATTTCTTCCTAACTGTTATTCCATTCAAATCCTAGTTTAGACTAATGTCTTAAATTGTCAAGTGATCCACATGTTTGATTATTCATGTTAAGTTCGATTACACTTAATAGAATAGATTTTGGATCCATAAATGAGATTTTGGCATTATGGGCTTTCGAATGGGTATTAACTGATACATTCTTTTGATGTGGTTTTTCAGTTTTAATTAGAGAACTAGAATGTGAATGTTGTTCTCTTCAAAAACTGAAATGAAATCCGAGTTCCTTTTGTGTTCACTGTTGTTAAACCTGGGAACTGATTTCCTTTCCTATTTTCAAAAAATATATATATATATATATAAAAATATATATATATATATATATATATATATATATATATATATATATATAAATATATATATATATATATATATTTTATTTTTTTAGGCCATATATATATATATATATATATATGTGTGTGTGTGTGTGTGGTATTGGCCTAAAAAAAATAAATAAATAAATAAATAAATATATATATATATATATATATATATATATATATATATATATACATATAAAATATATATATATATATATATATATATATGTGTGTGTGTGTGTGTGTGTGTGTGTGTGTGTGGTATTGGCCTATGGTGTGTCTGTTAGACTAGTGAGAGCTTAGTTAGACTTGTTTAGTCTTGATTAGGCCTAGAATAGACTAGTTAGACTGGTATAGACTTGTTTGACTTAGGTTTGACTTGGTTGACCTAGTTTAACTTCTAGGGTTGACCAAGGTTGACCAAGAGTTGACTTTGGTCTAGATTGACCTAGAATCATGTAGAATGCATAGTAGAACTTCATGTTACCATTTTGGACTTGTTGTGACTTGTGCTATTCTGATTAGGAGCCAGACACCTCTCCTTGGACAGTACTTTTCATCCGGACACTCAGATAGCAGGCGAGTACATTCTTTGATCATTTCATATCTTGTTTAGGATTATATTTCCTGCTTTAGATTATCTTACTTGATGCTGACACGTTGGTAACACGGATTAGTACTATATAGATCCCTTTATGAGATGTTATCCCTCTCGGGAGCATCAGATACTCTTGTCTCGTGTGTTTCACTTACATCACGTATCTCTTGCTTCTATTATCATAAATCTTCGAAAATTAGCTAGTAACTCATGTACTCTTATGATCACCGAGCCTTCACGAATCAATTCATGAATCACCCTATACGGGTCAAGTAGTTTAGTCATGAATCTTAACGTAACTTGACTGGATCCTTGTGTATTGATTGGGGTACGGGGAGTATGAATGGTCATATGAGTAAATATCTAAAGTAGTGTAGTCATGAATCACTCTTAGTGTAGTCATGAATCAGTCCTAAGCCATTCACATGTTCGTCTTGTACTCTAAATCACAGCACTGTCTCTCCTTTATATATCATAGATATTTGCTTACAGTCTCTCTTTTACATACTGCTATTCTTCAGTTTCCTGTATTTTATTCTCTGGCATGATTATATTTCCTTTTCTGCTATGACTTGTTGAGATGTATTGTGCTCACTCCTTTTCTGACTGGATCTGTTGAAATATTAAAGAGGATGAGGATGAGGTATACTGTCCCACTTATTATGGGGCTACCTTAGATGACAGTACAGACCTGGACCAGCAGCAGGAGCCTTTAGCTGTGGACGACACTCCTCTAGACTAGGATGTTTTCATTTACATTACTCTCTAAATGACTGTATATGTTTGATACTTGGGATTTGTGATATGTACTTATCTTAGACACTTAGACTCTCTGTTTGTACTTGTGGATTCCTTCTTTTCAATAGTATCTATCTACCCTTCTATCTTATCTTTCTGCCTTAGTTGTGATTGAGTTTACTTTCTGCTATATCACCCCCATTCGGAGAGTATAAACTGTTTAGCCTTATACTGTTAAATGCATGAGACCTAGGACAGCATTCTACTGCCGACACTACGGCGTAGGCTGGACGTACCCACGTCTCTTGTCCTTATTCTAGGGTGCGGGTCGTGACACTGAACTACTTTCTAGGACTTTAGATCAAACAATACTCACAGGGAACATTCATCAACCAAGCTTAGTATACGAAGGATTTACTGAAGAAGTTTGACTTCAATAACATAAAGCCTATCGGAGCTCCACTGGCTACATCTACCCGGCTTGACATTGATGAAAGTGGCAAACCAGTCGACCAGCGTAAGTATCAATGTATGATTGGTAGTTTATTATATTTAACTGCTAGTTGTCCTGATGTCATGTTTACCATTTGTATCTGTGTAAGATATCAAGCTAACCCTAAGGAATCATACCTATGTGCTGTTAAGCGTATCTTTCGATACCTTAAGAAAACTTCTACAGTCGGCTTGTGGTATCCCAAAACCACTTATTTTGACCTAATCGGTTATTCAGATGCAGATTTTGCAGGATGCAAAGTAGACCGTAACCTGATTTTGATAATCAACAACGACTTAAGTCGACACACAAAATATACGAACTGCTAATATTTTAGGTCATTGAAATCAATATCAAAAGAATGTACTGCATCTACAAACAAGCTTTCAAGTCATCATCCAAAAGCGATCTGTACTAGAGTCAATATCGAGTCAAGTTTTACATTTTTTTTGTATTTTTATCTTTATTGAGTCTAGGATATGAAATATAAAATTGATCGGATATTACTGACTTAGGATTAACTCCAGTCACCTTTCCAAAAAGCCTACCTATATATCAAAACTCTACATATCAAAAAAAACTTAAATACCTATGCAATTTGGTCCCATTCCATTCTGGTTCTGAAGTGACAGAACTCAGGTAGAACTCTGACCGAGTTCGGTCAACCCAAATTTGAATTTCAGTTGCCTCCAAATCTGCATCCAACGTTCGTTTGTGAGATCTTAGCATCCGAACTCTGCATGAACTCTGTCCGAGTTCGGTCAGGTAAATAGAAAAGATTTTCACATTTCTAATCACTCATTCACTCTTCTCTCTATCTATCCTTCAAAGTATTTTTCATTGATCTAAACTTTCACATTCTACCTATACATCTAGCCAGTAACATCTAAGGCGAGTATGTTCTCTGATAGTTTTCATTGCTTTGATATTTCCTATTTCTGTTCAGTTGTAGTATTTTACTTGATTCTCAATACGAGGATACATGGACTAGTATACGTTGGATCCTGTTATGAGATGTTATTCTCGGTTAACCTGGTATACTGGTACTTGTTTGATATTATTTTTTGTACTTGTATAGACACCGATTTGGGAGTGGGCTGGCCCCCTGCTTCTTGAATCCTATGTCATAACGTGATATGGTTGGATCCATTATACTATTCGGGGGATTGGGAAGTTATTAGAGTTTATGTGATCAATACCCTACTTGTTACTACTTGTACATAGCTCACCCTCGCCACACGAAGGGTGTAGCCTGATCTTATACTCCTTATACATAGCTTTTCATTGTAGCCGGCCAGATCCCTAATAATCGTACTTGTGCATAGCTGGTCAAATGGCACAGCCCGATCTGGACCCAAGCCAATCACATAACACTCTAATATCTCAAGGCACAGTGTATACTTATATTGTACTCATGTTTTGCCTGTATTACTTTACATTCTAGTTTTACTGTATATTTTTCACACTATAACATGATTACCAGATTATCTCGTACTACTTATTTCCAGTTTTGATATTCTATAATGTATTCCAGTATAACTGTTTCTTATAGTATTTGTCAATTCAATGGAACTGCTGTTAGCGTTTGTACTTCGCTCCAATCCTGACTGGATAACTATTTTTCAGAGGCCTTAGAGGCTGATTGCACAACCTACTTTGGGTTCGGGATAGATGGAGACTATCACCAGGACTTACCTGTAGAGCCGGTGCTCGTACAGGATGCACCGCCTGTAGTGACGTAGATTAGCTAGGCTTTGACTGGACTTGTATTCCAGATTTTATACTTTGGATCTGTAGTACTTATTTGAGAATTGTATTATGTCTTTAATTTTGAACTTGTGTGTGTAACTCTGTAGTTATTTCAGACTATCTATTTCATCTTTATCTCTATTATCGTGTCTATCTTTTTTTAGAATCGTGTGATTGAGTTCTATTTCAAATGTTATATATATCCCTCCGTGCGGAGATGACAGGTTTATATTCTGTATTGTTGATGTTAGTTGTTATAGATGACCTATACAGCGTTCAACCGCCGACACTGCGACGTAGGATGGACGTACCCACGTGCTCGTGCCCCCTAAACCGGGTGCGGGTCGTGACATGTTTTCAGGCCTAGTTCGGTCGGCGCTGTTCAATTTTCCAGAACAGCAGCAGCCGGCCCTAGCTCTATATAAACTCCACTTTCATGCTTCTTTATTTTTTATCTACCCACCAAAAATCCTCCAAAAACCCTAGTCTTCTACTACTTGAAGCTCTTCTCCTTCTTCCTCCTTAGTCTTCAAAGCTCGGAAGGTGACTTCCTCCATACGTTCTCCACTCTTTCGAGGTATCACTTTTTCCCCTTTTCATCTATGGCTCCTAAGAAAATCCATAAGAAAAAGAAAATTTCCTCCACAACGGGTTCATCTTCAACCTCGGAGTATGAACCTGTGAACGCATTTAGTCCCGCTCGTCCCTTCGATGGAGAGGACTTTGACGCTTCAGTCTTTCCAACTGTGGACTTCTCAAACTCTTGTTTTGACTCTTTTTTTCTTCAAAAAATATGTCCCGGGAGAGTTGTCAACTTTACTTCTTTTTTTCTGAATATGCAAACACTTTCGATAGACTCAGTCTTTGGGACTTCTTTTCTACTGCTGACAATATCTATGATAATGCCGTTAGAATGTTCTATTACAACATGTAAGTGAAACCTGACGGTAGTATCTACTCTTATGTCGCTGGACATGAAATTGAGTTTAACTCAACTGACGTCAGTAAGTATTTTCACATGCCTGATGTTGGCGAGGCGTTAGTTGATATTCATAAAGTCCAGTTTCCCGAAGACATGACCCCCGAGTTCGGTCAACCCAAGTTTGAATTTTAGTTGCCTCCAAATCTGCATCCAACGTTCGTTTACGAGATCTTAGTATCCGAACTCCACCTGAACTCTGCCCGAGTTCGGTCAGAAAAACACCTATAAATAGATAAGATTTTTATATTTCTAATCACTCATTCACTCTTATCTCTATCTATCCTTCAAAGTATTTTTCAATGATCTAAAGCTTTCATATTCTACCTATACATCTCTTAGCCAAAGTCAGTAACATCGTGTTCGATTTAGAGTCTTTGGTTTGCAGAGTTATAAAGAGGTTACAAGTTCAGAAAACGTCTTAATTTTTGGAGTCGGTCGTGCGCTCGTCACCAAGTACGATGTTATGAAGTCGGTCGTGCACTTGTCACCAATAACAGTATTGGAAAGAGACGACAAGCTCTTATTTAGCTTATGAATAGTGGATTAACAGTAGGCAAGAGTACTCGCGACTGGATTAGTCCTCTCAGAGGGAAACTATTATATATCGCGATGTTCACTGAGTTTGGACTTCTATCTCTTACTGCTATTTAAATTACTGTCTCTTTATTCCTACCATAGATTATAACTGTTAAATTTTTAATTGATGTTATTTTTGCTGCACTCGCACACACTCTATTCATCCCCTCTAGAGGTGCTCAACGGTCCTACATCCTTGACTAAGAATGTCAGGATACTCACTGGAGGTGGTATAGTGCCTGTCAGTAACTCTTGTAAAGGATGTTCTGTAGCTGTGTGTGGTAGAGAAATGAGGGCACAATTTTTGGTATTTGATATCACAAACTTCGATGTCGTCCTTGGGATGGACTGGTTGAGCCAGTATCATGCTACGCTAGACTGTCGACGTGCATGTGTGATTTTTAGACCCCAGGATAGCCAGAGTTTGAGTTCTGCAGAGAAGCCATAGGAGGTGGCTACCAGCTAGTTGATGGGATGCAGTTGGCTATAGAGGGCATACCTAATCCTCCAGTCATAGATGAGTTCTAGGATGTTTTTCTTAAGAAGCAACCATGGCTACCACCTGACAGAGTGATAGAGTCCACAATAGAGCTAATTTCGGGATCCAAACCGATGTCTTTCGGTGTGTACCGACTAGCATCGAAGGAGTTGGATGAGCTGAAGATTCAGGTCGACGAGTTGTTGGACAAAGGCTTTGTTCGATTTAGTGCTTCGCCTTGGGGAGCACCAGTTTTGTTCATGTCGAAGAAGGATGGGATGGTACACTTCTTCATCGACTACATAAAGTTGAATGCGGTGACAGTAAAGAACAAGTACCCTCTACCGTGCATTGATGATTTGTTTGACCAGTTGAGTGGAGCGCAGGTTTTTTTGAAGATTGATCTCAGGTCTGGCTACCATCAGATACAAGGTTCAGAAGAAAGATATTCTGAAGACAACTTTCTGGACGAGATACGGGCACTATGAGTTTCTAGGGATACCGTTTGGTTTATCCAACGCACCTACAATATTCATGAACCTGATGAACAAGGTGTTTTATTAGTATCTGGACAAGTTTTTCATAGTTTTCATAGATGATATCTTGGTATATTCTAAGACCCATAAGGAGCACGAGGGGCATCTCAAGATCGTGTTAGCGACACTACGCCAGAAGAGGTTGTATGTCAAGCTTAGTAAGTGTGAGTTCTATTTAGACATGATGTCTTTTCTCGGTCATATCATCACTGGAGATGGATTGTCAGTTGACCCAGAGAAGATCACCGCAGTTGAGACGTGGCCTATGCCTACGTCAGTATTGGAGGTTAGAAGTTTCCTCGAACTTATCGAATATTATTGGAGGTTCATGGAGAACTTTTCAAGGATTGCGGAGCCTATGATTCGTTTGATGCGTAAGGACTAGGAATTTGCTTGGACTGAGAAATGTCAGGTGGCATTCGATGAGTTGAGGAAGCGTCTGAACGGCACCTATCTTGACTCTTCCCATAGGATTTGGAGGATTCGTGGTTTATAGTAATGTGTTTGGGAGTGGATTGATATGTTTATTGATACAACATAGCAAGGTTAAAGCATATGCATTGAGACAACTCAGGACACATGAGAAGGACTACCCGATGCACGATCTGGAGCTAGTTGCGGTAATATTTGCCCTAAAGCTATGGAGGAATTACCTATATGGGGAATGGGTTAAGATTTTTACTGATCACAAGAGCCTGAACTACATCTTCACTCAGAAGGAGTTGAACATGAGGCAAACCTAGACGGTGGCTAGAGATGATGAAGGAGTACGATATTGAGCTACAGTATCACCATGGCAAGGCGAATATTGTAGTAGATGCTTTGAGTAGAAAATCCATGGCCTAGTTCTCGACGACTCAGCGTCGCTTATTGGAGGATCTTCATAAGCTCGGGATAGAGGTTATATTGCCATACATACATGGGCAGTTAGCCAATATAGAGGTTCAGTCTTCGTTGGTAGAGAGGATCAAGGCAGCTCTGCCTACATATGCTAGATTCCAGAGGCTGGCATGCAGATTAGACTACGAATTTACAAAGACAGGACATTAAGGTGTGGAGATCACCTATATATTTTGAATAAAGAGTTGCGACAAGAGTTGATGTCAGAAGCACACAGTTCAGTATACTCCATTCGTCCCAGGGGTACGAAGATGTACCAAGATTTGAGACAACACTATTAGTGGCATGGAATGAAGAGGAAGATTGCTAGATTCGTGGTGAGATGTCTGGTCTGTCAGCACGTCAAGGCTGAACATCAAAGATCGACGGAACTATTGCAGCTGCTTTCCATTCCTGAGTGGAAGTGGAAACATGTCACGATGGACTTCGTCACTAGATTTTTGAGGAATCGACTTACCAAGTTGGCGCACTTCTTGCCCTTCAGAGTTGGGTAATCAACAGAGATTTTGGCAGATATATACATGAGGTAGATTGTACATCTTAATGGAGTGCTGGTCAGCATTGTGTCGGACCGAGACTCGAGATTCACATCTAATTTTTGGAGGAGCATGCAAGAGAGCCTTGGGGCCCAACTGAAATTCAGTACTTCATACCACCCTCAAACAGATGGCCAGTCTGAACGAACGATTTAGACATTGGAGGATATGCTTAGAGCATGTATGCTTGACTTCGGAGGATCATGGGAGGACCATTTAAACATGGTAGTGTTCTTGTACAACAACAGTTACCCAGCTAGCATTCAAATGGTACCTTTCGAGGAACTTTATGGAAGAAAGTGTCATTCCCCTGTATGTTGGAGTGATGTTAGAGAGAGACAGATCTTGGGGCCAGAGCTAGTGACCAGTATTGTCAAGAAGGTGAAGCAAATTCAGGGCCACCTTCGGGCAGCACATGATAAACAGAAGCCTTGGACAGATGCGCATTACCGACCCTTGGAGTTCAAGAAAAGACGATCATGTGTTCTTGAGGATCTCGCCTACCCAGGGTACTATCCGATTTGGAGCTAGAGGCAAGCTCAGTCCGAGGTATATCGGACCATTTGACAACTTGGAATGGATTGGCAAGATGGCTTACAGACTTGTATTGCCTCTATCACTTGAAGACGTGCATGATGTATTCCATATTTTACAATTGAGGAGGTACGTGGCTGATCCTAGACACGTGCTTAATCATTCGGAGATCACGGTGGGATCGAGCCTGTCTTATGAGGAGCAACCAATTGGGATTCTTGACCGTAGTAGGAAGGTGTTGAGAGGGCAAACGATTCGACTAGTCCGTGTTGGGTGGAAGCATCATTCACGGACGAATCGATTTAGGAGCATGAGGATTCTATTTGGGAGCATTTTCTTCATTTGTTTAAGGACTCAGTTACGAAATTTCATACTACATTCAATACCATAGCATTTTCAATTCTTATTTTCCTATTCATGCCAATACCCTTAATTTTGGGAAAAAATTCTTCCAAGTTGGGAAGGCTGTAAACCCCCTTCTTTTATTGCTACTATGACTAATATTCCTATTTTAATATATTATTAATTAAGTTAGAATGAGTAAATCATTTTATATATATATATATATTTATATATATATATATATATTTATATATATATATATATATTTATTTTAAGGAAACCCCCTCAATTTATTAAAGACGGCACAAAAACCGCAGACCAAACCGTATACAAGGCGCAAAATGCTGAAGCCTATACAGGTATACCACAAAAAGAAGAAGGGGGAAGGCGAATCAGTCGCCAAGGGCTAGGAGAGAGCACCGACCAGAATGTTCTCGAACTGTGGGAACACAGGGTGCTCCGCTTGCGGCATTGGCGGGCAACTTCCCGAAAGAGCTGGTCTGCCGAGTATAGGTGACCTTCGTATCTCGCCTTGTTGCGATTCTTCCAAATGACCCATGTAGCGTCTGCTACGACGATCTGGTAGCCATGGGAGACAGAACCCCAGGAAGCCAGTAGATCGTGGAAGCGTCCACCGCTCTACCCAATGCTGAATAGCTAGTTGAGGGTTATCCAGGTCCTGTCTGGCAGCGTCTCCTGAAGGAAGATGTGATCGATGGTCTTCGTCTGACGCTCGGAGCAGCAGAAGCAAGCTGAAACTAAGCTAATCCCGATGGTATTAAGGATGTCGTCTGTCGGCAGTTTCTTTCTGATGACTCTCCACAAGAGAAAGGACCACTTCTTAGGGATACAGGAATGCCAAAAGTGTGCAATGGGGAGGTGCGGCCGACCGGTGCCCTGGATAGCGGTTCTCGCCGACCTCACCGAGAATGCCCCTGACGCCTCGAGGGTCCATCTCAACGCATCCGCCTCGCCACCGATGCGTAACCCTCGCTCGCGGATGCCATCTGCCGTATCGTTACCGGACCACTCGCAAACCTGGTCCTAGTTCCAGTCATCGGTAGAGGGGTTCCACAAGTCTCTGATCTTACAATCTCTCTGGGTCTCTGTAAGACTCGGGATCATGCTGTCTTCGACCCATCTCTAAAGGAATGGGTTCGAGTCGCCCGCTCCCAGCTGGAGTCTCATCGCTGGCTCGACAAGGTCACAACCGTTAAGGATGCGACGCAAAGCCGCTGAGGATCTGCAGTTGGATATGGCCATAGAGGGGTGGATGTGTTTGAAGTATCTGGCTTTCAAAAACCTGCTCCATAAGTTATTGCTCGTACGGAGTTTCCACCACAGTTTCATCAAGAATGCTTTAACAATGTGAGAGAGTTTGGTGAATCCCAAGCCCCCATCGCCCGTCGGGTGAGCCATAGATTTCCAGCTAGCCCAGTGATGCTTATCTTGGCCGTTGCTGTGCCCCCAGAAGAAATTACAAAAGATCTGTTCGATCGAAGAAAGAACCTTAATGGATGGCGAGCACGCAGCTAGGGTGTGGATGGGGATGGAGGATAGCACGTGATTGATAAGGATCATCTTACCACCTGGGGATAAGGTGGCATTGTGCCACCCTTCCAGTTTCTTCCTGATTCTGGTGATCAAGTCCTCGAAAATGTCGACGTTGGATTTCTCGTACACTAAAGGGCAACCGAGATAGTTGAACGGGGGCTTAGCAACAGAAAAAGATGTTAAGTTGGAGAGGTTGTTATTGTGCTCTCTATTGGCGTTGTGGTGGGCGTAGATAACGCTCTTGGAATGATTGATTTTTTGGCCGGAGCATCTAAAATATCTCATCAGGGTATTGTGAACCACTGCCATCGCGCCTTCATCCCCGAAAGAAAAGATGAGTAAGTCATCTGCGAATACAAGATGGGTAATGATAGGGCAGCCACTGGATGTATGATAGTGCTGGAAGTTGGGGGTGTTGACCATATTGTTAAGGTTCCTACTCAAGGCGTCAGCTGCTATGATGAAGACTGTGGAGGATAGGGGGTCTCCCTGTCTCACCCCACGGTGGGATTTAAAAAATCCTTCAGCGTAGCCATTGATGACCGTAGAGAACCACGAGTTGCTGATGGATCTCCAGATGATATTGGTCCAAGTTTCTGAAAATTCGAAAGCTCTGAAAACCCAGATCATGAATTGCCAATCCAGTCTGTCATAAGCTTTCTCCATGTCGATTCTGACGACAATGTTGCCTCCCCTCACTGGAAATTTTATGCAGGTGATTAACTCTTGGGCCAGCATAATATTGTCCTGGATGTTCCTCCTGTGAACAAACCCGCTTTGCTCGTCCGAAATGATCTTGGGAAGAATACCAGCCATTCTTGTCGCAATGACCTTGGATATGATCTTGTTGGTAAAGTTACAAAGACTGATGGGTCGAAAGTCACGGAAGGACTCTGGGTTGTCTTTTTTTGGGATTAGGATCAGGTTGACTCTCGAAATGGCTTTAGGGTATATAGCACCTTCGAAGAAAGCGATCCCCGCTTCGGTGATGTCTTGCTTGATAATATCCCAGCATGTGCAGAAGAATACCCCCGAAAACCCATCTGGACCTGGCGCACTGTGCTCGTTCAGAGCCCACACTGCATCTTTAACTTCCTGAATTGTAGGAGGGCGGTTCAACTGGGCGTTGTCGGTATTGTTAATGAGGAGAGGGATTTGGTCTAGGAATGATCTATCTTTGTGAACTGTCTCTTTGGAGAATAGTTTGGAATAGAAATCCGTGGCAGCCTCTTGGATGCTCTTTTGGTCGGTAATGATGTTCCCATTGTCATCAGTAGTCCTGTGAATCGAGAGCTTCTGTTTGCGCCCGTTAACGCATGCATGAAAGTACTTCGAGTTTTTGTCCCCCTCGCTGTCCTATTTCAACCTCGCTTTCTGTTTCCAGAAATCAGTCTCCACCTTGATCCTGAATTTAAACATGGCCTTGGTGAGGCTGAGGGCTCTACTAGACGCTAAGAAGCGATCCGTGACGACCAGGGCTTCGGCGCGGGTGACGTCATCCTCGACGACACGAACGGCTTGAAAGATATTTTCGTAGGCGAGCTTGCTCCAGACGAACAAGGCTTTCCTGGTGGCTTTAAGCTTGTTGCTCACCCGAACTAAAGGGTTGGAGGAATCCTCGCGGTTCCATGCTTCCGCGACGATGTCCAGAAATTTGGGATGCCCGGTCCAGAAGTTGAGGAATTGGAAGTTCTTTTTGGATGAGTAGGTCTTGTGTTTGATCTCAACCAACAGGTGAGTATGGTCTGATTCTGTGGAGTTGAGATGGGACAGATTGGTGGTGATCCCCATTCTGTGCCAGAAGGCGTTCGTAAGGGCCCTGTCTAGCCTAGAGTATTGACGACGGTCGCCCTTCTGCATGTTGCACTAGGTGAATGCATTGCCAGTGAACTGGAGAGTGGTTAAGTGGGCATTGAAGATGAAGTTGTTGAAGTCGAGCATGGCCGGAGCGGGAGGGTGTGGGGCGGCCTCCGGTTTTCTCCGCGCTGAAGGTGATTGCATTGAAGTCCCCAATGCAAAGCCAAGGGGAGTTGGTGTGGAGTTGATGGATGTCGAAGAGGTCATCCCAGAGTTGTTTCCTCTCTACAGCGTCGCAGCTGCCATGGACCGCTGAAAGGATGGCGCGATCGGAAAGTCTTGGTTGGTCGAACCAACAGGAGAGGACCTGTCGGAAGTCCTGGATGACTCCTAATTTGACGTCCTCCGTGCAGAGGTTCCAAATATCATGTCTGCCAGCTATGGCCATAGGAAGGCCCAGTTGCAGTTGGATGGATTTTAATATTTTCGGGGGGATTTTGGGTTCAAGAATGATGAGGATGTCTATCTTGTGGATTTTTCGCAGATTGGTAATTCTCCTTAACGTCGGTTTATTCGCCAAACCGTGGACATTCCAGAATAGGATGTTAAGCATTAAGGATGTTGTGGGGGTTTTTTTTGTTCCGTTTGGCGGCGGATCTGGTTTGGATGGTAGTGGCACCAGTGGGTCCGTGGTTAGCATTGGCCTCGCTCGAGGTAGAATGTCCTGCCTCCGTTGGAGGGGGGTGATCGTTACATGATTGCTTCTGCGGGGTCGGTTGCTGACTGACCGATTCTTCGGCAGATTCCAGTATAGGATTCTCTTGGGGGGTGATTATGGAGTCACTGGTGCTCCCTGTCAGTAGACTAGTCTGCTGAAGAGGGACCCCCACGGCAAGGACCTGGAGCCCTATCCAAACTTGGTCTGGCCCTAGAATAGCTAGGGCCTCTACCACGGGCTCATCGATGGTGAGTTGTAGATTAGCTTCGGTGATATCAGTGAACTATTCTACGCCTACCGGATTGGGGAGAATCGCGGTGAGGGCGCGGTCGGCTGTGGGAGAGGCTGTCTCCTCTGGGTTTTCCGCGTCCTTCGATTCAAGAGCGTCGAATTGGTTAGATAGGGTGAGAGCTTGGGTGCTGTGGGGGATCAATACTTTGCTGGAAGATTCGCTCCTGTCATACGAGTCGCCACCGGAGCCGAATCGAGTGTGTGAGTTTGGGTAGGATAGGAGAGGTGGCATGGGTGTCCTCCCCTCAGTAGGCTCGCTATCTTTTCTGGGTGGTTTCTTCTTTAGTTCTGGATGAAGTCGGTGGCAGTGCTTCGAAAGATGACCTCTTAGGTGGCAGTGGTTACAGAACATGATGTGGTTATCGTAGAGGATTTGTTGGATGTGGGTTCGGTTGCCCAGCTCGATGTTGATAAAATTGGGTGGTTCAGTGGTGAGGTCAAGTTCCACACAGATTTTGGCGTAGTGGGCTTTGGTGAGGTTGTTGGTCTCAGGGGCTGAGGCCATATACTTGCCGAAAGAGTTAGCGATACGCCTGAGAGCCGCTGGGATGAAGAAAATGAGGGGCAGATTAGGCAGAGTGATCCAGGCGGCCACTATCGCTGAGTCTTCTTCAGTGCTAAAGCTTGCTGACCACTTGATGATCTTCATCTGATGGGAATCAATCCTGCACGTGCCTTTGGACCAGACTGTCTTATGGTCTAATTCGGATAAGAGGTGAAAAAGAATGTGTTTGAGATCAAGGGGAGCTACACTGTAATCCACTATGAGTTTCCAGCCGGCTATTGTCTCCTACACCCTTGGGAGCTTGGGACATCCGGATGAAAATTTGAGGATGAAAGTGTGGAGGAATGAATTCGACAGTGAGGACATCTCCATGTCAGAGAAGGAAACCGAGGGCACCGGTGACTCCTGAGAGTACTCAATGTTCGGAAGATTGAAGTCTGGGACGAGGGGTGCCTTGGCTGACGCCAGGTCCGAGCGCAGAATGGCTGCGTAGGACGACGGTGAGGGGTCTGCCAAGGAAGGGACAAGGGAAGAGTCACCGGAAGGAGGAGGAGCAATCGCGGTGGGGATCGGCTCGGGACGGTGGGTGTTGGCTGAGGAGGCTGCCTGGGGGATGCATTCAGGTTGGGGGACTTCCGGTGGAGACCTTCCTGGAGCGGTGCTTGCCCCGCTCACGGAGGAAGGCATCACGGACTGACCAATGGCAAACCCTTGGAGTTCAAGGAAAGATGATCATGTGTTCTTGAGGATCTCGCCTACCCAGGGTACTATCAGATTTGGAGCTAGACACAAGCTCAGTCCGAGGTATATCAGACCATTTGACATCTTAGAATGGATTGGCAAGATGGCTTACAGACTTGTATTGCCTCTATCACTTGAAGGCGTGCATGATGTATTCCACATTTTACAGTTGAGGAGGTACATGGCTATATATATATATATATATATATATAACACCCCTCATTTCCCCCTGAGCTCCCGATGGCCTGATGACCTCCCCTCGCGCTCGCTACCGGAGCCGGGCGGCGACTTGTTGCCGTCCGCTCCTCCCCAGGCCCCAGCTCCCCCGTGGTCCCCCCAAGCCCCGGCTCCTCCGGACGCCCCTCTTCGGCGGCTCGCAGCTAGCGATCTTTCTCCGTCTGTTCCAGCGACTAGCTAGCCATCGTCGGCCTCGCGCCGGTGGGGGTGGCCCCCAAGCTTCGGAGGTCTCCCCCAATGTCGGCCCCGACCCAGGGCGACGACATCGCGCGGCCACTCCGTTGGCCTCCGAACGCGGCCTCGTCGCTCACCGAGCTCCCCCGGGCCCCGTCCCCTCTGCGCTTGGCCCCCCCGCTCAGTTGGCCCCGACCGCCCCCGGCCATCCCCTGCCATCCCCCATCCCAGCCACCTGGCATCGCAGTTGGGACTTCCTCCTCCTTCCCGGGAACAGCCTCCTCATTCTCGGGATCCGTCCCCAAAGTTTACCGCCCATACCGTTCGAATTTCGAACTTTCCCCTCCCACCCTCGCAGAGTCTGGGGAGTGCACGCATGCCTCGTGGGACGGCTGTTGTTATGCGCCTACCCCGGCTGTGTTCCTTCATGCGCCCCCCGATCCTCCCAAGAGGGATCCTGCGCCTCAGCTCCTCCATCGGGCGCCCATGCGCCCACTCCGAGCTCGGGCCACCATGCGCCCGCTACCACCATGGGGTACCATGCGCCCACCTCCCACAACTCTGGCTCCCAGGCACACTTTCTGAGGATTCCCTCGCTACCAACCTCCACCTCCGGCGCCCATACGCCCACCCCGAGCCCGAGCCGCTATGTGCCTACAGCACCCGTGGGGGTATTTGCGCCCACCGTCCCTCTTTCTGGTGCCCATGCACACTCACCGAGCCAGGACAGCTCTGCCTTCCCCGCCGTATGTGCCTATTTCTCAGGTGCCTGGCCGGTCTCGTATGCCCCCCCGGGCAGTCATTCGCCCTCCCCGGCTCTCCTTCGTGATGCCCCTGCCGGCCATGTGCCGTCCTCATCTCTCCCTCTTTCTGCACGCGCCCTCTCCCGGGGGCTTCCAGAGCCGCATTCGCTCGCAGTAGGAGTTCTCGCGCCCAATAACCTTGGCGCCGCTGCCGCAGGGACATCACCCTGCACCACGACTCTGTCTTACGCCGAGGCGCTGCGCCCAGATAGAGGGTCACATCTCTCCCTCCACTCTGAGGCCCCTGAACTCCCAGACATCATCATCCCGGCCCCCTCTGATGGCCATATCATTCGATTACCCTTCATCAATGAAAAGATAACCTCCTTAGCGGCTGGCTTCGCGAAAACGCTCGTCCTAAAATTCTCCTCGGGGTGCCGAAAGCTCTCCAAAGCCCAAGAGGTCATCGCAGGCTGGGGCCTCTCCTCCTCTTACAGAGTCGTCCCACTGGACCCAAAGTACATGTACCTCCACCTCTCCTCCGACTCGGACTACACCAAGGTCTGGGCCAAAGGCTCCACTACCATTGACGCTCACAGCGCCAAAATCGTCAAATGGTCCACCAGCTTCAATCCTAAAGTTGATTCGTCAATCATCTTGATGTGGATCACCCTCCCCAACCGCCCCCTAGTATGCTTCACCCTTGCCGCTCTGAAGAGAATCGCCAGCTCTTTCCGGTCATTAGTGGCCATTGCAGAAGAAATACGTAACCTCACCAAAGGGAACTTTGCCAAAATTTGCGTAAAACTCGACCTGGGAACAAATCCCCCCACCCATATTAAAAACGAGAACGAGCTCGAGAACCGGACGATCATCCAGGACCTAGTGTACGATAACAACATCATTTTCAATAAATACTGTCAGATTCGGGGGCACCCCATTCAACTGTGCTTCAGAGCACATCCGGAGATGAAGAAGAAACCCACCAAGAAGGCGCACACCCAGAAGGAGACCCTCTCCACCCCCTCCGATCCGATCCTCTCCCGCCCTAACAAACAATCCCACTTCGAAGACAACGATGACAGCCCCACCCCCTGCGCCTTCCCCCCGTCAAACAATGCTAAAGCCCCCCTCGAGCCTCCGACCATCCTTCTCAACAACCGTTTAGACATCCTCACATCGTCCTTCTCTGCCAACATCCTGGAGAGTCCCCCTTCTGGCGCGATCTCTCCCGTAGTGAGCGAGATCCCACCTGCAGTCGCTTCCCAGGCCCGTAGAGAGCAAGCCCAGCTTGTCCTGATTCTTCACCCACCCCTCACCAGCATAGCAGAATCTTCTCTAATCTTTGGCACAGCCCCCGAGGCAGACCAGGACAACCTATGCCTTGTCCTAGTCGACAGGCTGTAGCAAGCCTGAGAAGCCGGATTCCTCGACCCCAGCAACCCCTTCTGCGTACTGGCAGACGTCGATGCCGCGGAAGCCACCCAGCCAGAGGAGCAAGGCAACTCAACAAACATGGCAGACGTCGATGACACGAAAGCCACCCAGCCAGAGGACCAGGGTAACTCAACAAACATATCGTCCGCTACGACGCCCGGTCCCTCCGAAGCGACCTCCAGACCCCACAAAGTCTTCCACAACAATAAGAAAAAACAAGACCCACAGCCAACGCCCATGACCACGAGGTCAGCCACGAAGCACAACAACCACCCCCCCCCCCCGCACTCATCCCAATGCTTAACATCCTATCATGGAACGTTAGAGGGCTGGCCAACAAACCCACCTTGACCAGATTACTCAGCCTCAAGAAGATCCACCAAATAGATATCTTAGTCATCATCGAACCGAAAATCTCTCACAGAAAGCTCAAATCCATCCAGTTGCATCTCGGATTCCCGACCGCAGTCGTCGGGTGCACCGACATCTGGATCCTCTTTACCACCGGATGCAAATTCGACACCGTTTATGACTCCAAATAGGCTCTCTCCTGCTGGGTCGAACACCCCTTTCTTTAATCCCGAACCCTCCTCTTTGCCGTCTACGGCAGCTGCGACATCCTCGAGTGTAAGATGCTCTGGAACACTTTGACGGACACGCACCTCCTCCTCAACAACCTCCTGTGGCTTTGCATCGGCGACTTTAACACGATCTCGAACAGAGATGAGAAGTCCGGGGGCCGCCCACCACTTCAGCAGGCCATGAAAGACTTCAACACCTTTATCTTCAACGAACACTAGTCCCTACTCTCCTTCTCCGGGAACGCATTCACCTGGTGCAACATGCAGGAAGGCAACCATAGACAATACTCCTGTCTCGATCAAGTACTCGTCGATAATTGCTGGTCAGACATGGGTCTCATCTCAAATCTCTCCCACCTCAACACCACCAAATCTGACCACTCCCCCCTCCTGATCGAGATTAGCAGCAATTCTAACCTTATCAAGAAACCTTTTCGATTCCTGGAATTCTAGAGCAACCACCCTCAATTATGTAATGTCGTAGCCTCCACCTGGGGATCCACTAGCAACCTCGACCCCCTCGCTCGAGTGGCGGACAAACTCAAAGCGAACAGATGCGCGCTTTCGTTCCAGGCTATCAAAACGGCAGAGGACGACGTCACTCGGGCTGAGGTCCAGTACGCCTCGACCAGCTCGCCAGAAAACCCTGCCATGCTCAACCTCACCAGAGCCCTCCTCAAATCCAGGCTGAAGTTCGTAACTGAATTCTGAAAACAGAATGCTAGACTTACCTGCGATGCCGAAGGGGATAGAAACTCCAGCTTCTTCCACTCTTGTGTCAAAGGCCGCATGCAACAGCTTATCCTGCACCAAATCTCCGACGATAGTGGTACCGTTCTCAAAGACCAGAGGAACATCCATGCGGCAACGACCAATTTCTATACCAAACTCTTCGCCAAGGAGTTTATCGCTAAGGACGAGGATTTCCTGGCCAAGATCTGCAACCTGATCAGCACTCGTGAGAACGATCAACTGCTGACCCCCCCCATCCGTGGACGAAGTTAAAGCTGCAGTGTGGTCCCTCGACGCGCACAGTGCTCCCAGGCCCGACGGCTTCTCCGACATGTTCTTCCGATCCTGCTGGGACATCAATGAGCACGACCTCCTCGAGGCCACGATCGCCTTTTTCCAAGATGCTAGCTACCCCAACGCCATCTCCAGCACAAATCTCATCCTCATCCCCAAAAAAGATAACCCGAAGACCTTCAAAGACATCCGACCCATCAGCTTATGCACCCTCACCAATAAAATCATCGCGAAGATCATCGCCACCCGCATGACAACCCTCCTTCCCAAGATCATCTCCGAAGAGCAAAGCCGCTTTGTCCCGGGTCGGAACATTACCGACAACATCCTTGTAGCGCAGGAAATGATTACATGTATAAAATTTCCAGCCAGGGGGAACGTCACCATCAAGCCTGACATGGAGAAAGCCTATGACCGCCTGGACTGGCAGTTCATGATTTGGGTTTTCAGGGCCTTCGGATTCTCCGAAACTTGGATAGATGTCATATTCAGATCCATAAGCAACTCCCGGTGTTCTACTGTCATAAACGGGCAAGCTACAGGCTTTTTCAAATCCAGCAGAGTGGTCAGACAGGGCGACCCCCTATCAGCCACCATCTTCATCATAGCCGCAGACGCGCTCAGCAGAAACCTCAATAACATGTCTAACATCCCTAGATTCAACCACTTCCACACCACCACCAGTTGTCCTTTGATCACACACCTGACATACGCAGATGACATCCTCATCTTCTCCTCCGATGACATCGGGTCGGTCGAGGTAGTCCACCGCACTCTAGAGAAATACACCAGATGCTCGGGGCAGCGAGCTAACACCAACAAAAGCATCATCTACACCCACCAAAAAACTGACACGATCCACTTAGAAACCATATCCAACATAACCTCTTTTGTCACCGCATACCCACCATTCTCTTACTTAGGTTGTCTACTGGTGTACGGAAAAGCGAACTCTGGCATCTTTATGGACCTGGTGAGCAAAATCAGGAAAAAAGTCAAGGACTGACACAATGCGACCCTATCCCCGGGCGGAAAGATGATCCTGATCAAGCACGTCCTATCCTCCATCCCTATCTACACCCTGGTTGTCTGTTCCCCTCCTAAGAGGGTATTATCCTCATTGGAATCCCTCTTCTCCCACTTCTTCTGTGGCCACTCTGAAGGTAGGAACAAGCACCACTGGGCCAGCTAGAACTCTATGGCCAGACCCACGAACGAGGGCAGGCTGGGTTTCATTAAACTGACTAACAACGTCAACGCCTGTACCATAAACGTGTCGTGGAAGCTCCGTACGGACACCTCTCTCTGGACCAGGTTCATGAAGGCCAGATACTTTCGATATCACCACCCCGCGATAGCGGTTGCTAGCAATAGATCGTCGGCATCCTGGTACCGTATACTTTATGAGCGTCACCTTGCTGAACCCCATATTCGCTTACAGCCTGGCAACGGTTGGTCATCGCTGCGCCATAAATGATGGCTCGGTAACGCCATCCTCCTTCCAACCCCAAACGCCCCTCCGAACTGCTTGATCCGCGATCTTTGGAATTCCAAATCCTGCTAGTAATGGAACAGGGTCAGAGACTGGCTTGGCCCAGAGGCTGAATGCAGACTTGCCATCACTGGAACCCAACTCTGTAACGACCCAGACGTCTGGAAGTGGATTCCTTCGTCCGACGGAACCTTTTCGTTAGCGTCGGCCAAGACAGTAATTAGAGGCATTGGTGTGCCGTCCCCAATCATCGCCCCATTCTAGAAGTCCTACATCCCTTTTAAATGGTCTATTCTGGTATGGAGAGCCTACCGCAGGAAGCTTCCTACCGATGACTCCCTAACCTCCATCGGCTTCAGCCTGGAATTGAAATGCCACTGCTGCACCTCTCACCGGCCAGAAAACGTCGAGCACGTCCTGTTCTTCGACGACCTCGTCGCTGGCCTATAGGACAGCCTCTCATTTTGATACAGGCACGACCTTCAAGCCGGGGGCTTCAACGATCTCCTCGCCAGTTGGGGCTCCTCCCACGGGCATCAGATCGTGGCAGCCGCTTGGATCTGGGTCCTTTGGAAGAATCGGAACAAATTCAGATATGAAGGTCACCAATACAACCCCAACCAGCTGCTCAGGGAAACCTTACGGCAAATCTCCAATACCGGAAGGTGTTGCTCACATTCCGCAGATTTTGTCCGATTTATTCTGTCCTAGCATGGCGCTCGGCCTTGGGAGCTATTTTCTGCTATAGACCTTTTGCTTGTCTGTTTTTCAGATCGCGCTTGATGCGCTTACTTGTATAGGCTTCGGCATTTTGTGCCTGATACATCAATAAAGTTCTTTTTTCAATATATATATATATACATATTTTTTTCATTATATATATATATATATATATATATATATATATATATATATATATATATATATTCTCTTCTTGAACTTTCTTACCAGGAAAGCTTGATCTTCAGAGTCAGAGTCACTATCGTCGGAATTATCTTCGACAGTTCTTTTGTGTTGAGCTTTGAAAACAATCGACTTCTCCTTCGGTACAACATTTTCAAAGTCTTGAAGTTCCACCGCGTGAGTGAGTAGCTTACCCATGAGTGTTTCAAGTGACATATCATTTCCTTCAATGATTGCCGTAGCCTTCAGAATCTAGTTTTTCGTGAGACCTCGTAGAAGTTTGCGAATCTTCTCATGGTTACTGTACTCCTTACCTAATGATGACAGAGGGTTTACAATATCTAGGAATCATGTAAACATCTGAGTGATAAATTTGTTTGGCTTCATCTTGAACGCCCTTCCGAGTAAGTTTGCTGATCTTTGACTCCTTGACTTGCGTCGTGCCTTCGTGGGTTACTTCGAGAAGCTTCCATACTTCACTTGATGTTGTGCACGTAGACACCCTGTTAAATTCAGTCCTATCTAAAGCACAAAATAAAGTGTTAATAGCACGTGCGTCAAGACTGCCTATTTCTTTTCAGCTTCAGTATACTTGCCAAAGGGTTTCTCAACCAACTCCCCTTCAACAAGAATACGAGCAGGCTTTTTATAGCCATCAATAACAATAGACCATAAATCAAAATTTAGAGATTTCCAGAAGAAACTCATCCTTGTTTTTCAGTATGTGTAATTTGTACCATCAAACAATGGGGATCTGTTTATGGCTTGGCCTTCACTTGTGAATTTCACAGTTGTCATGTGTTATACTCTGATCTATATAACAGCTAAAATAATTAAGAATATAATAGAAGTATTACCTCGCTTTACCTGTATAACCCGCTCTGATACCAATTGTAGGAACGAACTGTAAAGCGTAATACTCTAGAAGGAGGAAGGTGAATAGAATAGACAGCAGAATTTAGCTAATTAAAAATGTTACCAAGAAGATCACAAATAATATATCACAAGTATGTAAAATGTAAAGGCAGAGATCAGAAAACAAACATAAAGACGATGCTGTATACTGGTTTCCCTCTTGTGAGGACTATTCCAGTCGGAAAAACTCTAGCTTCCAGTTGAATCCACTATTGGAAAATACTGTAAGTTTTCTACGAAGTATCACGACCCGCACCCTATTTAGGAAAACGAGCACGTAGGTACGTCCAGCCTATGCCGCAGTATCAACGGTAGAATGCTGTAAAGGTCATCTAGAATATATAGAATCTAAGACACGATAATATAACCTGCCATCTCCGTACGGAGGAATATAAACACAACTCAATCACATAAATCTAAACAAGATAGGCAAGAATATAATAAAGAAACAAGATTAATAACTTGTCTAAAATAGTGATGAGTCACAATCACAAGTTTAAAATTTAAAGACATCACAAGATCCCAAATAAATACTACATGTCTCAAAGTATCAAGCTGGAATATAATCCAGACAAAATCTAGCTAAAATAAGTCACTACAGGCTGTACGACCTCTATGAAACACCGGGTCCATAGGCAGGTCCTGGTCGTAGACTCCATCTATGCCAAATCCGTAGTAGGTCGGGCAGTCTGCATCTAAATCCTCTGAAAAATAATAGGGTTATCCTGTCAAGATATAAGCAAGTACAAACGCTAACAACAGTTCCATATGAATTGACAAATACTATAAGAGACAATTATAATAAAATACAAGATGAAATATCAAGACTGAAAGTAAAACAGTACAAGAGAACTGGATATCATGTCATGTATGAGATATAAGATAAAACTGGACTATAAATAGTGGAAAGTAATCTGAGGTATGATGTAAACATAAAAAGAAAGTGCCATAAGATACTATAGCGTTATGTGATCGGCTTGGGTCAAGATCAGGCTGTTCTATTTGACCGGCTATGTACAGGTAGTATAATAGTGTAGGGATCGGGCCAGACAAAATGGAAAGCTATGCACAAGTAGTATAAGGTCAAGCTACACCCTACGTGTGGTGAGGGTGGAGCTATGCATAAGTAATAAATATGTAGGGGTAATGATCACATAACCTCTAATAACTCCCCATACCCGAGTAGTATAATGATTCCAGACATGATAGGTCATGACACGGGATTCGAAGGGCAGGGGGCCAGCCCACTCCTAAATTGGTGTCTATACAAGCACAGAAAATAATATCGAACAATGTACTCATAAACCA